>CM031239.1:1018139848-1018632348 GCA_018340775.1 Taxus wallichiana var. yunnanensis | reverse complement strand
TACTCACGATGTCGAGCCACAATAAGAGTGCTAGCCGTAGTCATGCACCATCTCAAGGATCCCACAGGGATTGATAGGCCATTGAGCCTTTATTACTTTGTTTCCATTTTGTGAGGCGTATATATAATTTTTGTATTTTCATGCTCATTGTGAGCATTTTGACCACACCTAGTGTGTGATGGAATTATACAAACTTGATCTATTTTATATACAAATATCTCTTTTCCTTTGACTATCCTTCTCATTAAAGTTGAATTCATTTTTGGTTTTTTCGCATGTGTACTCTAGATGTTTAGAATTTCTGGTTTTATATGCTTTTCAGATTGTGTGTAATGGATGATGATGCTAAACAAAATTATTTGTTTTTTGTTGTTTTTTCTTTTAAATGATGCCGATACAAACACAATTTAACACTAAACTTTAGATTTTCAAGTAATGTTTGGTACTTATTTTTGTTTTGGAAATATGTGATGAATAATGATATGATAATAAATGAACTTACTCCACTCCTAACCCCGCAAAACTAGTAAGATGTGAGGGCTCAACACCAAGAGCCAGGAGGGACGTGAATTGTATGGTTTTGATAGAGATGGAAATGGTGAGAGAAAGACAAGATTTTGACATAAACCCAATTAGGAACCTACAACTTAACTTTGCATATAGTTTACTACATAACCTAGAATGTGATTGCTTATAATTTTATCTAGAATTAGATCCATAGATGGCCTCTTGATTGACAAAATATGGTTTTAAGGTTTTAAATCTCTTTTAGAACATACACATCTAATTCATTTTTCTTGGGATTTTAATATTTTCAAAGAACTTTATTGAATGAAATTTCTTTTAACTTATTAACTTATTTATAGAGACCCCTACACCTTACCCCATGCTACTAGTAGGAAGCATGGGCTCATCACCAAGGATAAGGAATAAACTATTAAGGGAACTTCCCTCCTTTCCCAACTTCACACCACTTGTAAGGGGTGTGGGCTCAAAATGAAGGTTAGTTGGGTAGATAAGTGTGTAAATGAAATTTTTTTGATTGATTTTAGCTTTTTATATATATTGTTTTATAACTTTATTTTTTACTTTTTGAAGGAAAACTTGCCCCTAGCCTCAACCCCATGCAATCAAGATGATGAGGGCTCAACACCAAAGGTTGAGATAGGCAAGCAAGCATCCCAGTGAAAATGTTTAGAATGTTTTGCTACCAAAGAGGTTTTTCTAGGGAAATATGTGACATCACGAAGCTTCTAGAACTGACTATGGGCAAAGACAACTATGTTAGAAGAAAGCTATAGGTAGAACCAAGTATGTAGGCCTTGGTAGGATTAGTGTCAAAATTTTGTCTTGTCTTGTTGAACTTGATGAAGTGATAAGAAATGTTGATGATAATATTATGAATGTTTGAAGAGATATGATTTGAATAATTTCCAATGTTTTCAGAATTTTTTTGAGATTTACTTGAAAATAAGTTCCTTGATTACAAATTTTACAGAATGAGCTAACAGATGATGATAATGCAATGAGAATGTAGTAGTATACATATGGAAATGCTGATGGATCATGCATAGTATCTCTTTAGGTGAAGAGAGTTGACGGATTCACCAAATTCCTCACCTTCTAGTGTACACAGTGGTATGCCCCATTTTTATAGTCCTCTATGACTTGATATGGGCCCAACCACTTGGGCTTGAACTTCCTTCCTCGCCGGTCTTTTTTTCTATTCAACTGTCAAGTATTAATACCAAGGTCTCCCTCACATATTTCATGTTTGTAGACTTTCTTGTTATACTGATGGCACATCCAATCAAAGATAAGATCTATGTAGTTGCTTAGAATTAAGTTGAGCTTCATCAAGTCTTTCTAACAAAGATAGTCATGCCTCTCGATAGCCTTCTTCTCCCAAAATTCCTTGTAGTGAGATACAGAGACTAGGTAATTCAAATTCAAGTGGTAAAATTGCTTCTAAAATGAATACCAAATAATAGGGGGTTGCCCCCATCGGCGTTCTTATTGATGTCCTATAGGCCCAAAAGGCTGAAAATAGCTTTAAGTGCCAATCTCATTTGTTCTCCTTGAAAATTTTAAGGAGAATGGAATTTAGTGTCTTGTTAGTCACCTCAGCTTGTCCATTGGCCTAAGGGTAATAGAGAGAAGCCATGTGGTGATTTATTTTGAACTTTTCACATAATTCACGCACTTCCTCATTCTTGAAAGATGTACCATTATCAGAGATAATGACTTGTGGGACCCCATACCTACAGATAATTTGGTTCAAAATGAACTTTACAATTACACATCTTGGTATGGTGGTAAGAGGCATTGCCTCTACCCACTTGGTGAAGTATTCAGTGGTCGTGATTATGAAATTATGGCCGTCTATTGACAAGGGATAAAATTTCCCTATCAGATCTAGGCCCCATGTGGAGAAGGGCCATGGTCTAGAAACAAAAGGTGCAAAGCCTGGGTAGGAATGTGGATTCCGAGAGAACTCTTGACACTTTTGACACTTGTGCACATACTCTATTGCGTCATGTTCTAAAGTAGGCCAAAAATAGCCCATTCGATGTATCTTTCTGAGCGGTGGCATGACCTCTCGAAGTGACCTCCACAAAATATGATATGGGATTCATAAAGATATTTTCAGATTCTTCCTCATCAAAACATCTTAGCAACATTCTGTTGAAGGCTCTACGTTAGATAACTTGTTCTATGATTACATATTTGGTGGCTATGACACGTAGCCATCTTATTTGTTATGAGTTTGCCCCTTTAAGATATGTGTGGTCCATAATAAAGTTAATGATATTAGAATACCATGGGCATGTAGAAATGGGAGGTTTGGTTTCGACATAGTATATGCATTCATCAAGAAAATCTAAGTTAACTAGATCACCTCCATCTAATGGGTTGTCAGCTAACCAATTTGTGATGATTTTTCCTTTGACAGACTTTTGGTTAACAAATGTTAGTTCAAACTCACCCATTAGAGTCATGAAACATCCAACTTTCTTAGATAAAGAGCCCTGTGTTAGAAACATTCGCAAGTGATCAATCTTGATAATAACCCTCATTTCTTGGTTAAGCATGTAGTGTCTTAACCACTTCATTGCAAAAAATATAGCAAGGAATTATTTCTCTACCGTGTATAGTGTGTCTCATAGTCGAGAAATGTTTGACTGATGAAGTAGACTGCATGCTCTTGTTTGTCGTCATCCTCTTGAGCTAGCATGCAAGATAATGAAATGTCTGTAGCTCATGAATATAAAATGAGAGGGAAATCTGATTTGGGAGGCATGAGCATGGGAGGTGACAATAGGAATTGCCACCAATTCAAATGGCTCATGGCACTCTTCTTTCCATATATTGCAGAACAATCCTTTTTCAATAAATTGTTTATTAGATGAATGGCGAAGGTCAAATCAGGAATAAACCTTCGATTGCACCAAGATTTCCAAGAAAAGACCTAATTCCCAATTTTTTTCGATGGTGGAATAATTTCTACCACTACTCGAATTTTGTTGAATCTACATCAATACCTATTAAGAGATGATGTATCCTAGTAACTTCCCTCTCGTCATGTCAAACACACATTTTTATGGATTCAAAGTGTAACACCGTATTCAATTAGATGAGAGAGGATGATGTGAAGCACCTCAGGGTGATCACAACACTTTCTAGCCTTAGCCAGAAGGTCATCAACATAGGATTCCACAATCTTATGAATGAGATCATGGAATATATAAGTCATTTCCCATTGGTAAGTGGCACCAGCATTCTTGAGACCGAACGACATGAATGCATACAATAGGTTCCCCAAGGAGTGATAAATGTGGTCTTTGTCTGATCTTCCTTGGAGATCCTAATTTGATTATACCTAGAAAATCCATCCATAAGGGACAACAAATCATAACTAGCTATTGCATCAATGATGACATCGATGGATGGCAGTGGGAAATCATCCTTGGGACATGCTTTGTTGATATCCCGAAAGTCAATGCAGATATGAATTTTCCTATTCTTTTTAAGAATGGGGATGATGTTGACACCCACATTGAGTAATCAACAGGTTTAATGAACCCCACCTATAGGAGTTTCATCACTTCCTCTTTGACCATCAATACCACCTTTGGTTTCATTGGTCTAGATTTCTTCTTGATGGGCTTAGTGTCAGACTTGGTCACTAGGTTGTGAACTACCATGTGAGGAGAAATTCTTGTCATTTATTTGTAGTTAAACACAAAATATTTCAAATGCTCTTTAAGGATTTTTGTGTGTATCTCCACTTCTTCGGGAGTTAGTGAAGAACCTAACTTCAAATTTTTTGGGTCTTACTTTGTCCCATAATAATGTCGATCATCCCTTCGATCAAAGAGGCATTACCCTCTTCAAAATTAGGTGGGGCTAAAGGTAATTCCAATTCCCCTTCCTCTTCTATTTCACAAACTTCAAGGCCTTCCAAGGAGGAAGGGTCCATCGTGTGATCTCTGAAATAGGAAGAAGAGTGAGGAATGAGAGAAAATCCTCTCTTATGATGCATGGGATGTAAATCTGTGTAAGCATTAAGGTATCCTAAGATAGCCTCATCATTTTCCACATAATCTAGAGTGGTAGGTTCATTCTCGGCCTCAACATATGCTAAGATTGGCTTGTTGACACTTTGTGTACTAAGGGTTTTACATGGACTGAAATTATGAAGTTGGTTTCTTTTAACTCTCTACTCGGATAGAAGTGGGAAGAAGAGGTAGATATGGAATCTACAAGAAGGTTTTTTTCTCGTGGAATGGCTTCAATTGAGATGAAGTCAAAACCTTTTGTCAAATTAAGCACCACAGTTTTGTAGAGTTGTAGGTGTTCCACTCTAGTCTCATATACTTTTGAAACCTGATTGGCGACTAGTTACAAATCACCCAACACTCTAATATTACAAGTGCCGATCATTTTGGATACTATGAGACCAAGAAGGAAATCCTCATATTATGCACCATTATTTGTACATTTAAAATCCAATTTAAAGGAAAAAGGCATGACCTTCCCCTCCGAAGAAGTGAGGATCACACCTGCCCCAACGCCGAAGTGACACTTTTCTCCATCGAAGTGAAGAGTCCAATGATTGCTTAGGAATATTGATGTTGGATTTTTCTTTATATTCTCCTTTTCTTTTGACACTTCAACCATGAACATCCTATCAGCTAGAAGAGAGTTGAGTCCCAAAGCATGTCCTATGCCCATGAAATCAAATGGAAGGAGAATAGGTAAATCATTCTCCAACAACTCGAAAATATTTGATGTGGTTTATGTTTATACTGTCTCTATGACAATAGTTTCTTCATTAATAGTAGGAATTCCCTTGATCAAGCTAGTGGTTTCTAATTCCATTACAAGAATTAGTTTTGTTTCAGGTGTTGAGCTAGTTGATTCTTTAATTGGTTTGCATGGAGCTCAAACTCAGAATGTACCCCTGGTTTCTTCTTTATATTAGATAGGTGTATGTTAAAGGGCTTTAGGTCACCTTATGCAACGAAGACCTTCCCCAAGTGTAGGAATATTACCTCCTGAAAAAAAAATTTTTTGGAGGAATTTCCTTTATGTGATGTATCCAAGGACGACCAAGGATCATATTATACTTGGTTTCCTAGTCTATAATATAAAATTTTGTGAGAACCGTCTTGGGTCCTAGGGTGACTGGAAGTACTATGGTTCTAATTGATGTTTCCTTAAGGCTATCATAACCTCTTAGTGTGTTTCTTGTTGAAGAGAAGTTGGTTTCTCCATAACCTAACTTCTGGAGAAAAGAAAAGGGGACAATATTATTTGCTTGCCCCATCCATCATCATCGTACGCTTTACACGGTTATTATAGATCCAAACATGTAGATACAAATATGGATCACCTCTACGTGTTATTTCAACATCTATGGGCATCTTACTAATGTTGAATAAAAATTTGACATCTCTTTTGGCTGCCCAAGAGGATAGACATCAAAGTCTATATGGTTTATCTACACCTCCGAAGGAGGAGTGACATTAATCAAATGTCCAAGACCCAATGCTTCCAATAAATTAGCTCTATGAGTAGGGGATTTCTTCAACAAGTCCAAGAAGGAGATGTGAGAAAATTTCTTTGTTAGGTCATTGATCAAGTCATAATCCCCTACCAACTTTGCAAGCATCTCACAAATATCATCCAATATAGATGGGTAAATTAGAATAGGCTACAAAGAGTAGTATCTAGTTCTAGTTACAACATTTATCTAGGGCTTAGTCTTTAGATTGATAAGACCCACTATCTTAGTTTGATGACGGCCATCCAATGAGGTGCCACCGATGGGTTTGATGAAGTCAAAGCTTCATGATCATTGTTTCCCACTGGGATACCCTTGTTTGATCCATTGGGGTCCAACTTACCATTGTTGGGACATGTTGGGAGGGGATCGTTAAAGATCCTAAGTAGTTTATTTTGGGGGAAGTAGGCCCCATGCAAACATTTTGAGTTGTTGCCATAGGATTTGCCAAAAACATGTCAATAAAGAGTTGTCTTTTGTCTTCTTGTAAGAGCCAGAAGAACTTGTTACAATCACGACATGTTCTTACATCATGCCCTCAAACCCTATGGAAACCAAAGTATAGGTCAAGATCATAATCTCGAGGTCTTTGTTTTTTTTTTTTTGTGGTTTGAAGTTTTGATTATTATTATTTTCGTTGCCCTTGATTTTATTTTAAATGAAAGATTCACTAGCTATGAGTGTAAATATAACCTATTTTTTTCGAGGCATACGAAGAAATCGAGCTTCTTGAAATATTTTCTTCTCTGCAACTTTCTTGAAAAAACAATAGAGGATTTTTCTATGTGGATTGATACTTGTGTTTACTTCTAAAATCCACGAAGCTTTCTTCCGCATTTCCTTCCTTGCAAACCTATAAAGATAGGATAGGAAGTAATCTTTCTTAAGAAATATTTGGGTTTGAAAAAAATAATATAATACAATTTTGAATTATTATAACTATGGAAATGATTCTCTACTCTATTTGAAAATGTGTGTATGATTTAGAAATAACATATTTGAAGAAATAAAGAAGAACAAGAAATAAATTCATCCCGAAATACAAAATAGTGACAATCCGATTGTGTGGTACTTTGTCCCCTCGGTTTATCTTTTCGTCTCCCATGTCCATGTGAGTCCAAGAGGTTTGGTAATGTAGTGAGAGCAACAAAGAGAATGCACTGGAACAATGACAACTTGAATTGACAATCGAAAATAATGCAAGCTAAAGAAGATCACACAAGGGAATTGATCTTGCCTATACAGCCAACAAGTAAGAGGCATCTTAGGAATTACAAGAATAATAAAAATGATCTCTGACCATTTTCTTGAGAACAAATGATCAATTTATAAAATTTTGGTTGTCTATGTAATACAACACTTAACAGCCATGAGTTGCCACATTAACAATGAAGAGGGAGTTTGAACTATCAATCAAAATCAATCACAAATTATAAGTGAAGAGGAGAATGCCACAAGGAAATCAAGCTTGAAATCAACTAAAATGGGTAAGAAATGTGTGTTTAAAGTGAAGTTAAGTGAAACAAGACTCATCTTAAATCACGTTGGAAGATTCTAAAAAAGCACACAGACCGCCTCCCTACCTAGAGTGGTGATTACAGACCTCCACCTGCTCAAGACGATGGTTATAAAACCAATCCCTTCTTGGCGGCGGTTACAAAACCACTACGCCAACCAGTAGGGTAGCATTTTTGACACTAAAGGTCAAAATAGGGCTAAAAAGAAGTGGGAAGCTAAGAAAAAGCATGCAAAGGCTAAGTAAGGCATACTAGGCTACAAATATAAGTTGTAAGTAGGTTTAGGAGCTCGAACACCTTTGGAAAAGATATGAATCATCATTGGGGACCTTTTGTAACTATTTTTCAAAATGTAGCACATGCAAATTTGGGTGCATAAAACTACCATGCACCTATGAATAATGAGTTGCAGATGAATATCTTAAGGATGGAGGCAACCATGGTAAAAACCAGGGCTACATATCAATTGAAGGCACTCATAATTGGCTTCATGACACCTTTCCCGTGGGTTGGCCCTATACCATTTCACTTCAGCCCACATCAAAAGCTTGCTTTCATGGTTGAGATGCTGCCACAAATCAAAGCATGGATTGAGGAGATCAAGGTCTATGAATCCAATGTTGGTTCACCCTGTCAATGGGAGGCCCCTGCATTTCCATCCTACAAACCTCTCCCCATTCCACAATCATTTCCATCTTGACCCGAGCCTCAATTTCCAAGCTTCTTGCCTATTTTCCCCATTGTGGAATCCCCTTCTCCATCTTCTACTCTTCCACCTAATCTCAATTTATCTACCCTTTTCCCTTCCAAGAAGCTATATCCTCAACAAAAAAATGAACCTACTCTTCCATCATGAATAAAGCAAGAATCAGTGGAGGCCCTACCCATCCCTCCTCTCATAGTCTTGAGCCCATGTTGGGAAGAAACTCAAAATATCAGTCGGGGAAGCAACGAGAAGAAGAGCCAAACAAAGAAGAAATGATGAAAAACTTGGTGAGCTTGGCTCTAAGATTCAAGATTGATAAAATCCCCTTAATGGTTAAGCCTATAGAGGAGGTTGAGGTCTAGCCACAAGTGGTGCAGAATGACTTTGCAGTGGAAACAAAGCAAGAACAAGAAGATGATGACCAACAGTCCATTTGTTCCAAATGTAGTGTTCACATTGGCACTATATTTTCAGGACTTGTTGATCCATCACAACCTGTAAATTCAAAGAACAAGTAGAGGTAGCTCCAAATCTACAAGAAGAAGAGCTTTGTGCAAAAAAACAAGGAAGATCTCCCAAGTATGCAAGGCATTATAATGGAATGCAATGATCCTAATTTCCCTACATGCCTTGAGCTTGTTGTTGTATTGGGAGGTTGCATTGATATACCAAAGTCATCATCAAGATGCAACCAACTAGGAAAAACCTCATGCTATGGAGGGAGACCAAACAAATTCGATAGCCCAAATAACAAACAAAGTTATGGGGGAAATTGCAGCCCCTTCCCCTCCCTTATCCTTACAAATTTTTTATTTTGAGGATGAGTTTGAACTCTCAAACTTCATGTTAGAGGATGAGGCAAACCATGGTGAACAAAGTATAGATCTAGAGGCCACCATGGAAGGGGAGGAACCTTTGGGATTATTGGAAAATTGTAATGCCCTCGCAATGGTTGATATCCTTGCTTGCTTCTGAAACTGAAGTTGTAAAATTCATAAATGATTCTTGTTTGAAGATGGTGTACTCTTTTGAATTGAGTGATCATGTTTATTGTAGATGATATGTTTTATCTTATAGAATTAGATACAATCATGCCATGACAATTTAAATTATATTGAAGTATTTCATATACTCTTTATGCTGAAATTTTTAATGCATTTTGTATGCTAATGAAGGAAATAAATTTAGTCTTATTCGTTCATTGCCTATTTTGCAATATTGAACTTGTTCTTTAGTCTATTTGATTGCTAAATGCAGAAATAACCATACCTTGGATCAATTACAGTGATCTAAGGCATGTCTATGATTCTACGATGTTTCAATCATTTTGATTAAGCCACTCAATATGTTTGATTTTTGAACTCAAGATTGCATTTAGGGATCTTAGGGGCATCCTGTAGCATCATGAGGATGCACCCTTCTATTTGATCTAATTACATTGTTTTGATAAAAATTACAAAAGGTAATGTCCTTTGATTAATATTTGGACCTAAATAATCAAAATTCCTTTGATTATTTATCTTATCCTTAACCTAAGTTAAGGTGATTATATTTTTAGTGATTATTAATTCCTAAGAAGGGTTATCCTAAGTCATTGATACTAATTTTGTTTCACCTATTCTAGAGTGTTTATTCGAATGTTGACAAAATAGATAAGGGTAAAGGGCTAGGAGGAATACCTGTTAAGATGTTGGTTGTAGGTTGTTGCACGTGTATGACTTATTGATCCACAATTGATTATGAGAGCTTCCTTTTTCTTGGAGGAACTACCTGAAATGGAAAAAAAGACCACCAAATGAAAGTTAAATAGTATATGTAGTGGACTACCTAGCATATGCTAGATCCGAGAAGTGTGATACTTCCTAGACAGTTGTCAATCCACTGTTTAAAACAACTTAATGCTAACAATAAAGGAAATCCTATTGTATTTAAAATGATTTAGGTATCTCATTTGTCTACAATAAGCAAATTCGTTCACAAAGGCTAAGCTGTGACTAAATCTCAAGGTCAAGGTCTCTGTCAGAGTGCAGGTATTGGTTAGGGTCAGGTTCTAGGTTGTTTTAGGTATTGGGTAGAGAATGGAAGCTATGTTCTTGGTTTTTGGTTAAGAACACAGAGACCAACGTCAGTCTGGTATGACTGATGTCGGTTAGGTTAATCGAAAATGATTGTGGGTAACCGACGTTGGTATGGTTGGGGTACAGGAAACTCAGTAAAAATTTGGTGGGGTGACAAATCTGAGGCTAGATGGAAATGGAATGGAAATGGCAAGGCTCGTGTGGGTCTCAGGTATGCACAAGAATGATTAAAATCTGGATATGGGCCATTCAAGGGTGTGGGTAAAAGGATGATCAAGTTTGCATGGAGGTAAAATGGTGGTGGAATGAAATGGGAGCAGAAACTAATGACAAAAGTAAAATAATCTACCAAATGATAAATGGATAGGTGTTGGTTAATAAAGCACTTATTGTTTGTATGAGCTTGATGTCTAGTTAGCAATGGTGGGTGATCAAATGGAAGGGACTTGGTGTGGTGTTGGTGCTTCCCCGGATGCTCTTGTGAAGGAAAATGGATCTGTGGTTGCTTCAGGTGCTGGCTATGGATGCTCTGATGTGTGTACTAATGCTGGTTCTACTTGCATGTAGCTCTAATTTCATCACTTGTTCTCAGAAGAAAATGCCAAACTCTAAACAATGTGCCAACCTCAAAATAAGGTTGTTTTGGGGGTTAAATGGTAACCGACGGTGGTTCTAGGTTGACCGGTGACGGTTTAGGGTGACCGGCGTCGGTTAGGGTGGGATTTCCTAGGTTTTCTAAAATGGGCAGATCCTTTTGATTTTCTTGGATCTTGCCCATTTGCTCCATATAATAGAATGGAAGCTTCCTTCTAATGGACAGGAATGTGGTTAGAGGGAATATAGGCTTTGATTTTTAGGGTTTGGGTAGGTCTTAGTTAGTTATGACAACATACTAAGAATAGGTCTTAGGGTGAGGTGGCTAAGTGAGGTGGATGTGTGGGTATTATCCAATTAGGATATTTAAATAACAAATATTGGGAGGATAATGAATTAATTTAATTAAATTAATATTAGAGTGGGGTGAAGGGGGCCATGGTTAGGTGAATGTGTTCAAGGTGTTTATTTGATGAGGGACCAAGGAGAGTGTGACCCAATTTTGGTGTCTACATTTTTCCCCTTTTTGTTGTGTAGCTTGTATTGGTAAGCGACGCTGACAAAAATAAGATGTGGTTGCCCTATGTGTGGGTGAAGGTGATCCCCCTCAAACCAGAACTGATGAGGTAGAAAGTAGAATCGGTGAGTGGTTTGATAAAAGGTGAATGTGATGAAGAGGAAGGTGGGCAACGAGGGTAAAAAAATGAAAAAGGTCCATTTAGGTAATCTAGGTAATGGGTCAGGGTCAAAGGTAGTAATAGTCAAATGCACGCACACGTATAGACTGCAACACGGTACTAGGTGGAAGAGCAGGAAAACTCTACATTATCTAAGGTCACTAGGGTTATCCAAACAAGGTTGAAGTGAGTCCAGTATCCAAGGTATAGGATATGGTTAGGAAACATGACACAAGTTAGGTGCAACAACATTTAGGTATGTTCTGGTACACCAAAGGTTGGGTCAGGATAAATGGTCATGGTAAGAGGCAAGATAAGGTCATTAAGTCAACAACATGGGTAACAATGTCGCAAGGTATAGTAGGCACATGAGGTCACATGTCACTAGCAATGTTCCAGTCCAAGTATCTAGGTCACAACATGGGTAGGGCTGAGGGATGGGTAAAATAACGAGTCCTCGAATGAGGATGGAGTGAGGGGGTCAAGGATATAGGCACAAAGATGAGGAGAAGTGTCCAAGTGAAGTGGGCGTGAGGTAAGAAAGGATGTAGGTCAAAAAAATTGGAGGTAAGGGAGTAGGAAAAATTGAAGTAGGGAAACCGATGATGGTTTGAAGCTACCAATGCTGGTCACAATTGACTGACAATGGTAAGCTAGGGCACAAGACCAATGCCGGTTAGGGTAAACTGATGCCGGTTAGGTCGGGGTTGTTATAAAAAGAGAAAAATCCATGTTTTCTCAATTCATTTGTCTTTTTAAAAGAGGAGAAAATGACAGAGGAGAGAGAAAAGGGTGGAAAGTGACCGAGTGAGATGGAGGACTAGGTTGGCGAGCTACGTGGCTGGTGATAGTTGGTCGATAGGTGGATTCACGAGCTGGGCTGGATCGATTGGATTGGATTGGATTATATTTTCAAGAGGTCATTCGGGGATGGAAGAGGTAGGAGAGGGATCGGGGGACCACTGTTGTAGTGGCCTAAGGTACCACCACGTAGGTGGCAACACGATGAGGCAAGATTCAATCCAACTCATTATTTTCTTTATTAAATTGAATTAGTGGGTGAAAACAGGTTTTTTTTTTTTTTTTTGAAAGAGCTTTACATAGCTTTCCTTCAAGGGAGCAGTCTATTTATAGCAGCATTGTAGAGAGAAAGATGTCCTTTTGAGGGAGTCATATTTTTATTGGAAGTTTGACTCAAGGAGTTGGATCCCATGTGAGGGCTTTTAATTTATGGAAAAGACTAAGGTGAAGAATAGGATTCTTGTTCAGAAAGTAGGGTGAAACGACCATGGGATCTCATCTAAAGGTAGAGAAAAAGTATCCATGAGAATCATGCTATGTGCAGCACCATGGTACACATATTTAAGAGAAGATAAAAGAGTGACGGGTACGCACATGATTCGTATTTAATCATTTGTGGTGGCATAGAAATGGATAGCTCTAAAGGGATGACCATGGAAAGAGGTAGAAGGTGAGGTAGGACTGAAAGTCAACAATAGAATGGTCAAATATGCAAGGTGTTAAGGGGCTCAGGTTTGGGTTTACCCTCGAGTGAAGATAAATGATAAGCATCTGATCCATAAGTATGAGTCATAATGTATGCTCCAAGCCAATTAGGAGCAAATTTGCCCCGTTTACTTTTTTCTACTTTGGTTACATGTTGATTTTCTTTCAAGACAAGGTCACTGACTTGGAAGGTTCGCTTATGGACACGTTTTCATAGGCACGTTTGATACATTTTTTTTAGCTTAAAGGTGGTCAAGAGCATTAAGATGACATTCATCTAATAACTCAAGTTGTGCTAAACGGTCCTGACGAAAGTCATCATCATTAAGCATGTCATGGAGAGAAATGCAGAGTGAGAAAATATGGACTTCGAGAGGTAGGACAACCTTTGTACCATAGACTAGAGAAAAGGGTGTGGCAACAATGGAAGTGTGGATACTAGTGTGTTATGCCCACGGGGGTGAAAGGAATGTGTGTATGCTAGTCCTTCCCAAAGATCATTAACCAATTTCATGAGAATTTTGTTTATGGTTTTGTAAGTGGATTCAGCTTGGCCATTGGTTTATGGGTAATAAGGTGATGAGAAACTTAGCTAAATGCCGAAGGCATCACAAATTTTTTGCAAGGTTTTATTTTTGAATTGTTTTCCATTATCAGTGATGAGGTGATGTGGGACACCAAAGCGACAGATGATGTGATGATGATGAATTCACATATTTTCTCAGCTTTCATGGAAATGAGTGTTGGAAATATTGTCATTGATGTCAAAAGAGGTGGTGAACTGGTAAACAAAAATTTGTCAGAAAGTAACGGAATTATTAACAAAATTGTGAGTATGTCAATGGAAATAACCAACAACATATAGAGTAAAAAAAAGAGCAGAAATAAGATATTTATATATGTGAAAAGGGCCACCTTTATCGGAGAAATACAGCAAAGATTCGTGTAAAGTGAACAACATTCAAGAAAAAGGAAGATCTTGACAACTAATGAGAAGAAAGCAACGCTTTTCATGAAGACCGTGATTTATCCTTGAGGCCCACGATTTGCACAAAAGAGGGCCTACGACTTGCTTAGAGAGCAACACTCATGTCTTAAGGGGCTGCATTGAATGTTTAGGTGATAATTAAATTATTTGGGGCAATCTTTATGTGTGCATTAATTAATTCAAAGGGGGCAACGATTTGTTTAGAAAGAATAAATTAATAAATAAAGGCCGACTAATATTAATGAAAGGGTGTGATGGTTTAATGTGTAATTCCCTTTCGAAAAGGTACGAAAGGCTATATAAGAAGATTCATATGAGACTTATTAAGCATGGATTCAAGTTGAATATCTTAAAGAAAAAGAAGAAGAAGAGGAAGCGTAAGGGCAAAATTTGAGAACAAAAATCTAAAAGTAAGAAGAAGAATTTTCCATTATTCATTGAGGAAGCAACAAGTTCAAAAGTGGAAAGAAAATTTTGTAAGGAAGGTTGGTGCCTTCATATTCAAAGAGATCGGTGTCTCTTTCTTTGAGTTGGTGCTTAGCAAAAGGGGTGGGTGCTCCTGTAGGTTGGTGCCTACAAAACTGTAATTTGGGGATTGGTGTCTCCAGTAGGTTGGTGCCTACAAATTTTTGAGAAATATATATAAAGAAAGAAGTTTCTCCATGGTTTTCTCCCAAAAGGGTTTCCATGTCTATCTATGTCTACTTGCATTTAGTTTTGTGTTTTTTGATTGATTTGATATATTCACATTGCTTGTGATTATAGATCTAAGTTCAAGTATTAAAGTTTGAAATAATTTCATAATACTGATTCACCCCCCCTCTCAGTATTATCTTGTGCTCAACAATTGGTATCAGAGTAGGTTCCTTTAGGAACAATCTAATAGTTGGAAGGTAGATCTCGGGAGCACATATGGCTAGTCAAGTACAAGAAGGATTTTCCTCGAACAAGGCTCCATTGTTTAACGGAACAAACTATGCATTTTGGAGTGTAAGGATGAGAACCTATCTGATGGCACTAGGGTTTGATATTTGGCAATCAGTAGTGGTCAGATATACCATTCCATCAACTCTACCAATAGACCAAGCCGGTAAGAAGGATTTTGAAAATAATGCCAAGGCGATGAATGTAATCTTGTGTGGTCTATCAGAGTCTGAATTTGTCAAGGTAATGCAATGTGACACAACAAAGGAAATATGGGATAAAATTCAAACAATATATGAAGGTGATGATAAGGTCAAAAAAGCTAAGCTTCAAACCCATAGGAGAAATTTTGAGAGCCTAAAAATGAAGGATGAGGAAGATGTTGCAGCTTATCTTCTGGGTGGATGAAGTTGTCAATGCCATAAGAGGGCTTGGAGAAAATATTGAGGAACCTGTGATCATCCATAAGGTCTTAAGATCTTTACCATTAAGATTTGATGCTAAGGTGTCTTGCCATCGAAGAAATGAAGGATCTTAACAAGCTAAGCATGGACAAACTACATGGAATACTGACGGCTTATGAAATGAGGACTCGAGTCTAATAAACCATCAAAGAAGGAAGCTGCATTCAAAGTCTCGAAGAAAAAGGAAATCAAGGAATATGAAGTGAATGATGAATCAAACAACAAAGAAGATGAAAAGGAAGCTTTATTCATTCGAAAGCTAAAGAAAGGATCCGGAGATACAAAGATAAGTTACCATTTAAATGCTTTAACTGTGGTAAAATTGGTCATTTTGCAGCTAAATGCCCAGAGAAGGAAGATAGCAAAGATGAAGAAAGCAAGCCCAAGTTCAAAAGAGAATTCAGAAAAGCAGAGGCAAGAAAAGATTTGAAAAGAAAAAGAAGAGTCTATATTCAAAAAGAGGTAGCAGCTCATCCGAAGAAAGCGGAATAAGTGATTCAGACAGTGATGATGAAGAAACATTGTTTATGGCTATAGAAGAAGGTTCATCAACCAACAAAGTTGATTTGAAAGGAATCGAGGACATAGAAGAAGAAGGTGAGGTAAACCTCGAAGAAGAACTCATTTGTGCGTTGGGTGAAATAAAAGCACTCAAAAAGAGGAATCAGAAGCAAAGACTTCAGCTCCAGAAATATGAAGAACAAAATCAATCTTTCGAAGCTAAGTTAGCCCAGAGTCTTGAAGAATCAAAGAATCTAATCATTGACCTGAAGACCCAGATTGAAGAAGCAAAGAGAATTGAGGAAGGGTTGAGAAGTCAGCTCAAGGTGAAACAAGAAGAATGTGAAAATCGTGAGTCAGAGATTGTTGCGATGAGAAAAGACTTAGAAAAGGTAAATACCAAACTAATGAACAACTTGAAATTTGAAAAGAGTACTAAGGTTCTAGATGAGATTCTAGAAAGTCAAAGATCACCATCCAACAAATCAGGACTCGGATATGAAGAAAAACTAGAGAAAGCTTCAAAATCCATTGAGCTTCCGGAGAAGAAAGGTTTAGAAAAGGCAAAAAGTTATGCAGAAATTCTAAATACGCCTACGAAGAATAAAAGCAGAAAGGAAGAGGAAACTACGAAGACCAGTTCCATCCACAAGGAAGGTGTTAAAGAGAATGACACCAAAAGACCATTTATTCCACGACATAGGAATATGAACAGGTTCGAAAGTTCCTTTCATGGTTATTGTTTTTATTGCAATATATATGGGCATAAAAAGATAGAGTGTAGAAAGTGAATGAGAGATAATGAAGCCTGGAACAAACCAAAATCTTCTCATAGAGTGTTGAATATGAACTATAATTCATTTTCTCCACTATCCTATTATAACGAGAAAGCCATTATTTGCTACAAGTGCAATAATTATGGACATATAACACGCTTTTGTAGAAGTGTGTTTGACTCGAGACAAGATCAAAAGACAAAGCCTTTAGATACAAAGAAAAGGGAGGCTACAAAATCCTGGACAAGGAAGCAGGAGGAAGATGGGATAGACAAAGAAAAATCCATGCTCGTTGAAATAGCTTTTCATGCTCGAGATGAAGGACAACAGTGGTACATTGATAGCGAATGTTCAAGACATATGACTGGTGATAAAATTTAGTTTCTATCCTTAAAGAAAGTAAATGAAGGTACTTGTAAAATTTGGTGATAATGCTACAAATGAAGATCATTGGAAAAGGTATGCTTTGAGTTTGGATAATGGAAAAACAAAAACATAGAATGTTTTGTATGTTGAAGGATTAAAACATAACCTCTTAGTGTGAGTCAAATGTGTGATCGGGGACACACTCTTAAGTTATTGGCATGTGTGTCTAGCACTCCCTGTGAGTTTCGTGACATGGACTAACCACCTCTCATAGATCCTAACTCTAGCGATTATAGTGGAGACTAACACCTATGGGTTTTGGTCTAATGGCAATCATGGTCCAACAAATGGTATCAGAGCAATAGGTCTCGAGTTTGAAACTCACTCGGGTAACACTGAGGGGAGATTGTTGGCATGTGTGTCCAATGAGTCCCCGTGAGTTTTGTGACATGGACTAACCACCTCTCGTAGATCCTAACTCGCGATCAGTAGCGAGACTAACACCTATGGGTTTTGGTCTAACGGAAATCAGTGGTCTAACATAAGTTCTATGCCAAAGGATGTGAAATAAGGAAAGCAGATATAGGAGAACTAATTGTAGATTGCCACCGAACTACAAATAATCTATATATGCTCGGAGAAATAAAAGAAGAAAAATGTTGCCTAAGTCAAGTTGAGGAAAGTTGGCTATGGCATAGAAGGATGGGACATATAAATTTTGATAATCTTGTGAAGATAAGCAATAAGCAGGCCGTACGGGACATGCCTAAAATAACAAAGCCTTCGAGTACTCTATGCAAGCAGTGCCAGCTTGGGAAGCAGACCAGAACAAGATTCAAAACAAAGGAGTATTCATCCACCAAACCATTGGAGCTAATTCACACAGATTTGTGTGGACCTACCAGAATGAAAAGTATTCAAGGTGAGAGTTATTTTATGTTACTCATTGATGACTACACTAGAATGACATGGGTAGCATTTTTGAAAGAAAAATTTGAAGCATTTGGAAAGTTCAAAGCTTTCAAGGCATTAGTAGAAAATGAAACAGGGCTGAAGATAAAATGTCTAAGGTCAGATCATGGAGGTGAATTCATGTCAAATGAATTTATTGAATATTGTGAAGACCATGGAATTAAAAGACAATACTCAACTGTAAGAACTCCACAACAAAATGGAGTAGTAGAAAGGAAGAACAGAACCGTTCAAGAGATGGCCCGAACAATGCTGAATGAATCTAAGCTATCAGATAGATTCTGGAAAGAAGTGGTAAGTACTGCCATTTATATTTTGGATAGAGTGCAAATCAGAGTTAACCATGAAAAAACTCCATATGAATTATGGAAAGGAAGACCAGCCTCGGTCAAATATTTTTAGGTATTTAGGAGTAGATGTTTCATTAAAAGAACCAAAGAGACCTAGGCAAATTTGATTCAAGATCCGATGAAGGGATTTTTCTTATGTACTCCACTAAAGGTAAAGCCTTCGAGATGTTATAACAAGAGGTTGCGGACTATCATAGAAATTGCAAGTGTCACAGTGGATGAGGGTTTGGATCTAAAGACAAAAGAAAATTCAGAAGAGTCTTTAGAAATACCAAGTCTTGTGAAAGAAGAACAAGAGGAAGAAGATATTGAAGAGTGGAGTAAATCGAAAGGCGATACCAAGACGCCATCTCGCTTCATTCAGAAAAATCATGATGAAAGTCAGATTATTGGAGAACTTGATACCAGGGTTCAAACCAGAAGAAGAATTACAAATAATTTTGAGCAAGCGTATTTTTCTCTACTATCTAAGGTAGAGCCTAAGAACTTTTTAGAAGCAAGACATGATAAACATTGGTTGAAGGTGATGGAAGAAGAATTAGATCAAATTGAGAAAAATGAAACTTGGGAACTGGTTCCCAGACCAAAGAGTTAGAATGTGATTGGCACTAAGTGGGTATTTCAGAACAAACTAAATGAAGATGGTCAAGTCACTCAAAATAAGGCAAGATTGGTATGCAAAGGGTATGCTCAAGTGGAAGGTGTTGATTTTGAAGAGACTTTTGCTCCAGTTACTAGACTAGAAGCAATCAAAATGTTCCTTGCTTTCGCAGTGTTTAAAAATTTCAAAGTCTACCAAATGGATGTCAAATCATCCTTTTTAAATGGGAATTTAGAAGAGGAGGTTTACATAGAACAACTTGAAGGGTTCCTATTATCGGAAAATGAAGATTATGTGTGTAGGTTGAAAAAGGCATTGTATGGATTAAAACAAGCCCTCGAGCATGGTACTCAAGGCTTGATCAACATCTACGTAACCAAGGATTCAAGAGAGGACATGCTATGTGAATCTTTACATCAAAATTGAAGATGAACACTAGTTAATTGTGGTTGTATATGTGGATGACATAATCTTTGGAGGAGACAATGAAGAAATGTCTAGAAAATTTGTAGAAGACATGCAAAAGGAATTTGAAATGTCTATGTTGGGTGAGTTATCCTTTTTCCTTGGATTGTAAATTTCTCAATCTAATAAAGGAATATTTATATCCCAAACCAAGTATGTGAAGGAAATGTTGAAAATTTTTGGTATGGAGGAGTGTGCACTGCTATCAAAGACATCGATGATCACTAGAACCAAGTGAAGTAAAGATGATGAATCTCCGATCTGATCAATCTCTCTATAGATCAATGATTGGGAGTTTATTATATGTGACAACATCCAGACTAGATATCATGCAAGTAGTGGGTATGGTGGCACATTTTCAAGTAGGGCCAAAAGAAACACATGTGTAAGTTGTAAAACACATTTTATATATCTAAAGGGAACTATGGAATACGGGTTGTGGTATGTAAAAGGAAAAGATTTCACATTGATAGCTTATACAGATTCAGATTGGGCAGGATGTGTAGATGACAGAAAAAGTACAAGTGGAGGAGCATTTTTTCTTGGAAACAACCTGGTATCTTGGCTAAGTAAGAAGCAAAATTATGTATCCCTATCCACAATGTAAGTAGAGTATATAGCAAGAGTACTATGTTGCATGCAAATTTTATGGATGAAGTAGACCTTGAAGGATATCAAAGTAGAGTATGATCATCCCATCTCCATATTATGTGATAATACCAGTGCAATAAGTATTTCAAAGAATCTGGTTATGCATTCTAGAACAAAGCACATTCCCATAAGATATCACTTCTTAAGAGAGCAGGTGGCAGAGAAACAGGTAAAGTTGGAGTATGTCACTACATCCGAACAGATAGCAGATATTTTCACTAAGCCACTTCCAAAGGAGACATTTGAATATCTACGGCATAAGTTGGGAGTAATTTCTTTTACATATTTACATTGAAGAGTCAAGGGTAGCACTGGTTAAGGGGGAGCTAAAACTTTGCAATTTTTTCAGCTCCTAGGATGACCCTTTGCCATTGATGTCAAAGGGGGAGAATGGTAGTAAGGGGGAGCTACAAAGAAGAGGAAGTGCGAGAAGAGGAGATTTTTTTTTGGGGTTGCCATCAATGAAAAAGGGGGAGATTGTATTGGAAATATTGTCATTGATGTCAAAAGAGGTGTTGAACTGGTAAACGGAAATCTGTTAGAAAGTAACGGAATTATTAATGGAATTGTGAGTATGTCAACGGAAATAACCAACAACATATAGAGTAGCAAAAAGAGCAGAAATCGATATTTATATATGTGAAAAGGGTCACCTTTATAGGAGAAATACAACAGTATCTATGTAAAGTGAACAACATTCAAGAAAAAGGAAGATCTTGACAACCATGATGAGAAGAAAGCAACGCTTTTTCATGAAGACCGTGATTTATCCTTGGAGGCCCACGATTTGCACAAAAGAGGGCCCATGACTTGCTTAGAGAGAAACACTCATGTCTTAAGGGGCTGCATTGAATGTTTAGGTGATAATTAAATTATTTGGGGCGAGTCTTTATGTGTGTATTAATTAATTCAAAAGGGGCAGCTGATTTGTTTAGAAAGAATAAATTAATAAATAAAGGCCGACTAATGTTAATGAAAGGGTGTGATGGTTTAAGGTGTAATGCCCTTTCAAAAAGGTATGAAAGGCTATATAAGAAGATTCATATGAGACTTATTAAGCATGGATTCAAGTTGAATATCTTAAAGAAAAAGAAGAAGAAGAGGAAGTGTAAGGGAAGAATTTTAGAATAGCAAATTGAAAGTAAGAAGAAGAATTTTCCATTATTCAAAGTGAGGAATAAAAAGTTCAAAAGTGGAAAGAAAATTTTATAAGGAAGGTTGGTGCCTTCATATTCAAGATATCGGTGTCTCTTATTGAGTTGGTGCTTAGCAAAAGGGGTGGGTGCTCCTGTAGGTTGGTGCCTACAAAACTATAATTTGGGGATTGGTGTCTCCAGTAGGTTGGTGCCTACAAATTTTTGAGAAATATATATAAAGAAAGAAGTTTCTCTGTGGTTTTCTCCCGAAAGGGTTTCCACATATATCTGTGTCTACTTGCATTAAGTTTTGTGTTCTTTGATTGATTTTATATATTCACATTGCTCGTGATTATAGATCTAAGTTCAAGTATTAAAGTTTGAAATAATTTCATAATACTGATTCACCCCCCCTCTTAGTATTATCTTGTGCTCAACAATGAGAGGTATGGCTTCAACCCATTTTGTGTAGTATTTAGTTCCTGATGATCCATTGATGTCGTTGGGAAGAATGGGAATTGATCTCTCTGACAAGATCCAAACCCCATTGAGAGAATGGCCAAAGGTCATGTGTGACCAGTAAGGCATGACTGGGTGTATGATGAAGGTTGGCGTGTTGTTGGCATTTTACACAACACTAGACATAGTCGTAACAATCATGGTTGAGGGTTGGCCAGTAATAGCCTAGGTGAAGAATACGTTTAGTAACAGTGAGGCCACTAAAGTTACCTCCACATATGCCATCATGAACTTCCTTAATGGTATAAGGAATTTTGGAACTCGTAAGGCACCGTAAGAGAATGCCATCGAAGCCGCATTTGTAGAGGAGGCCACCCATGATGACGTAATAAGAGACCTTTTTAAGAAAGGCCTGTTGTCCATTACGAGTGAGGTCGGGAGGAAAGATGGAACGGAAAGGTAGTCTGAGTATTGTTTATACCAAAGGTCACTCGGGTCAGGTGTAGCGATTCCAATGGAGTAAACTCACGAGGTAATTAAGAGGGTGATTGGAGTATTTGTATGGTGACAAAGATTTTAGAATTGGTAGGTGAAGTGGGGATTTGAGAAGCCAAGCAGGCCATGGTATCTACAAATTTGTTGGTTGAACATGGGACGGTTTGAAGGGCGTAGCGGTCGAAGGTGGTCAAAAGTATGTCTACGTGATGTTTATACTTTTGAAGTGTCTCATTATGAAATTGGTATATACCATTGACTTGGTTTATGACCAATTAGGAATCACCAAAGATGTTGATGGATTTGACATCCAAGGCATAGGCAGCTTGGAGACCTAATACGAGCACTTCATATTCGCAATATTGTTTATACAATCAAAATCTAGTTTGAAAGACAAAGGCATGGGTTCACCATCAAGAAGAATGAGGATAATGCCTGCCCTACCCCCACGCGTTGACACTTTAAACCATTGAAGAAGAGTGTCATTTGGTATACGAGCTCGTCCAAGGAAAGGGAAGCAATTGACTCATTTGGAAAGTCAAAATTAGAAGGTTGATCCCCGAGAAATAGGTGTGTCGGCCAATTGGTCGGCGATGGATTGGCCCTTGATGGACTTTTGGTGGATAAATTTGAGGTCAAGGTTGGCCAAAAGCATGAGCTAGCGTGTGGCACATTGATTTTGGTAAGGTTTGGCATACATGAAGTGTAAGGGGTCGGTGTTGGTCACAACATAAGTCTTGTGATTAAGTAGGTAATGGTGGAGTTTCGTGGCAACGAAAACTAAGGCTAAGCAGAGTTTTTCGGCATGGGTGTATCAGGTTTCGTAGTCTAAAAGAGTACAGATTATGTAATAAACTACCTGCTCCCTGTGTTGTTCATCACGATGAGCGAGCATGGCCCCCAAGGAGTGATCGGTAGCTGAGATGTATAGGTAGAAGGGTTGATTGTCTTTAGGTGGAATGAGTACGGGTGGTTGGAGAAGGTATTGTTTTAAGGCCTCAAAATATTTTTGGCAGTCATTATCCCATTTAAAAGAGACATCCTTCTTGAGAAGATGATGAAATGGTTGACACTCGATCAGACAATTGTGAAATGAAGTGGAAAATCGACTACAACTTTCCCTACAAGCTACGAGTTGCCTAAGATTAGTGGGTGAAGGCATTTCAAGAATGGCCTTGACTTTAGTAGGGTCAACCTCTATACCACGTAAGGAAATGATAAATCCCAGGAGATTTCCTGAGAGAACCATGAAGACACACTTCTTGGGTTGAAGGTGAACACAATATTTAATAAGGTGGTCAAAGATGGTTTTTAGGATGGCGAGGTGCTCGGAGCGGCATTTAGATTTGGCCAAGAGATCGTCCACGTAATCTTCTAATATATGATGCATGATGTCATGGAAGATATAAGTCATAACCCACTGATATGTGGCCCCAGTGTTTTTTTAAGGCCAAAGGGGTGATGAATGAAATTTGTGTTGATCCTCCGAGGAAAGCAAGATTTGGTTATAACTTGAGAAACCATCCATGAGTGATAGCATCTTGTGACCAGCAAGGTATGGTCAACCAGTTGGTCAATACCAAGTAGAGGGAAGTCATATTTTAGGTAGGCTAGGTTGAGGTCATGAAAATTTGTGCAAATGTGGAGTCCCCTGTCACCTTAGTGATAGGGACAATGCTAGAAATCCAACGAGGATAATCAATGGGTAAGATGAAGGAAACTAAAAGGAGGCGTTGCAAGTTCTTCTTTGACTTAAGAGCAATGCGAGGGTGCATTTTCCTCAGCTTTTGTTTCACGGGTTTGACATCGAGGATGGTTTTTATATTGTGTACCACTATAGTGGGGTCAATACTAGACATATCTACGTAAGACCAAGCAAAAATGTGGTTATGGTTTTGAGAAAAGAAGTGATGGCTTCTGTTTAGCTACATCTAAAGATTGTCCTATCTTTAGAATGTGCAAGTCATCCCGCGTGTGAATGTTGATTTTGATAGTTGATTCATTTAGCATGTTTTGCATCTCAGATGGTAATGACCGATGAATATATGAGTCTTCTACACCAAGGTAGGTGAGTATAGATTCATCATCCTAACATTGAATGACGTTAATCGAAGGTGTATCATTGTTGATAATTTTAGGATACAAGAAGGGAAGAGAGGAAGGAGCCTCGCCCTCACGTTGATAAGTCAGAGGCCCCAAGGAAATGGTGTTTATGAAAAAAAAAGTTAGGAGGAATGAATTTTGGATCCATCGAATCCGTCGGTGAAGGTGGTGATGGTGGTGAAGAAGGTGGAGAAGGGATAATGTCCTTAATGAGTTCAATGTGTGCCTTCTTAGTAGGTGGTTCCGTAAATCTGATACCACTATGGTTGTTATGCTTGTAGGTAGTACATGGAATAACAGTATGGTAGCCTTGCTCATAAAAGCCAAAGCCAAAACCCTTCCATGCACATTGGTGTAGGAAGGTGTGGGTGAAACAATGATTGGTGAGTGATTGGAGGTCAACAGAAAATGGGCGGGTTTGTGATGGTGGTTCAGGTGTGTAAGTGGTAGTATCAAGTCCCCCATAGGTGAGACTGGTATGAAGGTGGGGAGGACCATAAAGGAGGTGCTCTCCTATACGGTGATCATAATGAGGGTGTTGGTGAAGACTTCTATACTCTTGTGGAGTAAGGAATGTGTTGACACTATATAGGTGATACTCCCCCAGAGTGAGGCGTTGAAAAATTCCTTCCAAGGGATTGGTGGTTGGTATGTGGTAGCTAGAATAGATGATGTGTCGGAGGTCAATTAGAGGTGGAGCTAACAGATTGGGAGGCTGATGGTTCGGCCATGGAGGTTGTGGTAGCGGTGGGAATGGAGGATGTAGGTGTGATTGAAGTAGTGGCTACACTAGTGGGTGGAGGTGTAGGTGAAGAGGAAGTGGTCATGGAGGTAGATGCTTTAATAGGTATGAGCATGTCATTGGGTTGGTAAAGCATGTTACAAGTTTTGAAAGGTGATGGGTTAGCCGAATGGTATAGGTGTGTCCTTCATGCTCAAACTTTACACAACGATGCAAAGTGGAAGGAACACAACCCATGACGCGAATCCAGGGTCTACCAAGCAACAAGTTATATTGAAATTCCCCCTCCAAGACATAAAACAACTATGGAATAGTGCGGGGGCCCATGTAAATGTGGAGGATGATAGTGCCAAGTATACATGTGATAGCATCATTGAATGAACGCAACATGACGGGATTTTTATGCATGTAATTGTTAGGTATGTGCATTTGAGTGAATGCATGGGAGGAAATGATATTAATGCTAGTGCCCCCATCAATCATAACATGTCGTACATGTATATCATCGATGTGGACAAAGATGAAGAGAGCTGGGTCTGGGTCATCAGTTTGGTGTGGTGTGATCTCTTCCTCTGAGAAGCTAAGGGAGGCTACTTGGTGAGTAGGTGGAGGTGTGGATAAAGGTGGTAATTTGGTGAGAGAGGCTACATGATGGGGTGTAATAATGGAGGCTACGGGTGTAGGGTCATTGGGTAAAACCTCAATAGATTGCAGGACCTCCATGAGAGCTTGATGGGATTCCGAGGTTTGGATGAGGTCATACAGAGACATTTTGAGGGGGATTGGTGCAATTGTTTGAGCATGGTGCGATGTGTAACCCTGTTAGAAATAGGATATGTGGGGCCATGGATAGTGATTTTAGGTGTAGGTGCAGATGGTATGTTGGGTATATGGCTGGTCGGGTTTCCTTTTCCTTGCCTTTATCTTTTTGGGCACGGGTAGCAACGTGGATCATGTTGATCTGAGGTGGGGAGGTAGGCGAGGTAGGTGAGCCATGAAAGGTATAGTGACATGAAGGGAAAAATCCCAGTGGTGGGAAGGAACCTTGTGAGATGAGTTGAGCACACTGACATTTGGGTGGAGGTTTGACAAGTTCTTTGATGCGAACCATGTTAATTTCAAATCTTAGGAGGTGGTTCTAGGAGTTGTGGGGGTGAAGGTCTAGGTCATTGAGTAGGCAGTGAGGGAAGAGCTATGGGAATGGGTGTTGGTGAAATGGGGTCCTCATCGAGAAGGTCATCATCATCAAAGTTTTCTTCGGGAGGACACAACTAGATAAGAATGGTTTTTAAAGCTTTGCAGTTCTCTACATCGTGCCCTGGCACACGATGGTAGGCACAAATTTTGGTGTCATCAAACCCTTTTGGTTTGGGTTTGAGAGGGTCATAAGGTCTGAGCAATGGTAATGTGATGAAAAAAGTTTCAAGGAGGTTGGTTAAAATTTTGGCATAGGATCCTAGTGGATCACAATGGGAAGTGAAAGTGATTTTGGGTATAGGTGTGGCTAACTATAGAGGAAGGGTGTTTGCACAAGGGGGAGTGAGAGTTGAGCTATGGTTTTAGGTGTTGGTGTGATCTTGGATGTTGGTCGTGTTTTCTTGGGTAGGGGTATGGTAGATGAACTGGCAGGAGAGTGTGTGGTTGTTTTGACTACCTTATTGGAGGGTAGTGGATTTCTATCTATATGTTGCACCTTCTTGGGTAAAGGTGATATGGATCACGAGCTCTAGAGAGAAAGGTGGATGGTGGAAGGGGGTGTGTTACCCACAGGGATAACGAAGGTGCTGTGAAGGTAGATGGCACAGGTCGTGAGGGAAAGAGACTGAAATGTCGGGGGTAATGGAGAAGCTATCGATGGTATTGGAGGTATGGGTCAGTAAAGATGCTACAGTACAGCGGAAGTCA
This sequence comes from Taxus wallichiana var. yunnanensis, assembly GCA_018340775.1. NCBI lineage: Eukaryota > Viridiplantae > Streptophyta > Pinopsida > Cupressales > Taxaceae > Taxus > Taxus wallichiana. Next base: position 1,018,605,305 of record CM031239.1, on the reverse strand, counting down.
TGTCAAGTGCTTGGGTATGTTAGAGGTTTACAATGGAGGAGTGGGCTGCTATGTTTTTAGTTTACAGTGGGTGGAGGTTTCTTAACCGCGCTAGAGGGCGAGGTCCTAGGATGGATGGAAAGAGTGAAGGTGCGATTGACGAGGTTGGAGTATGAGATATATGGGATTGGTTCTTCTCGTTTGGGTGCCGGAGTAGGTTTGGCGTTGTCTATGGAAGATGTAGCTAAATCTAATTTAATAGGTGGATGAGTAAGGTTGGTGGTTGGGATGACCCCTAGGTAGTAATAGGTTTAGGCAAGGAAGATGATGTAGGTGTGGGTTTGGATTTAGATGCATGTTGGGTTATGGGTAGGGGTGTGAGTTGAGCCATGAGTGGTATCATGGTGGAATTTTTGATAGTTGTGGTTGTGTTTGGTTCAATTGATGAAAGATTTTTGGGTAGATAGTGGAAGTTTCAGCAAGTGCCATCTACATTTGTGTTGAGACACGAAGTAAGATGCCCCCAAAGTAAGGTTCTATCCACATAATCTAGGCAATCAGCTAGGCATGAAAAAGGCACTGTTGTAGGTGAGGTTGATGAGGATCCAATGGTAATTCCCATAAAATGTGTCTTAGAGATGGGGAATTTGCTAGCTTTGGCTTCCATGGGTAAGAGAGCCGAAATTAAGTCCACAGGATCTTGGGTAGTTGATGGAGAATGGTCACCTAGAGGCAAAGGTATTTCTACTAGATCCTTGATAGGTGGAGGAGAAAATGGGTGCTCCTTTGTGGGTAGAGGAGATAACGGGTGCTCCTTTGTGGGTGGAGGAGCTGATGGGTGCTCCTTTGTGGGTGGAGGAGATGAATGAGCATCTTCCATGGGCTGGAGAGGTACTATGGGTGATGGCTCTCTAGGTGGAGAAGTCAAAGGTGAAATGGTTTCGATGTTAATAGGAGTCTCCTTCATGGGTGAGAGAGGAGATGAAGGGTGTTCCTCTGTGGGTGGAGGAATAGGTGAAGTGGGTTCAAGTGTAATTGGAGGACTTCGGGCTAGGATTTCCTCTATGGAAGGAATATGAGGTGATTGGGAAGCAATGGGTGTGTCACTGAAAATGGCATGAACCTCACGGGTATGGCTATCATGAGTTGAGGTATCTCTGGTTTGATCAGAAGAAGAGGCATGATTAGAAAATGGTTTCTTGAAGATATGTAGGTTTTGATTGGCATGTGTGTTAGGATTATCCAAGGTTAACTCACCTTTCTCAAGCATTTATTGGACAATGTTTTTGAAAGTGATGCAATTGTCGTCACTATGACCTTTTACTCGATGATAGTTACAAAAGTTGTGTTCTTTGTACCACGTGGGTGTGGGGTGAGTAGGGTCAAAACCAGTGTGTGGATTTACAGGAGGCAGGGTGATGGCCCCAGCTTTAATAAGCTTTTCTAAGATAGAAGAATAAGGTTTCCCAATTGGGGTGTATTTCCATTGTTCCCGTTTGAATTGAAAAGTTTGGACAAGAGAAAGATTAGATGAGGGACTAGCCTTGATTTGATGGATGAGCTAGGTCGCCTTGAGTACCACTGTGTTAGTGGTTCCCTTGGATTTTGAATAATTGTTCTGTGGATTCAAAGAAGAAGAGGTATCATTTTATTTGAATGCCAAGTTCTTATTGCGTAGTTAGATTTTCTTCTCTTCGATGGACCAAATCTCTAGCTTACGTGCCATAGTGAATGCCTCATCGAAGATTCGCAAAGTCTGGACATGCAGGGTTGAGAGATATGCCTTGCACAAGCCCTCAGTGTGAAGAGCTCTATGAGTTCGGTTTGTGGTAGTTAGAATGTGATTTGATTGATCAGCCTACGCCCAACGAGCAACAAAATCTGTGATAGATTCATCATCATACTGACATGTAGAGTAGAGGTTAGTCATGGTAACTTTCTTAATGACATTGATGGAGAAGTGATCTAAGAAGGCTTGGGCTACCTAAGTGAATGAGAAGATATAATGTCTAGGTAACCCACTATACTAGTCTAATGCAGGCCCAGTCAGAGACATGGGAAAGGTCCTCAGAAGCAAAGCATCATCATGGGTGATCAGATAACACCCATGTTTAAAAGACCACGAATTTGTTGCAGGTCCTCTTTGCTATTGAAGTGGTTAAATTTAGGCATTTCCCAATGTATAGGATATGGACAGATAGGAATGGACAGGTGGATGGGCTCATTACAAATCTCATTGTAGGTGAGAGAGTTGCATGTGTGCTAGAAACTTATGCCTCTAATCTCTGCATCTTATCCATCATTAACTTGATTAGGTCGTTGGTAGGTTGTGATTGTTGGGTACCTCCTATAGTGTAAGGAGGTTGGTGTTGGACATATGATGGAGGTGGCATTCCTGTATATGGTGATGCCATATAGGTAGATTGAGAAGGAGGAAGTGAAATAGGGGGTACGTACCTAGAATGAATGATAGATGAAACATGAGGATTCTAATAGTACATATATGGAGGTGGAAGGGTCATGGTGACCCTAGTGGCAATAAGGGCTAAGGATTATGGAATAGAAAGAAAACATTTTGAAAAGGGGTAGGGGTCATCGACACCGTGGGTGATTATGTAGCTATGGGTACATATGAAACAATAGGTGATGATGAGGTTATGTTCTGGTGGTTAGCGAAGGTATAGTGGATGTGGCAGTGCAATAGTGTGTAATAGATGTGGCATACACGGCGGTCATAAAAGGTATGGGGCAAGGCAGTGTGGGTAACATGGAGCTAGAAGAGGTTGGAGAAGAAGTAAGAGCAAGTGTCGGGGGAATAGATACAAGCATGCCATATATCAATTGACCCGAGGCATCTCAAGTGGATGAGTGGGAAAGATAAAACTGCAAGGTGACAAGGTTCTGGTCAAGGAGTCATGTGAACTCCTCGTCTCCTGTGGCGATAGTGATAGGTTGGGTAGGATCCATGGGTGATAAAATAGAAGGTGGTGAAGGACTAGGTGGGAGTGGTTGACAACTGACATGGAATATGAGGGTGTTTTCTTGGCTTTGGGTCAACACCATGTGAACAAGCACTGATGTGGTAGGACCGTTTCATAAATGACATAGAAATACAATAGAGATAGGATAAATAGGTGGTGGTGGGTGAATTGGGGTTAAAATGTCAGCTGGAAAATTACACAGCTAATCGATGTTGTTTAGGTAAAATCGAATCTGTCACATGTAACAAACAAATGGTCACTATGGAAAGTGGATAGTTGGTCAAAACAAGGTAAAAGGCCAATACTTTTCCAAGTATGCAAGATGCTGATGGAATTACTAGGTTAGTGAATATGATAAGAATAATAGAAACTCAAAGAACACAACAGGTGAAGCAGGTGTCCTTTTGGGTAGGTTGACCAAAAGAATAGTAAATCGATGCCGGTTAGGAAAAACCGATGACGGTTAGAAGGTAACCGATGATGGTCACTGGACCGACACCAGTTACTGTGAAATTGAAACAACGATGAAGAAAATGTGGTTGTGAGTTAAAATTAGATGTGGAATCAAACCCAAAATTCTGAGAATGATGAGAATATGGTCTAGGCACACTCAAATGAAGCTGGAATACACCAACTGTGATGAGGAGCGTATAAGGGAAAATAATAAAATGAATAACGTGACTTCTCACCTCAAAATGTAAGCCAAGTAGAAACACTAAGAAAAATACGATCCTAAGAGTGCTTTTTCTATTATGTTTGTTTAGCTTATGCTATTTAAGGACTGACACATGAACTTTAGAATAGAATTTTTTTGGTGAGTATGGCTTCCTACGAAGAAGGAGATCTACAAGGAGAGGTTTTAGGTATATTATGGCGGGGTTGGCCGTCCACCGATGGCATACTTGGATAGAGATTAACAAATGCGGGTGCCCGCTATGCCGTGATCGTGTGATCACCTACATCTTCTTCTGGGTGAGATGTTGTTTAAGAATGTGTATATATTTTTAATTTTGTGATGTTTGGTAAGACTCAGAGAGAGAAAGAGAAAGGAAGTGCTTTTCTACGATTCATTTGTCAACCATCAGCTGGGCATGACTTCCAGCATATAGGTTGCCCTCAATTAATGTGAGCTAATGTAGAGAAGCATAATGAAATGAAATGAGTTTTAAACCCAAATTGAAATGTTGAATTTGATGACACACAAAGATGAACAGGAGAAGGGATGCTCTTTCACTAATGTGATACCAATGAAAGGGAAGAAATGTTCTTTTTAAAGCACCAAAATACAATTGATTTTAGATAATAGAAGAAGAGAAGGTTCCAAGGGAGAAAATTTAATGTAAGAAATTTTAGAAAACAAACAAACATACAAATTTTTCACCTAGAAATGAAAGAATGCAAAGAACCCCGAATGGGTCCCACTGGGCGTGCAAAATGTTTCACCTGATTCTAGAGCATTTCTTCAAATGTTGATGAAATAGATAAGGGTAAAGGGCTAGGAGGAATATATGTTAAGATGTTGGTTGTAGGTTGTAGTGTGCATATGAATTCTTGATCCACAACTGATCGTGAGAGATTCCTTTTTTCTTGGAGGAACTACCTGAAATGGAAAAAAAGACCACCAAATGAAAGTTAAATAGTATATGCAGTGGACTACCTAGCGTATGTTAGATCCGAGAAGTGTGATACTTCTTAGATGGCTATCAATCCACTATTTAAAACAACTTAATGCTAACAATAAAGGAAATCCTATTGTAGTTAAAATGATTTAGGTATCTCATTCATCTACAATAAGAAAATTCATTCACAACAAACTAAGCTATGATCAATATGAAGGTCAAGGTCTCTCAAGTAGAGTGCAGTATTGGTTAGGGTCAGGTTCTAGGATATTTTTGGTATTGGGTAGAGAATGAAAGCTTTGTTCTTGGTTTCTTGTTAAGAACACAGAGACCGATGTTAGTCTAGTATGACCGATGTCGGTTTAGGTTAATTGGTGACGGTTGTGGGTAACCGGCATCGTAGATGGTCGGGGTACAGAAACTCAATAAAAATTTGGTGGGGTGACATATCTGAGGCTAGATGGAAATGGAATGGCAATGACAAGGCTCGTGTGGGTCTCAAGTATGCACATGAATGATTAAAATCTAGATATGGGCTGTTCAAGGGTGTGGGTAAAAGGATGATCAAGTTTGCATGGAGGTAAAATGGTGGTGGAATGAAATGGGAGCAGAAACTAATGACAAAAGTAAAAGAATCTACCAAATGATAAATGGACAGGTGTTGGTTAACAAAGCACTTACTGTTTGTATGAGCTTGATGTCTGGTTGAAATGGTGGGTGATCAAACGGAAGGGACTTGGTTTGGTGTTACCGTGCTTCCCCGGATGCTCCCATGAAGGAAAATGGCTATGTGGTCACTTTAGGTTCGCTATGGATGCTCTGATGCATGTACTAATGTCTGGTTCTACTTACATACAGCTCTAATTTCATCACTTGTTCTCAGAAGAAAATGCCAAACTCTAAACAATGTGCCAACCTCAAAATAAGGTTGTTTTGGGGGTTAAATGGTAACCGACGTGGTTCCGGTTACGGGATTGGCAGTGACGGTTTAGGCTGGATTTCCTAGGTTTTCTAAAATGGGGAAATCCTTTTGATTTTCTTGATCTCGCCTATTTAGCTCCACTTTAATAGAATGGAAGCTTCCTTCTAACGGATGGGAATGTGGTTAGAGGGAATATAGGCTTTGATTTTTAGGGTTTGGGTAGGTCTTAGTTAGTTATGGCAACATACTAAGAATAGGTCTTAGGGTGAGGTGGCTAAGTGAGGTGGATAGGTGAGGTGGATGTGTGGGTATTATCCAATTAGGATATTTAAATAACAAATATTGGGAGGATAATGAATTAATTTAATTAAATTAATTAAATTAATATTAGAGTGGGGTGAAGGGGGCCATGGTTAGGTGAATGTGTTCAAGGTGTTTATTTGACGAGGGACCAAGGAGAGTGTGACCCAATTTTGGTGTCTACAAATTTATCCTAAGCTATGGTTCAAACTATTCCTAAGGAACCCAACCTAGGTGACATCAAACTTACCTAAGGGGAACCCATGGTTGGCTTGGATGGAAAGTTAGGGAATGCCAAAGGTGGCACCATTCCAAAGTGTAAGGAAGATTTAAATGGTTCATTAAATGTTTTGTTGCCACCAATTTTGGCCAAGGCATGGTTGTGGTGGAATGTGCTGAGTTGAAAACTTTGCTAAGCATTGGTAAAATGAAGTTTTAATTTTTAGTTATAAATAACAAAAGGGATAGCATGACAAGTATTTTAGGATCAATGACAGTCCTTCTATCACTAATGAGCCTCGAAACTCAAGAAAAAACCACTTGGGGAGTAGAAAAAAAGAGGGTTTGGGGAAAAAGGAATGGTTTGGTTTTATTGTGCATTCAGATTTTTCAAGCTCCTTGGCTCTGCATGTGGTATTTTCATTTTTCAAACTAGCAATTTGATCTGTTGCAAATTAAAAATCACCATTGCATGGAAGAAATAATGGTAAAAATTGTTGTGGAAACTATAAGAAGAAAATGGTGGAAGTTACAAAGGCTTTGTTTGGTGTTTTCATTGGAAATATTTCAATTGAAGCTTCGCAGAGAGACTTGAAGTGTGGAAGAGAAACCAGAGCACTACTAGGCATGATAAGCTCTATCTCTTTAATATTTCTTTCTTTTATTTAAACATTTTCATAAAAAGAACTATGCTCTTGTTGAAAATGTCTCTGAGAATGGTTTTCTTGTTTTGTATGTTGTTTGCTTTTTCTTACTTTCATGAATTTCATGAAGGTTATGGTATCTTATGGATGGAAATGACTATGTGGTATGAAGTATGTAATAATGATTCTAGGTTTTGGAAAAATTTGGAAAAATAAATGTGATTTATGGATGGAAATGACTCTGTGGTATGAAGTCTGTAATAATGATTCTAGGTTTTGGAAAAAGTTGGAAAATAAATGTGTTTGCATTATAATTAAACTATGAATGATTGATAAGGGGATACTATGTTATATTTATCTCTGATAAATAAATCTCCTTGTATTTGTAATTTTTTGGAGTGAAATGAATTCTCAGGGTTCTAGAAAGTCTTTCGTATTTTGGTAATGACCCAAGTTTTCATTAAACTGGGTGTTAACACTAGGATATAGTGTTTACTTTTTATATCTGAACTTGGCTCTGGTTTCGGTTTTTGAGTTATTCATGTTTGGATGTAATTTGAATCGCTCTTTAATATTTTTGTTATGTGAGTCAAGCCTCAACCCATACTGGGTACTCTCAATGGAGGTAATATGAGCTTTACATGTGCATAACAAGAGGGAGGACCGATAAAGTTTTTGTATTTGTCCTTTTAGTTTCGTATGTTGCTAAGCTACCCTTCTTAGGTCAATGCTTTTTGAAACAAGGACTGGTAAAGTATCATGTCTTGCTCTTGTTGGTTGTGTTTTGCTTTTCAAGATCACCCTTCTTGGTTCGGCTTGAGTTTTGAACTCCGTTGATTATTGATCGCTCTAGGTCATCGTATTATACTTTGAATTGGGTTTTTCTTTTCTTTTGTTAATCATTTCTTGGAAGATATTTTAGTCTTCGAGAGTCGAGTTGGACATCAAGATTTTGTATCTGTTCTTGTTCAACCTTAGTGATTCTTGTGGTTATTAGGTCATCAGTGTTAAAGGGAAATTATCCCTTGGTGACCAAGGCACATTATTTATTGAATGTTATTCTCCTCGTGAAGCATCTCTTTAGTGGACCGAGCTTGTAATTTGGTCTCGGTTATAAATGTATTAGTGATGACTATTGCTTATATTTCAAATCAGTCATTAAGGAAGTTATCAAACCTTAAATCTAAGATCTCGATCTTTTCGGTAAAGGTCGTACTCACGGTCTAGCAAGAGTATTTTTGTGATTTCAACCCATCGATTTAAAACTTGGTACTCACCGTCTGTTAGAACTATTTTGTTGACTCGGTTTGAAAGGAATTTTGTTGACTAATTTTTATCTTTATCTCATTACAATTATGATTAATGTAGATTGCTCTTGGGGTTATTTCCTTGCATTCTCGAGTCATTTTGGTTTATGAATGGAGGCACCCGCTCTAGGGATTTATTGTGAGTGTATTCTATCAATATCGAGACAATCTTGTTTATAGATCAACTCCTTTTGTATTGGAGATAGGGAATTTGATTGGGCAATAACTAGGAAATTATGGTTTGTATAAATAATTCAATACATTTGAGGAATGAATGAAATCATGTATTTTTATTAATTTAATTTTTAATTGTTGATAGGGATTTTATTGTAATGTAGTAGAAACTTAATGCTTGGTGATTTATTTTTATTAACGAGGATTGATCATGAATTTTTATTAATTTTCCTCTTTAATAGTTGGTTTTAGTTTTAAAAGTTATCATGTTTGAATGATTATCATGATTGTGACACTGTTGGAATTAATTTTTTTGGAATAATTAACTTATTTCTTGGGAAATTGGAACCTAAAGAGATTTAGTGAATTCTTTTCTTTTTTGACATTATGGCTTTTGGGCAGTCTATTTAATTGATCTTATTTTGAGTACTTGGAACATTTTCATAAACAACAATGTTCCTTTTATGAAACTATTAGATAAAATCATATTGTTTTAATGTTATAGCGCTTATCATGCTTAGTTCTTGTGAACTGACTCATGCTAACAATTTTGCAGATGGACTTCGTGAAAAGTGAAAGGAGAAAGACTATTAAAAGGTTATATCTATTTTATTAATGAAGTAATTTTCTTCATTCAGATGCTTTATGTATTGAATTGCTCTTGAAAGGAAATTGTTGGAAAACTATGAGGATGTATCAAATTAGTTTTGTACTACTAAAAATGTTTTCGTATAATATTATGGAATATTTATTAAGCTTGGAATGAAGTGAACTCTCTCTCTGATAAATGAATTGTTGTATGATGGTTGGTGATTACTAATTTATTTAAGGGTCATATATGACTTAGATTTGATTAATATTCTTAAATATTAACATGCATGGCTTAATAGAATCTAAAGTATAGAATGATGTTGGGATAAGGAACTATATATATTTCGAACCATTTAATCTTGGGGTAATGGTATAACTATGATGATTATGATTTATAGGTCCTTATTCGGAAAATGAAATAAGAATAGTTCTATAAAGTCGATGTGACATTCTTTTTAAATATATACTCCTTATGTTTTTCAGTTTTCATGTTTAGGAAAATAGTCCTTAATTAGGAAGAAGAGGATACTTCCTTTTCGTCATTAAATTAGAACCAAGTATGTTATCCTTATTTAAGTGATAAAGTATATCGTTATTGTTGATTGGTTGTATGCTCTACTATATGAAAACAATAAATGGTAATTGGAAATCTTAAAAGAATTAGTAAGATGGTTTTAAATATTATGATATCACTAAGTCTAATTAACAAGCTTTCAACCAAGATTGTTTACATAGTTAAACTAAAGTAAAGATATTTAATGATCTTACTTACTTGATATTGGAATAAGATTTATCTATAAATTGAATGATGGTTAGGAAATAAGAGTTCACAATAATGAATGTAAAATTTATCTGCATACCTTCAACTAGTGTAAAATTACATTTTGAATCCCTTTCTTTGGATCAATCATACTTAGTGGACCCTTAGGTGCGATGTTTAATGATAATTAAACAAGATAATAAATTAAAGGTTAATAATCTAGTATTTCCTTAAGTATGTAAGTTGCATTAAAAGAACCTATTGGGTTGTTGTAATATAGGGTTGCTGCTTCATGCAGTACCCTCCTAACGACAAGAGTAATTACGAGGATACTTTGATGCAGCCAACTATGATTTAATACCCCGCTCGCCAATTAACTCATTTTTCATAAGAGGAACTTCAGCTTTATAGTTTTACTCTAAATCGAGATGAGACACACTAACCAAAGAGTTGTCAACTCATGTCTACTTAGGTTAACTAAACACACCCAAATTGACGAAAGTCAATTTTTGTATGTCTACTTATCCTTAGTCACCATGAGTAGACTGCAACACTAGTGTATGTGAGTTGTCCTTATTTAGTGTGAAACTTTGACTCGGGTTTGGTTGACAGAAGTCAAGGAAGAAAAATCTTATATAACAATACGAGTGGGGTGAAATACATATTCCTTTTGATGAGTATAATGTCTTGGAATGTAAACATGGTAAACATGTTTAAACTTTTGCCAAAGTATCACAAAATGCTAGTTGTGTTGTCTTATGTCACCTAATCTAAGATTGTGGGATTTTAGATGAATATCAATAACAGATATTCAAATAGGCTTCTTAGATAGAACACTTGAGTGACCCGTAATGGGTAAAAGAACCAAAGTATACATAGTATACATAGGAACAAGTTAAACATGAGAGATCGGTTTAATACCGAGTCATGAAATGAGAGATCAATGTTACACCGATTCATTACAGAGATGCATATGGTTTTCTGTTATGAGATGGAATGACAAAGGAATGTGTGTTCTAAATTGTATGAATTTAGAACATAGAACATTATATAAAAATCCCTTATTTCTAAGTCATAAAAAGTGGATGTTACATTTTGGTATCAGAGCTGAAGGTTGTAAGTCTTGGACCTATTGAGTCCATATCTGATAAAAACTTAATTTCTTGTTAACAAAAATGGATAGAACAAGAGGATGTGCTACAAATAATCCTCCTCCGTGGATAGGCAGCTACCACACAAAAAATTGATGAGATTATTATCTGCCTTGTTGGACACAAGACATCGTCTTGCTGTACTTGAACAAATATTGTATTTGGTTCATATTTAATCGAAAAAATAAAATAGAACACAATAAAACTCAATTGTTACATAATTCAATCAGATGTCTTATTCATGATTGATGAGTTACATATATAGATCAATTAACCCCTACAATGGTGGAGTCAAACATGATCTTCAATCCCTACATAATCTCAACCTCATCTTCTCATATCTCTCTAACATCCGTTTATTATCTCACACAACTTTATCTATGTGAGTTGTTCTCACAACTCACCAATATAAGTAAACTATTACAACATTATATGAGTTGTTTATATCACAACTCGTATATTAAAAATACACACATAATATTAATGTTCACACTAATATATAGATTCCTAACATTCATCCCCTTAGTGTGAACATGGGGTAAAGTGGAACCCAGAAACTGAATCGTATGCCACCACATACTTTTAGGTCTACATACTACCATCTGAATCTTGCTGCACATGACCACTACTATGCAAAGAACACATCCCACATTTATCCCATGTGAATGAAATGAGGTCGTTTCACTAGTCATTCATCTTCATATAGAAGTATGACAGGCCAAAGGATCTTTGCGCAATGAGGATTTCACGCAGTTAACATCCCTCCTATACAATTGTTTCACTATTCCACGCCTTCCATGAAATATCACAAAACACTCAAGAGATTACATTAGGAATGCTCACATATTCAAAGTGAACAAGAAAAAATATTATGTTCTTATTCTGCACATCAAAAAAACACACAACTGAAAATGAAGTCACCATAACAAAATGCAACCCCCTCATTGGGTGACTGATGAGAGACACTAATCGCCTCCTCTGTCATTGCCTCCATCCTCCATTAGAAAACTACTTAATTACTCAGAAATTTGATTTTGGTTTCTAGACTTTTTGACTCATATATTTTGACTAACTTTGACAACAACAATACAATACAATATCACAATTTTTACGTTGACTCACAATACACTTAAAATAACACAAAACTACAATTAATAAACCGACATTTATATATAAAAGTAAAATTAAACTATAAAACTAAAAATCATCCAAAAAATAAAATAAAAGACTTTAACAATAAAAAGATTAAAATTTAAAAATAAAAAACGTAAATTAAAATTAAAAAACAAAACTAAATAAAATACCCAAAAATTTTAAATCTATAATTCATATAACATAAATAATAACAAAATGAATTTTCTTTTTTTAAACTTTTAAACCATGTTGTTTTAAAAAGTAACTAAACCTAAAACAAAAACTAAAACAAAACAATTTAACACAAACATAAAAATAACCATTAAATAAGTAGTTAACCACTATAAAAAAATTAAGACTATTAAACATTAACCACAAAGATTTTTTAATTTTTTTTTGTTTTTTAAACTAAAATGACACGAAGACTTCACATTGACTACACAAAAATAATAATAAAAAACTTACCAATATAAAACAAAAACTTTGTCTCCATAGATCTTCATTTTGAAAAGAACAAAAGTGTCCACCGGCACGTGGAGACCGTACATGTGGAAGGCGGTGTATAAATGCATTCAAATTTACAAGGGACGCTTTTAAATTTATACCAAAGACAATTTATAGGCATCTAAGTTACTCCAATAACCTTCCCACAAGTTTTGACTGCACCATATCAAGATATTTGAATGAGATGTTTAAACAAATCTTCACATTGCTGAGTGTACCTTGACTGATATTTGAGAGGAAGAATACAAAATACTTGTTGCATGTAGCATTTAACCAATATCAAATGTAGCTAGACATGTTATATGGCGATGGAAATCAAATTGTATTCTCCCTCCCGTATTTATTTCCTTCTCAGTGCCTTTTTCTAGCTTTGTATAAGAGTAACGATCGAATACATCGACACTTAGAATAACCCCACAAACTAAGGGCCACTGCCACATAGATTCAAAATTACAACAAGTTGTACCAAATCTAATACCAAATATTATATTTGGTTCATATTTAATTGCAGAAAAATAAAATAGAACACAATAAAACTCAATTGTTACATAATTCAATTGGGATGTCTTATTCATGATTGATGAGTTACATATATAGATCAATTAACCCCTACAATGGTGGATTCAAACATGATCTTCAATCCCTACATAATCTCAACCCCATCTCCTAATATCTCTCTAACATCCCTTTATTATCTCACACAACTTTAGCTACGTGAGTTGTTCTCACAACTCACCAATATAATTAAACTATTACAACATTATATGAGTTGTTTATATCACAACTCATTTATTACAAATACACACATAATATTAATGTTCACACTAACATATAAATTCCTAACAACAAGTAATGGGAAAGGAATCGAGGAAGATGATGCTGATAATAACAATCAACTACTCTAGGAAACAACGCCAATGTTGTAAATCAAGCGTTGATAATAATAATGTATAAAATGCCAATAATAATGATGCAAATGCCAATAATAATGCTACAAATACAAATGCAAATGTACCTAATCCGCATAAACATAAAAAAGCAAGATTAATGAACTTGAAATTACAAATGACATAAAAAGGATAAGTCCACCAAATTTTGATGACACTACACTAGGGGATGGGTATGAGAATTGGCTCAATGAAATGGAGAAGTACTTTGTAATATGGAACTTCTCGGAAGAAACAAAGTTAATATGAGGAGCTTACTAGATTTCCCATGAGGCATCCTCCTGGTGGGACAACCATAAGGATGAACTAAACATTGATGAAACAAGCATTACATGGGATCATTTTAAGGGTTACTTTAGGCAATGTTGGTTGCCATAGCTCTATTATGATCAGAAAATGACAGAATTTCAGAATTTAATTCAAGGAAAGTTAATCAGAATCGAGTATTGTGAGAGTTTTGCCAAACTTCTTAATTACGTTCCACAATATCAAACTGGAAATTTTTAGGATACACATGTTTATGGGGTCGAATCCAGGTCAAATAAGGAAAGGTAGACACGCACAACCCAACGTGACCATGGAAGGGGTTGTAGAAAATCCATAAGGCAAGAACAAAATTGAAGGCAATTTCTACACATAAAGAAGAGAATCAAAAGAGGATTACCTACTCTTCTTCATCACTTACACCTAAGAAGGTGGCGTGGAAAATTTTGGAGTTAAAAACAAGTTTGTGATTGATAAAAATAAATAAAAACAACAAATAAACCCGCCTGAGACACTAGACATAATTTTTTGAAGCATAAAAATAATGGACATAAATCTTTATGCTTTGATTGTTTTTAAATATTCGTAAGTTTTGTTGCAAGAGTATTTTTGTGATTTCAAATCGTTGATTTAAAACTTGGTACTCATGGCATGGTTAGAACTCTTTTGTTGACTGGTTTGAAAGGAATTGTGTTGACCAATTTTTATTTTGATCTCTGTTATGATTATGATTAATGTAGACTATTCTTGGGGTTATTTCCTTGCATTCTGAGTCATTTTGGTTTATGAATGGAGCCACCCTCATGTAGGGATTTATTGTGAGTGTATTCTATCAATATCAAGACAGTCTTATTTATAGATCAACTCCTTTTGGATTGAGATATGGAATTTGATTGATAATAACTAGGAAATTATGGTTTGAAGAAATAATTCGATACATTTGAGGAATGAATGAAATCATGTATTTTTATTAATTCCTTTTTAATTGTTGATAGGGAATTGATTGTAATGTAGTGGAAACTTAAGGCTTGGTGATTTATTTGTTGTTAATGAGGATTGATCATGAATTTTTATTAATTTTCCTCTTTAATAGTTGGTTTCAGTTTTAAAAGTTATCATGTTTGAATGATTATCATGACTGTGACACTATTGGAATTAATTTTGTTGGAATACTTAACTTATTTCTTGGGAAATTGGAACCTAAAGGGATTTAGTGACTTCTTCTCTTTTCCGACATTATGGCTTTTGGGTAGTCTATTTAATTGATCTTATTTTCAGTACTTGGAACATTTTCATAAACACCAGTGTTCCTTTTACGAAACTATTAGATAAAATCATATTGTTTTAATGTTATAGCGCTTATCATGATCAATCTTTGTGAACTCGAATCATGCTAAAATTTTGCAGATGGACTTCGTGAAAAGGGAAAGGAGAAAGACTATTAAAAAGTTATATCTATTTTTATTAATGAAGTCATTTTCTTCATTTAGATGCTTTATGTATTGAAATGATCTTGAAAGGAATTTGTTGGAAAACTATGAGGATGTATCAAATTATTTTTGTATTGCTGAAAAATGTTTTATTATAATATTATGAAATATTTATTAAGCTTGGAATGAAGTGAACTCTCTCTCTGATAAATGAATTGTTGTATAATGGTTGGTGATTACTGATTTATTTAAGGGTCATATATGACTTAGATTTGATTAATATTCTTAAATATTAACATGCATGGCTTAATAGAATCTAAAGTATAGAATGATGCTTGGATAAGGAATTATATATATTTTTGAATCATTTAATCTTGGGGTAATGGTATAACTATGATGATTATGATTTATAGATCCTTATTCGGAAAAGGAAATAAGAATAGTTACTATAAAGTTGATGTGACATTCTTATTAAATATATACTCCTTATGTTTTTCAGTTTTCATGTTTAGGAAAATAGTCCTTAATTAGGAAGAAGAGGATACATCCTTTTCATCATTAAATTAGAACCAAGTATGTTATCCTTATTTAAGTGATAAAGTATATCATTATTGTTGATTGGTTGTATGCTCTAATATACAAAAACAATACATGGTAATTTGAAAGTTTAAAAGAATTATTAAGATGGTTTTAAATATTATGATATCACTAAGTCTAATTAACAAGCTTTCAACCAAGATTGTTTATTAGTTACTATAAAGTTGGATGTGACATTCTTATTAAATATATACTCCTTATGTTTTTCAGATTTCATGATTAGGAAAATAGTCCTTAATTAGGAAGAAGAGGATACTTCCTTTTCATCATTAAATTAGAACCAAGTATGTTATCCTTATTTATGTGATAAAGTATATCATTATTGTTGATTGGTTGTATGCTCTACTATATGAAAACAATAAATGGTAATTGGAAAGCTTAAAAGAATTAGTAAGATGGTTTTAAATATTATGATATCACTAAGTCTAATTAACAAGCTTTCAACCAAGATTGTTTACATAGTTAAACTAAAGTAAAGATATTTAATGATCTTACTTACTTGATATTGGAATAAGATTTATTTATAAATTGAATGATGGTTAGGAAATAAGAGTTCATAATAATGAATGTAGAATTTATATGCATAGCTTCATCTAGTGTAAAATTAAATTTTGAATCCCTTTCTTTGGATCAATCATACTTAGTGGACCCTTATGTGTGATGTTTAATGATAATTAAACAAGATAATAAATTAAAGGTTAATAATCTAATATTTCTTTAAGTATGTCAGTTGCGTTAAAAGAACCTAGTGGGTTGTTGTAATATAGGGGCTTCCGCAGAGTACCCTCTTAATGACAAGAGTCATTACGAGGATACTTTGATGCAGCCAACTATGCTTCAATACCCCGCTCAGTTCAATTAACTCATTTTTCATAAGAGGAACTTCAGTTCATAGTTTTACTCTAAACTAAGATAGACACATGGACCAGTGTAGTTGTCAACTCATGTTGACTTAGGGTAACTAAACACACCCAAATTGATGAAAGTCAATTTGAGTATGTCTACTTATCCTTAGTCACCATGAGTAGACTAAACCACCACCGTGTATGTGAGTTGTCCTTATTTAGTGAAAAATTTGACTCGGGTTTGGTTGACAAAAGTGAAGGAAGAATAGTCTAGATAATACATTCAAGTGGAGTGAAAGACATATTCCTTTTGACGAGTATGTCGTCTTGGAATGTAAACATGGTAAACATGTTTAAAACTTTGGCCAAAGTATCGCAAGCTGCTAGTTACATTGTCTTATGTCACCTAGTCTAAGATTATGGGATTTCATATGAATATCAGTAACATATATTCAGATGGGCTTCTTAGAAAGAACATTTAAGTGACCCGTAATGGGTAAAAGAACCAAAGTATACACAAGAACAAGTTAAACATGAGAGATTGGATTAAATCTGATTCATGAAATGAGAGATCGATGTTACACTCGAGTCATTACAATTGCATATGGTTTTCTTTAATGATATGGAATGACAATGGAACATGTGTTCAATTATATGAATTTAGAACAAAGAAAATTATATATATATATATATATAAAATTTTTCCCTTGTTTCTAATTCATAAAAAGTGGATTTTACAAAAACAAGGAGATTGACTACTTGTTTGATTTGGAAGATAAAAGTGGTGAGGAAGAAGTCAGTAGAACTAAATAATTTTGCTACGTCATCACCTGCCTTTAAACATAAATATCCTCTTGCCAAGGTAATTAATGTTCACGAGAACTTTTTCCCATAATATCCCTCTTGAAGTTGAGGAGATTGGATTAGATTCAAAGGCTCTTGACAAAGATGTAATCATCAAGGATTCTTCTTGTGTCACGTTGATGAGCCTAAGCTTGTTGATGAATCAGCCATGATCCAGGGGGAAAAAGAAAAGATCATGAGGATATCATAAGTTCTATACCATTCACCAAGGTGACACATCAATTGTCTATAAATGTGAAAAAGGAAGAAAAATAATTCATGTATACCACCTTTTCTAGGAAATTCTACATAAGGACTTTCTTATTCGATTAAAACTCGTGAGCAATGGGAAGTTGAGGCGCATTAGGCCATGCCCTATTAGATATCAGGCTTAGTAAGATCTAGAATCGTAGTTTCCATGACCAAATGTTTACCACTAAACATGAGGATGAATTTCATAGTACCAAGGATTATCCACATCAACTACAACACCTCCAGGAGCCCCATACAAATAATCCCGAGGAGCTATTTGTTTTTTTTTTTTTAGCCATGCCTTGATGATTTGGGTGGAAGATTGCCATCTTTTCAATATTTCACTCATGCAAATGACCATGTCCTTTGTCAAAGTAGATGCATGGTCTCAAGTTTTGAGAAGGGGAAACTACTTTTCCCTACCGGTGTCAGGTAATTGTTTGAAGTCACCTCTTTCTCCGGTTAGTGTAGGGTAGCAGAGGGTTTGATTTTTACATAACAAGTTCTCTTGCACACTCTACATGTCTCATTTGATCATGTATAATTTTCAATTTTGCATATAGTTTTGTTTGTGTTTGATCCATTTTAGTGCATCATGTTTTATTATGCCCCATGAAGGAAGTTAACAAGAAATAAGATCATACTTACAGGGAAAAATTGCAACCTTCAAATAACTCCAAATAAATAGAAACTAAATTTGATAAGGGACATGTTTTATAAGTTTCACTCTCTAGTTCCTTCGTATCAATCATTGAGCTTCTAACACCCCTTGCAGGATTGGGAAATCACCTTGTGGGAAGTTGTTGCATAGCAGGTGACAAGCTTCATAATAACAACAAGAATCCCTCAAGTAATTTAGTAAGTTTCTATGTTTGAAAGTAGAATACCAACCTCAAATACTTGTTTAGCTATTTTAGTTGTAAATCTTATGGATTTTTAGTAAGTTTCAACCTTCAATAATGTTCCAAGAAGCCATTCAGAGAAGGGGAAAAATTAGAATTTAATAGATTTACAAGATGTCCCAACACAAAAAATTCTTACTCAAAAATCCACAATGTGCTAAGCTCACTAAAAATCATTGGTTTCAACTTGCTACATACTTGGCAGGATAAGATTTCAAGACAGGATAGGAAGTCCAATTTTTTAGTCCCATAGATCAAGATTGCAGGGGAGAAAAGAAAGAAATTCAAATCAATCCAATTTTCCACTCTCAAAAATTGTAATTCAAAATCTTGTAAGTGAGATGGTCAATTCAGGTCAAGCTTTGGGTTGAGAAGTGTTTCAAGTGGTTTTCAAGAGTGAGTTCAAGGTTCGACTAGTTTGGGCTATCAATAGTGACTATGTGCCCAATGGAGGCTTCAAGTTACTAATCTATGAGTATCTAGCAGCAGATGGCCCCACAAGTTGCCAATTGTTATCCATTTTTACCCCGATAAAAATGGACAATAAATGTAATAGACCCAAACACCATACAAGGAACCTAAGGGTGGATTTAAGGTTGCTTACGATATTTAGTAATTTTGGGGACACATTCAACATTGTTGAGGGTGTTGGGGTCATAAGAGAATTTTTTCCTCTTTTGGGTTTCAAACCTTAAGGTTCAACTTAAAAAGGAAGAAAAGTGGGCCTCGCGGGATCACATCTAACTAAAATGGGAAAAAGATAAAAAAATGGGATGAAAATCAGCTTCATGGTGTTTTATTGATTCATCTCAGCTCTCCGACTTGAAAAGGTATGAGAAAATAAAAATTCTAGGGTCAAGGGTTGAAAATTCCCCAAAAAGACCTCTAAAGAGGGATGAGCCAAAAATATCTCATTGAGAAACTTCGTGAGCTCACCTTGCATTAGGAGGTCGGGCTCAATTATAGTTTAGATGAGATGCGTTGGGGATTGAGGTTTTGAGGAGTGAAAATGGCTTGGTGGATGGCCTGGGCATGAAGGAACCCAAAGTGAAGGAGATTAGTGAGCCATGCAAAGATGATCAAGCCCATGAGGTAATAAAGAGGAAGGTTCCAAGGCAGAGGATTTAGCTCGAGGATCACAAGAAAATATGTTGGCGAGGAGTTCCAACTAGGCCGAGGGATGCATGAGTAGGTCAAAGGGAGTCCGAGTTGGAGTGGGAGCTTGAAGGACCGAGCTATGGAGATCGGGCCGAGTCGTGTCAAGGTCAAGAGTCGGCTCATGGAGATATGGATTCAAGCTCAAGAAAGCCGAGGAATAAGTGCACAATGAGCTTGAGGAGCTCCAAAATTTAACAGAAAAAACTTGGGGCCATAACAACCAGAATGGTGCAATCAAGGCATAAAAAGCTCAAATACATAAAATAAGACAAGCCCACCGAATTGAGCCATGGTTGGCTTAGTGAGTTAAACTAGGGGGCTTGACATGGAAGGCTCACTTTACCAAGCTAAAAATGGGTACAAGGAAGTTAAAGGAGTTTTTACAAGAGTTGTATCGATCAAGTAGCCAAGCCATTGGTCCAGTGAAGAACGTGAAAATCCAAGGTGCCGACGAGTTTGATGGAAAACACGGGACTTGCGGCTAGGAAAATAAATGTTGGCTTGTCTTGGAGTCTTCCAATGTAACGTAGTGGAAGAGACAAGCCTGAGGCAAGATCAAGGGTGGAAAGCTCTTGGAGATGAGCTAGTGGAGATCAATTAAATGACATGCCAACTCGGGGTGAGTGGGTTTAGATTGAAGAGTTACAGGTATAATTTGACAGAGTTTGGAGGAAGTCCTAAGTCCGAATATTTCAGACTTAAGAAGAAAAGGCTTTTGAAAGTTAGTCGTGGAATATGAAATCTATGAGCAAAGAAGTCCAAAACCCTATGAGCTTGAAGTTCAAGGGCTTGGGGGAATTTTGGGGTGAACCCATCTTTCGTGGTTAATGCATAATTTTTTTCGAAGACTCGAAATGATTGAATCCAAATTATGAATTTTGAATGTTGGAGTTCAGAATTTCATAAATTCGATGTTTTGGCCACTCAAGTAGATGAACAAAGCCACATGCCCAATGAGGAGAACTCGAAACCCTATGTGAAAAATTCAAAATTTTCCGAGCTCGAGAGGCCGAGATGTTAGAGGGTAGGTAGAGGTTACCATGCATCAACTTGAAGATTGAGATAAATGACATGTTATGGTGCTACTGGGTGACTAGGGGTGAGCCCAAGATGGTGGACGTAGAGGATTTGAGTGGGGAAACACTTTGGGAGTTCACCGAATGGATAGTCGAGCCCGTTTGAGGTGGCCAATGCGATGTAGAGGATACATGAAGTCAAGCCAATTGGGTGGTGAGGCCCGAGGTACAATGAAAATGGTTTTGGGGTGTAGTGAATGGGGACTCACTGCGAATGGAGAAGCTCAAGCCTCAAAATAGGAAAATAGCTAGCCATGGAATTTGGGAGCTCGCCAACATGCAAGGTCAATATCAAGCGAGCCAAAAAAATGGTGAGCTTGTTGGTAACAAAGTAGCCCACTCGGGGTTCATGGAAATTGAAGGGGAAGTGATAGGTGTGAATGAAAGGAAGAAATCACCATAGATCTCACCCAACAACCTTGCATAGGCCCAAATAATGTAAAAACCCCCTTTTACGAAAACATCCATAACTTTTGTTATGCTCACCGATTTACGTGAAATCATAGTTGATGGAAATCAAAGGAAAGACCTAAAACATGAAGACATCAAAAGGGAATTTTTAAAGGTTTTGAAACCCTAAAATTACAAAAGTCCTCCAAAACTTGAAATTCCATATCTTGAGCTAGGAATGTCAAATTATCGCAAAACTAGTCTTGTTGGAAAGCTAAGGATGAGATCTACAACTGGAACCATAAAAAGTGAAATTTTGGAGGTTCTAGACCTTTGAAATTCATGAATAGTGAATAGTGCCCTAGGTAGGTGGGGGTCATTAATGAAGGCATGGGATTCTATTTTTTCGAATGAGAGCCAATGACACAAGGCATGGGAAACCTCAAAGGACTCCATAGGATGATGTAATCAGAAATGGAGCTACATACTCATAGAAATCTAAATTTATTCTCCTCTTGATCACATTTTCCTCTATAAATTGTAATGGGGTTGCATTATTAAAAAAGTTGGTCATTTTTCCTCCTCTTCACCCCTATTCTCCTTTCCTTCAGCTAAGTTGTGAATTTCTTGGGGCTTAAGGTCTTTACACTAAAAATTTTAATGGCACTCTTGCTTCTCCCTACTACAATGTACTATGTAAATTCATATGGAGCAATGAAACTATGTTTGTGTTAAATTTTCTAGCCTTTCATGGTTTGATTGTTCTTTCTTTCCTCTCATTGTTATTAGGTGTTCTGTGCAAACTAATGTTTCCATTGCAGGGTTTTGGTGTTGTTGTGTTTATTTGGGAATGGTGTAATGTGTGCAATTTGGTCTGTGGTGCATGACCACCCTCTCCAAGTGCATTCTTCTCCATTTTGCAAGGTTGGGAATCTATCTAGCATACTCCTTTTCTTGGTGTATCACCACTTCTAGTGTAGGTTTATTTCATGCATCTCTCTCTATCTCCTTGGAATGTTAGAATAGGTTTAGATAGGTATTTTCTTGCATTAGGAGTAGTTGTGGTAGGTAGGATTAGGAAGAGGAACCACCTTCTTTGTAGGAATTTCTCAAGCCCGCAAATCCCACAACTTGAGGGATAACCCCATGTTTGGAAAATTACACTCGAATGCACCATTCACAACTTGGCCATTTGGGGATGAAGTGATTTTTCCACAATAGTCTTTCTCATGTTGTGTTAAAGAAGTAGTCATGTTGGATATATATTCTGTCAAGAAATTCGATAAGTCTATAAAAGTAGCTAAGTGCACTTAATATCTTTGTTTATATTAATTCATGAAGTTCTGAGCCTCAAGTATTTACATTGGTGTCTATGTGTTCCAATTTGATCTATGAGTATCATCATGGGTCTGTGTATTCATGGTGTAAAAAGTTTGATATTGTCTCTCAAGGTCTTTTGAAGGTTGTTGTTATAAGTTTTAATTAACAAAGTGTCAAGAAGGAATCAAACTCTATATAAGTTGAGCTCCAAGTTTCATGAAGGGAACATCAAGAACAAGTTGAGCCTTGTACAACGACTAATGGACTTCCATGAGGTACAAAGATGAAGTTAAGTATAATCCTATGAGTAATAAGCTTACAAGGATGAATGATTGCATATAACCTCTTATCAAGAATAGAGGTATCTAGTATGCATTCATAGCCCTTGTCTAATATCAAAAGCATGGTGTAAGAGTATAAAAGTTCAATGGAAGTGACAGGGTTCCTTAGAGTAAAAAATATTAGGTTGAAGCTGACATAAGTTGAATAATGCATGGAAAGGTGTGGTTTGAGTGTCTACAGGATGAGAGTGTTATTTTGTGTCAAGGTTCATAAAATGGTGTCTGAGTACAATATAAAGTCACAAAGAAGGGATTCTCGGGCTTGTAGAGGTATAGAAAATCTAATCAAAAGGTCAAGAGATTGCCTTAGATGTGAAGTTGATTGCAAAGGAGTTTAGTTATGTATTTCAACAAGGCTATTGAATCTTGATTAGTCATCAACTATTGTATATCTTGAATGGAGTGAAAAGGTATTGTTGTGGTGTTTACATTAGTACACATACTAGTATGGAGGGTCACGATGTTCCTTCATGGTGATATAATCTTAAGAGAAAGATGCAAGTATCAAATGTGTCAAGGAGGCCTAGGTAAAAAAGATATGCTTGGTAGCTTGACCACCATCAAAAGGTATTAGTGTGTGAACATGATTATTTGCACTTTTTAAGGTATGAAATGGCATGAAACAAGAATCTATAAGATAGAAAAGTGTGTTATAAATGTAACTCAGGGTCTAGAAGTAAAAATGTATGTTACATGTTAGAGAAGAGTGCTACAAGGTGCATGAAAGTTTGTAAGTCATGTAATATGATGCCCGACATAGTATGTGTAGGTTACATTGACCTATAGGAAAGTAACAAAGTATGATGTAATGGGTTGATAGTCAAAAGAGGTGTTTTTAGAGTTTTTGATCATCAACAAGGTGTATCAATCAGTGACATGTATATATCTAAGGTCTAAAGTGTGTCTCTACATACATGAAGGTATGTATTGACTAAAGAAGGCTATTTTTTTTTCAAATGGTGATGTGAAGTGACAAGGAATGTGTTGTGTAATAAAGACATGTCAAGTAAAATGAATGAGCCTTCAAGATCTTAAAGTCTATGTCAATAATAGTGAAGTGAAAAAGACAAGCTACATCTAAATGAAAAGTTATGATCTCGCTTTCTTAGATGAAGCTCATCTATAGAGGTTTTCAATGAATTCTAAGGATGCAAAGGTATGTTATAGAGGTTTCAGTTAGCAAGTGATTTAAATCATGAAAGGAATTCTATAGTGTATTTTATATATGAATGACGTATCAAGAAGTTTTTCAAATCTCTTGTTATTTCCTCAAACTTGTACTGTGTCTCGGATTTGGTAGAGCCAAATTGTTTGAGTCAACAATGGGATTGTCTCCAAGTGTGGGACCTTGCACACTTGAGAAAGACCTCCGAAAGGCCGGTTCATCTACCTATTTCTACTGCTATTGTTACTCCTAATGCTGAAAGTGAAACCTAAGCTAACAATGCCAAGGGACCAGGGATGAAGGATGACATGAAAATGGAAAACTACACTAAGAAAGGTGATAACGCCTTAAAAAGAGGGATGAACATTATCTCTGCTTTTGAGAGAAAATGAAAGGGAAGGCATCAAGGAAGGCTAATCACATGTAGCATGGACCACGATGCATTCACACGATTAGTTTCATGAAACAAAAATAGAAAGTGGAGTGTAAGGGAATTAGAATGACACAACAAACACATAATGCAAAAGAAAGGAAATAAAGAAGAATAAAAACATGTTAAGGTAGAGAATAGCCATAAAACAATGCTTTTATTAATCCTAGAAATGCACAATTGACTACAATGGTTCTTGAGGCCAATATCCACACGTAAGAACTAGATCTAGAGGTCTCAGTAACTCAAAATGCAAAGATGTGGAGTCCTTATCAAATAATAAAGGATCCAAAATGTCAAACCCTTTATAATGAACAATGCTCTTACATTTATAGATGAATAACGAGAGAAGAAGAAGAGAGAGAGGAAAACTCAAATTTGAAACACAACCACCAAGAAAAAGCATTGAATTCCTACAAATCCTCTCGCAAATATGTCTAATATGCTTCCCCATGTCTATTTGGCATGTAGGATAATGAAGGAGTGAGATCCATAACAATTCAAGTGGTTGTAGCAATCAGATCTACTCATTAATGACACGAAAGACATTTTTCCTTCTCTCACCTACCAGATCCTACTAAAATTTGAATTTGAATTTCTTACACTATAGCCTATGCCAGTAGCTTTTGATTGAGGCTAGGCACACATGTGTCATATCCCTACATCTGAAGTTATGGTCATTAAAGTTTACAGTCACCTTTGACACATGATGACACTTGGTGCACGCTAATTGGGTGAAAGGCTAGCTAACTATGCAAAAAAATTCATTTCGCCACATGTCACTCAATGATTTATCTTCAAGATTTTGCACCTAGTTGGCACGATTTAATTTTTTGTGTGTGGCACACTCAAGGTATGACACATGACATGTGGCATAGAGGAGTGAAAAGAACGCATGAAGTCGGGCATGCGGAAAGAATGAGGTGTGGAAAGAAAACAAAGGGAAGGCAAGCGCAAAGGTAACATGCACTGAGAAGAATAGGAAAAACACTTGAGGAAGAAATAAATGGTCAAGGCACAACTATTACAAAGTAATGTGTGGGGTGCGTAATAATGGACAAAGAGTTAGCTTATTCTAGAAGCGGGACCAAGGTGTGCGTGAAGGGTGCATGTAATGCTAAGAAGAAGGTGAATGTGTAGAAAGTGCATGCAAGGGGGAAGATGGAATAGAGAGGAAAAGGAAGAAGGCATGGAAGGAAGGAACACACAGGGTATGTGAGGAATATGCAACCTGAGATGTGCCAAATGAACAATTTGAAGTGTGCGTAACCTATAATGAGGAAACTTACATTTAAAATGAAAATATAAGTTATCTAAATAATTTGGGAGTTATTTTGATAACATTTTGGTGACTTTCGGGCCATCTATGTATGCTATATGAATGAGTTCAAGATCATGGAGCATCCATTGGGCATGGAGTCTACTTGGGGAACATGAATGTCTAATTTGCAACCTTGATAACTTCCCCTTGAAGTCACATGATGAAAAAAATTTGAGCTCTGTTTTGAAGCCCGATGAACTACTAAAGATTGCTTTGAAGATGAATGCCATCCTAGAAGCAATAAAAAGTTATGCACAAGAAGCACGTGGGAAGAAAGAACGATTTAAAAACAAAACAATGTGCACATAATGCACTTAGAGGAATGGAAACTACTCTAATATTTACAAAATGATGTAGTAACCTTAATGAAAATATTTAAGATAGATACCATTGACTGACATTGATAGCATGCCTCCATCAAGATGAGATAACTCAAAATAATTAGCCTCCTTGCAAGAACTGATAGTGTATGGGCCACTCCAAAGTGCATCAAAATTTGAGTGTCACCCCTGGCTTAGCTCTCATAAGATCCCACTTTAAGACTAAGTCCCAAATTTTGAAATCTTTAGGTCTATCCTTTCTGTCAAACCACCTCTTTGTTTATTGTTGATGTTGTTC
Source organism: Taxus wallichiana var. yunnanensis (assembly GCA_018340775.1). NCBI lineage: Eukaryota > Viridiplantae > Streptophyta > Pinopsida > Cupressales > Taxaceae > Taxus > Taxus wallichiana. Next base: position 1,018,579,121 of record CM031239.1, on the reverse strand, counting down.
TAGCTTGATCATGATAGAGTTTCTTGATTCTTCAAGTTCAATCAGCTCTGCCATTCTGATTTCTCTCTTATACGTGCCTTCAAATTCTAGTTGTTGGGCAAGTGATAATGAATTCAACTCAAGTATCAAAGGAAGTGTAGCCTCCTTACCATAGACAAGATTATAAGGTGAAATTCTCATTATCTTCTTCACTGTGATTCTGTTTTCCCAGAGCACATGTAAGACCTTTGTATGCCATTTTCTTTGGTTAATGTTCATTATACAGTTCATGATCCTAATCAAGTTCTTGTTTGTTAACTCTTCCACAACATTTCCTTAATGGTAATAGTTAGAAGAATTCCTCATATAAATACCAAGACTAAGATCCCAATTAGTGATTTCAGTACCAAGGAATGATTTTGCATTATTTGAGATAATGGTTTGAGGAACTCCAAACCTTGTTACAAGTCCTTCGAGAAAGTAAAGGATGAATGACTCAGTTGATTCCTTGAGCACAAAATATTCTATCCATTTGGTGAATTAATCCATAGTTTAGTACCCAATTATGCATAGCGCTTGAAGGCAGCTTGATCATTCCTATGAAGTCAAGAACCCATTGCGCAAAAGGCTGATCCACTTGGATTGGTTGGAGGGGAAGAACTTCGAATTTATTCTTACCTGCAAAGAAATTGCATTCTTTGCATTTTACAACCCACTTGTGCACATCTGCACATAGAGTAGGCCAAAAGAGTCCTACCATTATGGTCTTCATTACTATAGTCTTGGTAGAGAAGTTTCCACTAGAGAATCCATTGTGAAATTCTACTAACACTTTTTTAGTCTCGTACTGTCAATACACCTCAACAACTCGTTGCTAAGATTCTTTTTAAAGAGAAGGCCATCAATCAACATGTATGGAATACATTGCAACCTTAGATGTCTTCTCTTTTTCTTATTCAAACCAGGAGGGTATGCATCCTTGGAAAGGAATGTGATCATGTCCTTCATCATGTCACGTGCATTAACGGTTTCATTTTGTTCATGTTATGTGTGTGGGAGATCTTCATCAAGAAAAAATAAAGTCTCAAGTTCATCCTACACATCCTCAACAAGTTTCTTGCAGAGTGCGCTGCCTCTAACCAACTTCATGGCTTTGATAGTCACATCATATTCCATGATTTTGGTCACCCATCTTTCTCTCTTTTCACTTATCTTTTCTTCCATGATGAAGTATCTTACACTGGAGTAAGAAACTAACACCTTGATGTGATTTGTGGCAAGCATACTCTTAAACATTTTGAGCACGTGCATGATGGCGTAGACCTATTTTTTTGTGTGATTGTATCTTAACTCATAATCCTTCAAAGTTGTTTGATTGAAGAAAGCCATTGGTGTTCTAGTGCTTGTTCATTTTCTTGTGTTAGTACAAAAAAACTTGCATTAGTGCCATAAGTATAAAGGATGAAATATTGTGAGTAATCTGGGTTGATGAGTGTTGAAACACAATAAATTTCTTGCTTGATTTTGTTAAAGCTCTCTCTTCCTTATGCTATCCACTTGAAGGTTGTCTTCTTCTTAAGCATGAGGGTGATGGGATGAACTAGTCCTAAAAGTTAGGAATGATGCACCTAAAATTTTTGATTTGGCCGAGGAAGGACTGTAAGGATTTCTTATGTGCTAGTAGAGAAAGAGCCTAGATGGCTGAAATGCACTAAAGATCAATTATGGTGCCATCATTTAAAACCATGTGGCCCAGTGGCTCACCCTGCACCACAACTAAATTACATTTCTTGGGATTAAGAGATGCCCCATACTTTATTCATCTCTCAAATAATTTCTCTAGGTGTACCATGTGATCCGTGCTTTGCTTTGATAAGATTGTTATGTCATCTAGGTAAACCAAGATGAACTCATTGATATAACCTTTGAAGGCAATATCCAAGGTGTGCTGAAATGTAGAACCTACATTTGATAGACCAAAGGGCATCTTCTGATATGCATATGTCCCACACCTCGTCATAAATTCCATTTTGAATTGATCCTCTTCCTTGACCATGATTTGATAGAAGCTAGAATACCCATCTAGCATAGAAAATCTCTGCGTGCCAACCACAATCTGTATAATCTGCTCCATAGAAGGTAAAAGATAGTGATCCTTCAGGGATGCCTTATTCAAATCTCTGAAATCAACATAAATCTTGATTTCACTATTTTTCTTGTGAACTAGAACTAGATTCATGACACAAGTAGAGTATTTGATGGGAAAAATGATCTTTTCCTCGATGAGTTCAAATAAATCTTTCTTCATGAGGGGTTCTATCCTTGGATCGACAGCCTCTACTTTTGTCCGATGAGATTGATACTAGGATAAAGGTCAATGGAGTGTTGAGAAACACTTAGATCAAAACCTTTGAGTTCTTCATACTCCCATGAAAATATATCACTATATTTTTAGAAGAGAGAGATGAAGGTCTACTTTTCATCATGCACACAAGATTTACTGAGTAATAACTCCTTTCCATGCACAATAGTGATTGGACTACAGTCTTCTTGTGCCACACACATATACCTTTCTTCACCCATGAACTCATCATCAGGGATAAATATCTTCTCTAAGGTGACCACACCTCTAGGAAACTTATTATTCTTCAGCTGGATCACTTGGTCACTATAGCTGTCATGCAAGTCAACTTGCATGCTTGAAGAGAATTCAACTTCATTATGAATGAACTAGACAATCTACACACCACTTTTGAATACTTACCAACTAGTGTTGTTGTCTAGAATGGGTGGTCCGATCACCATCCTCAAATGTTCTACGTTTCCGACTAACTAAAAAGTCCTTAGTAGGAGAGAATTGTGAACCAAGCACGACCAACTAATCAACTTCTTTATTTATCTTACATGAAACCACTTGTAGATTCAAAGTATCAAAGCCTTCAAGGAGGTCCCAAAACTTGTGTTTATAAGATTTGAGAAGCTTATTCATTTTCACACATTTTTTGGTGACCTAGTGGATAAAAAGTTCTATGTCCCCAAATATCTGCAACACCTTGATCTGTTTATTTTCCAGCAATCAAATGGCCATGCACCAATGCCTCATATTTTGCTACATTTTTGAGAATTTGAACTACAACCTATGCACAAAGAAGAACTTCTCATCCTTAGGATAAATGGAGACAACTCATGTGCCCGCGCCATTTATGCTTTTGGAGTCATCAAAGTACAACTTCCATAACCTGAAATTTTCTCCTTTTGTTTAATTACACGCAACAACAAGAGCCTCTTCTTCAACAATGTAATAAGTGCCAAGCCCAATTTCATAAGCTTCAAGATCTTTAGTATATGGATAAAATTTTTGGTGCCTTTCTTCCCACTCATCTATCAATAAATTAGTTACATGGGGTGGAAAATGCTGCTCTTTAGAAATTGAAACTTGCTCCTCTTGGATTAGGTAATTAGCTTGAAGAGGAGATATGTCATATGACTCAACATGATAGGAAAATATTGGCTTAGCTTGTATGGTAAATCGAGTACCATACCTTGTCTTGAGTAACATATGGGACTAATCAGAATCTAAGTAACCACCCACCTTGGTAGTAAATTCTCTTGATAGACATGAGGCAAAACAAGGAGGCAGTCAATGAATGACACATCTAAGTTATTGTGAGGCTTGGACATGCATGGAGGGTTAAATCAAGATCCTTGATGACTCCTAATGTTGTAAAAATGAGCCATCAACTTGCAGGAATCCCTTGACAAGGATTTATACTTCGACATAGGACATCATCTATTTTATTTGGCATGATAGAAGTACTTGCACCTAAGTCAATCATGTAATTATGCACAAGGTGTTTACCTACGATAAGGGACATATAAAATCCTTGAGTATTAGAAAAATTACTTGCTTTTCCTCTTATTGACATGTATTAAAAAAGTGTGTGAATTTTGAAAATCGGGTGAGCGCGTAGAATTTGGGACAAAGCTTCATGTAACAAGTCGTGCTTTGAGTTTGATAGCCAAGGCATCACACATTGTGACATTTACATTACTCTTCTTCATCGGCCCACAATGTTGAATAGAAGACCCATTGACTTGTTCATTTGAGGCACAAAGACATATTTTCTTAATTATTTAGGTGCGTAGATAGGAGCCTTAGCCGGGCGCAGAGGCTTCAACTACCAAAAAGGGGTGCACATTGCTTGGAGGACCATAACATGGAACCTCACATGTAACAACTAGTGTGCCTTTAGTGATAGATGCCTTAGGTGCATCCTTCTTCTTTTGAAGATCGACCTATGTGATAGGAGCTGAAGGTTGTGAACCTAATTCTAGAATTATTTTTTTAAACATTTTGTTTTCTGCAAGATGGGCACGCAGCCTATTTGTATCATCTACATCTTGACTACTTGCACAAAATTCACCAAAGCGAAAGAATATTAAATTGGCCTTTGAAGGGTATTTTGGTTTTTTCTAGTTCTCTACTTCACTTGTGCTGGTGGAAGGTTCACAAATAGAAGCATTTTGGATCATATAGACTTATGCGCACATGGCATTGGCATAGTGATATTGACTATGATGCATGTTGTAAGGGAAGCATCATTCATAATTTTGAGCCATGTTGTTATGAATTGGAACTAGTGCTTGAATTGTGTTGGGCACTGGAAGAGGTTGTGCAGAGGAATAAATTGCAATGGAAGATGTGCATTAACATGTCATCTATCATTTTGTTGGTTCTATAGGTATCTCTAGTTTCCATACTTGTTCTACCAAGGCTAGTTGATTTGGCTATGTGTCTGATTAGAACTACTTCGTAGGCTTACGCCGCCGCTTCTCCATGATATGACCTTATTAGACAAGTTTCTAATCAGGGTCTTCAATTATTCATCTTCTTTCTACTACGTGGGAGGGTAGGATGTGGATACAACTGGTTGTGCACTCTTAACTAGAACAAGAACAATGGAAGGATGGGGCACATAGGTTACATCTTTGGGAACAAAAGGGTGCGGGTGCTCTAGAGCCAAATTTTTGGCTTGAATGAGACTATTATTTTCCCTTATTGTAATGTTATATGTGGCAGGTAAGGTTCTTCCACCCATGGATTGAATCATGACTCGAGATTTTACTATTCAAACCCCTTAAATAGTAGAGGAAAAAATGTAAGGTCAGTAGGCCTTACCACTTGAGGAATTATATCCCAAGTCTTATGAAATCTATATTAAAATCATTCATCCGCTCATCGGGTGCCCTCTTTATTGTAGTTAGTTGCTCCACCAAAGACAAGTAATCTGACTTATCTTCAAAATAGTTGCATAATGTTGTTTCAAGCTCATCCTAGGTGGAAATACATGTAGGTCTCAAACCTATGTACCACTGGAGTGATTTTCCTTTAAATGAGGTTGCGAGCATCTTGACTACTACATCATCATGCGTGATCAAGTAGACATATCACATGTTTTCTACATCCTAGATATGCTCAACAGGGGTGACTTGATTCTCACCAGTGAAGTATGGAATACTCTTAAGTGCAGTTGCTAGCATATCATGTTGCACATTGAGATTGAGAGGGATACCACCAGTGAAGCTGAAAATTTTCTCAGAGGAGGAGGTGGTTGGAGCACCATGGTAGGGTGCACATGTCTATTTTGAGGGGGAGTGGAATGCACGTGATGCACTGGAGAAAAGGATGTGCACAAATTTTTTTGTTGCATGTACTTCTTGGTAAAATCTAGAGATATTCAATATATCCTTTAGTCAGCAACACTATGTCTAGTATACACTCTTCTCATAGTAAGGCGATCTAGCTATTAAGACAATAGATATGAGTGTTTGGGAGTCACCAGATGTCTTGAAATGAGACTCCAAAGGTTGGAAATTTCTAGGTCACACACCAAACTTAGCAATGCTGAAATATAAGCTTTCAATGTTGGTCCCACTTGGCATGCCGGAAGTCGTTGGTTCCTCAAACTTGCACTCATGTCTCGGATATTGTAGAGCTGAATTTTTTGAGTCAACAATGGGAATGTCTCCAAGTTTTGGACCTTGCGTACTTGAGAAAGACCTCTAGAAATTTTGGCTCCTCTACCTATTTCTACTGCTACGGCTACTCCTAATGCTGAAAGTGAAACCTAAGCTAACAATGCCAAGGGACCAAGGATAAAAGTATAATATGAAAATGGAAAACTACACTAAGAAAGATGATAACACCAGAAAAAGAGGGATGAACACTATTTGTTTCAAGTGAAAATTAAAGGGAAGGAATCGAGGGAGGCTAGGCATGCATAGCACAGACTAGGATGCATTCACATGATTGGTTTCATGAAATAGAACTAGAAATTGGAGTTACAAGGGACTTAGAATGAGACAATAAACACATAATGAAAAATAAAGGAAAGAAGGAAGAATAAAAATAGGTTAAGCAAGAGAATAGCCACAAAAAAATGCTTTTATTACTTCCATAAATTCACATTCGACTATAATGGTGCCCGAGGCTGATATCCGCATGCAAGAACTAGATCTAGAGGTCAGCAACTCAAAATGTAAAGATACAGAGTCCTTAGCAAATACTAAAGGATCCAAAATGTCCAACCCTTTATAATGAGAAATGCTCTTACATTTATAGATGAATAACAAGAGAAGAAGAAGAGGAGGGAAAACTCAAATTTGAAACACAACCACCAACAAAAAGCATTGAATGCCTGCAAATCCACCTGCAAATCTATCTAATGCACTTCCCCATGTCTATTTAGCGTGTAGGAGAAGGGAGGAGGTGAGATCCATATAAAATTGGGCTGTTTGAGGAATCAGATCTACTTATTAGTGGCATGAAAGATGTTAAGAAACATAGTATGACACCAAGGAGAGGGCACACAAAATATTAGCGCATGGGAACAAGGCACACATTTGAAGGCGCAGAAGGATAGGAAAGGAAACACACACTAGGACAAGCTGATTTAGGACTTAGCCATTTTCATGGTTACGGATATTTTTGGAGATAGCGTGTGGAGCACACATCAGATGGAGACTTGCACAACACGCAAATGCTATTTTGGGGATAAATGTCTACTAAGTGTCATGCATGAGTTTGGGATAATAATAGGATTACTACTGCCAGTTAACTATAGGAGATCTATTATTAGTGCACTTACATGTGTGCATATTATTGTAAAGGCGCATGGCTATTTTCAACATGCGACCTATTTTGGGAAGTGCGTAGGTGGTGAAGGGAAATTACCCACCCCTATAAGTATGTATTAGTATGTGTAGTTAGGGAAAGACATTGAGGCACCATGTATGAGTTATTATAGAGTTATGTTGCCAGATCTGATGCATGCATAAAATTATGGTAATGTTATATGATGTAAGAAGCTTCTATGGTTTATAGTGTTTAATATAATGGAGTATATTTATGGATAAGGTGTTAGGATGATCTACAATTGGTTCTCGTATGATCAATCTTGTCATAGTTATTTTTAATTCATGATTCCTTAAGATCTAGATCTGGTTATGCACTATTGAATGGTTATGCTCTGTGGAATGTTTGTGCTTATTATGGTTCTAGAATATGCTCTATCTTCAACATGTTAATGTCCTACACAAGAAAATATAAAGAGGGGCCTAGTACCTTTGCACGCTTTGGGTGATTTTCATCTCAAGCTAGGTGATGTGCCAATAGGCATGGGTTGTTCATGGTAGATTCTAGGCTACATCATTGGTTCTGTTTTTAGGACCTCTTTTCGCTTATTTCCAAGATGGTTCGTGATGAAGACGTACTTGCAGGTTGACCTTAGGAAGTGTTAAGGGGTGGATAAAATATCTAGAAGAAGAGTACGCATGGAGGTTCAACATTGGATCTTAGTTTGACGCATGCGTGTGGGTGGAACAAAATTTGTGTTACTGTTTGTATGAGAGATTCTTTTCTATCTTCCTGGTAGAACTGTACAAGTGGCTAGTTACTCATGCATCTAAATGGAATTGGAGGTATCACACACTTGTATGGATACATGAATAATTTTAGGCCCTTTATGATGTTGATCTGATTTTGACATGTGTTGTGGATACTTGGTTCCGTGGTGTTTTGAATAGCTATATTTTGGAGTACTCAATTTCCACTTATTCTTGCCTAGAGGTAGCTGAGTTCCAATTTTTACATTATCCTAGGGAACTTACTTGCAAGGCATTCCAATGGTAATCAAGATCTTGATGGTGACCTTGAACTTGGAAGAAAAACCGATGGCTAGCTAAACCCCACCACACGTGGGGACAAGAGAAGGTTTGGTGAAAGATGGCAGACCTAGCGGTAGAAAGGAAAAGAGAAGAAAGGCGGCTTAAGTACAATGAGGCGTGTGAAAGGGAGATGGAGAAGCAATAGGATATTGTAGAGAAGATGGATTTGAGGAGAGAGATGGCTCGTGAAGGATTTGGAGATCACGCAGAAGGTGTGGAACAAGAGCATCTGGAACTCCCCCATTTGGGAAAGCATGATAGGGAACCATCCTTGGCCTTACAAGGGCGCACACCAACATAGATGACTTGGGTCATGGGCGTGCATCTAAATCTACCTAGAAACCTATCCCTTGCACTTGTTATTCTAAGATTTTCTAGTCGATGACTCACGATATAGAAGACTATAGGTTGATTGGTCAGATCCATGATGTTATAGATATTGGTGTGTGACAGAGATAGGAATATCGATAAATCTAAGGGTAAAGGTGAGCATGAGGATTGAGATCATAATCAAGAGTACTATGATCGGAACGAGGGGTGATATGAAGGAGGATGTGGAAGAGATAGAGGATACCATGATGGATTCAGGGGTCGAGGTCATGGTAGTAGACAAGGTGAGTTTCCTCGTGGAACATGCTTTACATGTGGATCTCGACCACTACAAAGCGTGAATGTCCTCAGAATATTACTTGTTCTTTTTGTGGGAAGAGTTATAACTATGAGGAATTCTTGTACCTAAATGAGAATCTTAGCAAGCAATATAAATAGGAAAACAAGGGTGCAGGATAGTTAGAATATAACATGTCGTGGAAAATCAAGTGGATGCCAAAGTTAACACCGAACCTAAGGTATTACCTATGAAGATTGCTACACATGTTGAAGTTGCGCATCAGAGAATCATTACAAAATAATCCTACCATCACTAAGGAGGACGTTTTGCATGCAAGGTATTTGAATCTTGCACACCAGAAGGAGGTTTATCAGGAGACCATGGAGGTAATCATAAATATTTAGGGTGAAATACAATGTTCAAAGGATAAATCATGGAAGATGGAATAGAAGAAGGCATAAAAGACGATCCAATCGGATATTGATGACTTGAAGGAGGTAGGAAAAATTATGTGCCAGGAGAATATCAATCCATTACTAGGGAATTGGCTAAAGGGAAACACTCCATGTGCAGTATTGAGAATGGTCGTTAGTTCATCTATGCAAATCTTCCCCCTCATAGCTTAGATTACGATAAGGAGATCACTCTAAATGTTGTTGTGGATGGATGGCTCTTGAGTAATATATTTATCGACACAGGTGCAAAGGTAAATTTGCTTACTTTAGATGTATGGGTACAGATAGGGAGACCTCCTTTGTAGCCATCTTCTAATGTATTGTTTATGGCTAATCAAACTAAGCCCACTCACATCGAGTTTTAAAAGATGCATCCATTACTATACAAGGGGCCAAGTTCATTAGGGACTTTTATATTTTAGCACTTGCGTAAGGCAGACAGCTTCCCAGCTCTACTTAGGCTCCCTTAGTGCTATGCAAATAATGTTGATCTACGGTTCAATAAGGGATATATAAGTTTTGAGAACAAGGAGGAAATAGTTATTATCCCTTTAACGGATGGTAAATATGTGCCTTATGTTGAACCTTTGAGTGAGGAAGACCTGAATAGGATTTATGTATGCATCATTTGGGGCTCCTAAGTACTCAAGCCATATAAAGAAGGAATCCTTTTGTGGGAAGATGCACAATCTATTAGTGATACCACAAGTATTTCTTGTGATAATTAGGCTCATGGAACTTATGAGATGGTTGGGTCTAAAGTAAGGAGTGCATTTGCATGGAGAATCAAATGTTGTTGTATAGGAGGATAGGTAAAAAATATATACCTTAGTATAGTGGAAAAGGAGAACCTACGCTATTCCTACGTGCCATGGAGGAACAATGGACAAACCAAGTTGAAAGAAGAAATATGTTAGCATATACCATGTGTGAGAAAACAACATGTTGATGGGTGGCGCACGGAATAATCTTGTAGAATGGAATAAAGTCGGGATTGTTCTAACCAATGGAATAAAGTCGATTGTTCTAACCACTCATTTTTTAGGAGTAATGCACCTAATCAAATCTTCACATATCATGGTAATCACCCTATTCAACACCACATTCATTAGTGTGAGAGGCTTTATATAGAGGGGAAGGAAGCTTTACTACCTTCATTATGGGTGCATAAACTTTATTCCACTTTACAAGGGTACGCACATGCATGGTATGTATATGTGGAACTACATAGAGAGACTGGAAATTGCCAGGATTTGATTATAGGAATGGTCCATACTTTTGAATACTTCTCTACTAAACCTCTTGTGGAGGAGGCATTAAGGGTTATAAAGCACTTAACTATGGGAGATAGTGCAAAGGTAGAAGAACTCATTCAGGATTCAATTGGTGATACGACTCAGAACGTGATTTTATGAAGAAGAAGAGACAAAAGCCACACTACTTAAGCATGCTTGCTTTGAGAAAGAAAAAGGAAAGATGGTCTACATAGTGGATGATGAGGAAGTAGAAGATCTAGCTATAGATCATTCAATGGGTATGTGTGAGGTGTTAGACAGTGTAGATGAAAACACGTGCACCTATCATGAACCCATGAAGACAAAAAAAGAGAATGTTGACACGGATGTTGAACCTAAAGAGACAAAAATTAGGATTATTTGTCTGGATCAGTGGAAAAAATCATTGAGTTACTACATGATTTTTAGGACTTGTTTCCTAGGGGCTACCGTGTATTAAAAGGAATGCATGAATTATTAGGAGAGATGAAGATTAAGCTTAAGGTTGGTACACGCTTGGTCGGGAAAAACCCTACTAAATGAACTCTAACCTGCGCATAAAACTTAAGGAAGAAATTGACAAAATGTTGAAATCCGCATCATCAAGCCCCTAAAATAATTAGAATGGGTTAGCCCCATGGTCATCAGAATAAAGAAATATGGTTGGATTAGGATTTGTGTGGATTATAAGGAACTAAATGTTGCATGTGTGATTGATCCCTTTCCTACACCTTTCACAGAGGAGATATTAGGAGTTATAGGGTGTAAAATCTATTATTTTACAGATGGATTCTCTGGGTATCATCAGTCCAGATTGCACAAGAGGATCAAGAGAAAATGACTTTCACCACTAAATGGGGAATTTTTGCATATACTGTGATGCCCTTTGGTCTGAAAAATGCATCGATGTATTTTTGTGCATAGTTGTTCAAGCATTCCAGGATTTTATTCACAACTTCTTACAGTTTACTTGGATGATTGGATGGTGTATGGACTTGTTAAGGATCATTGTGATAATTTATGCTTAATGTTTGAAATATGTAGACAATTAAGAATCTCTTTAAACATCAAGAAGTGTGTGTTTGCTACACCTTTTGACACTTTGTTAGGGCACATCATATGTAAGGAAGGTTTGTTAGTGGATCCAACTAAGGTTGCAGTTATTGTAGGCCTGGAAGAGCCTACCAGTCAGAGTGAGGTGCATGGATTCTTGGGTCACAATGGATATTATAGAAAATTTATCAAATGATATGCTAAGATTGCCACACCCTTGGAAGAGTTACTAAAGGGAAAAAGGAAATTTTATTGGGGAGAACCGCAAAGGTTCACATTTGACAAATTAAAGGAGAGACTTACTACAACGCCTATTCTTCATTTTCCCTCATGGAACCAACCATTTCATGTACATGTGGATGCCTCTAGCATGGCCATTGGAATGGTATTAGCTTAGCTAGGAGAAGGAATTATAGATCATCCTATCTGTTTTTCTAGTAGAAAGTTGACTCTTGCAGAGAAGAATTATACAACTACTAAGCGTGAAGCCTTATCAATGATCTACGCACCACATAAATTTAGACAATACCCTACTAAGTAACACCATTTTTATTTTATTCTCGATCACATGGCATTGGAACACTTGGTAAACAAGCTTGTTTTACATGGGCACATATGTTGATGGGTTCTCTTATTCCAAGAATTTGATTTCACAGTTGTGGTAAAACCAGTAAAAGTACTTTTGGCCCAGACCATTTATCAAGAATTCAGTTAGGGGAGGACACGTAGACAATTGAAGATACAATTCCAGATGCACAATTATATAGGCTACAATGCACTCCTTCAAACTTGGAGGATATTTCTATATTTTTACGTATGTGCATGATGTCGAAGGAATGAAATCCTTAGAGAAGAAACAACTTGTAATTCATGCGACACCTTTTATGTTGATTAATGGTTCCATATACAAGTTAGGTTGAGATGAAGTATTATGTCGATGTGTACTAGAGCATGAGCACACAGATATCATGGAAGAGCCTCATGGTGGTATTGTAGAGGTGGGTACTATGTAGGAGATACCACCGCGCGCAAGATTATACTCACTTTGGATTATGGTGGGAGACCCTCTATAAAGATTGTAAAGAATATTGTAAGCTATGTGATCATCAGTTCCTTGGTAAACATGGGCAAAGAGATGAAATGCCTTTAAGACCTATTCCTATTATAGAGCCATTTGAGAAATGGGCTATAGAATTTGTCTCGTGATTTGCACATAGAAATGGATCGCGCTACATCATCGCTTGCACATATTATCTTACAATGTGGGTAGAAGCAACACCTACCAAGGATTATATAGTAGCTACAACAACCAAGGTTCTTATGGGAAAATTTTCTTACAAGGTATGGATGCCTGATAATCTAGACAAATGATAGGGGTACACATTTTTTGAATGAGACAATGAGGATACTATTGGATGAATTTATGATTGCACACCATAAGACTACACCTATCATCCCTAGGTAAATGGGTCTACTGAGGTCTTCAACAAGATTTTGAGCTAGACATTGATAAAAATTTGTGATGTTGGAAGGAAAGATTGGGATGATAAATTTTCTATTGTGCTTTGGGCATATAGAACAACATATAAGAGGTTGAATAAGGCCACACCCTTTCATTTCTTCCTATGGAATTCATGTTACCTTCTTTGCATATTGCACATGCACTAGAGGTCTAGCCGATGAGCAAGAATTAGAAGAAAGAATTGATAAATTGATACAGTTGGATGAGAGGCACACCATAGCACGTTGGAGTCAGAAGAAGGAAAATGCCAGGAAGAAGGAATGGCATGACAGGAACATCAGGGACAAAAACCTTGAGATTGGATAGATGGTGCTTCTTTATGATTCTAAGTTTCTACACCATCCAAGCAAGCTTAAAGTGCATTGGTTGGGACCTTATGTTATCACCCATATACTTGAATTGAGTGCTTTCCAGTTAGAGATACTTGATGGAATACGTTTACCCGGTTACTTTCAATGGGAGTAGTCAATCCCTATTATAAATAAGTCTTCTTGGTATTTGTAATAAGGCAGTGTTGCCATTTAGAATAGGTTTTCATTTCTGTATTTCCTTCTTCATCATTATGCTTTGTCAATTTAGTTTGGTGTTTTGTGTAATAAGTGTGTTTGCACGTTGGAAGATAATTACCATCTGAAGTATTTTTATGTGCAGAGGAATGCACATACCATTGGTGTGGGGTGGTTATTCACAACTAGGTACACATGAGAACAAAACTGTTATAGGTGCTAGTTAAGTGTGGAAAGGAGCTATTAGAAAGGATATTGCTCTAAAATATGACCATAGATGGAGATAAATGAGGGAATAGTATAACACGAGGTAAGCAATTGGCCATGTAGACTACTAGGGGAAGGCAAAGTGGTGAGGTACTTAGGTGCACAGGAAGTGTGTTGAAGAGAATTTTGTAGCCAAAAGGTAGGAAGGCATGCTAGAAGGTTATAAAGTGGGGCATGAAGATGTACTAAGTGGAGATTGTGAAAATGGTCAATTAATGAGAGGATTTTGGTAGGTGAAGGAGTAATAAATGCACTAAATTTTTGAAAATATATAAAGATGTGATGTGGGTTCATTTTTACCTTTGCAATCACAATTATTTGAGAGAGCTAAGTATGACCAAGCTGATAGAATCATGCTGAGGTGTGGAGCATTATGAAACTAGACTTGGAGAGAAGACTATTGTGCAGAAGAGGCTTGCATCCCCATTAGTGAAGGGTTTGAGTGAAGCAGAAGCATTGAGAAGGAGCTAGGGCACGCAGTTTCAAGCTAGGGCATGCAGATTCGAGCTAGGGTTTGAGTTTACTCATTACAAATGATAAAAGGTGGGATTTTTGTGATGGCATCGAAGAAAGAACCTACAACAGGCATGAAAGGAAAGAAGAAGGTAGAATTTGAAGTTGAAATTGCTCCTAAGAGAAATTTTTTAGAGATGCAGTACCGGAAGGAGTAATAGTCAAACAAGAGTGGGATTCCCACATCCACAGATGTAAAATAAGTGACTACAACCACCGTACCACTGCAACAAGGGAGATTTGGATGTGTTATTGAATAAGAAGACCAACAAGTGCACGGTGGAGGATATGCCAGTGTATGATGACACTGGGAAAAATTACTTAAGCAGGTAGGAGTTTATCAGTTGTATGAGCTCCCATATTTTGGAAAATATGAACCCTTATACCAATGGCTTATGAGCTGAGTCCATGAGGACTTCTTTTATTTCACTGGACAAAGGGTTAGAATCATAAGCAGCCTTGGTTTCGACACTAACAAGATTGAAGGGCACATGGATAGACCTTGTTAGTGATATGACTGATAAAGTAGTGGTTATAGAAACAAGAAAGGAGTTGGGGTATACCAAGGGTCCACGCAGAATGGACATTGATAAGTTGAAGAAGTTTCTTGTGGTGTAGGCACCCACGTATCTGCTCACCAAGTGAATGACCAAGAGAGGTGGTCGCAGGTAAACACTAGGTGGCTTCATATTGTAAAGAAAATGTCTCGGGGAGTAGTATACAAATTAGTAGGCTATATTGTAGATACTATTATTGAGGAAGCGTGCACACAGAGAAAAAGATAAGTTTTGGTGCTATCTTACTTTCTCTTGTATTTTTAGAAATTGGAGTGCCCGATGGGCCAAAGAAAAGTTTTAGGAGTAATATTTAGAAAATAAATCCCTCAGGAGAGGTTTGAAAAATATTTATGTGAAGGATTAATGAGTGGGTTGTTTAAGTAGAGGGAAAAAATGTGGTATGACAAATTCATGCAACGTTTGAGGAGGAGTGGTGCATTCCCAAGGAGCTACCTTTGGTAGTAGGCAAGGAAGTATAGTTTGCGGTAGTACCAACACTTCTACATCATGCAGTTTTCTATGAAGGATGGGACATGTAGCCCATGGTATAAAATGCCATGCACCTTCACAAAGACACTACTTCCAGGCCTCAATTCATAGATTTATTGATGCGCGCCATCTGAACTTCAATGCAGACAAGGTAGATTGTGACTACCACACCCTCAGAAGACATATGTGTATCTAAGCCAAACTTCCTACATTGAGAGGCTCATTTCAAACATTGTAAGTATGAATCCATTAAGCTTGGCTATTGGGGATAGTGGATTTGCACTCATATATCTTCAGCTTAAGCCTAGGATGGAGAATGACAAGTATGTGGAGGGTGAGTTCATGATCCCAGGGCTTCCTAAGGGAAAACATACAGTGGAGAATGTGCTAGCTCCAAGCAATGACTATAGAGGTAGATGAGGAGGAAGAAGAACATGAAGATAGTGGAGGTTTGGATCATAGAGGCCGGAGGAAGCCCACAAATAGAGTTGAGACTGAGAGCGCGGATACTCCACCTTAGGTGCAAGAAGTAGATAATGAATTTGATGTGGAAGCCATCCATAAAGAGTGTCTCTTTAAGAGGTTATTCAAAGAAGAAGGACCAAGGCAGGAACTCCATAACATGTAAGAAGATCACCATGACTCTCCCTTAGAAAGAGGCAACTAAAAAAAAGGAGAAATCTAAAGCTAAATGAGGAGGTGGAGGAGTCTACAGAGAGCACGCCTGGGACCCCAGTGCAGCCAAAAGATGTGGAGGAACTTAGAGATGAGAACATGAAGGATGAAGAGGAAGAGGTGAATAAGGTAGAAGAAATAAAGCATGAGTAACCTCACGTGCATGATACTACTCAGGATGTCGAAGGACCAACTCCAAACCTTAGCGCTCAATTTCCTAAGGGGCCAAGAGAAAAGAGAACAAGTGGAGAATACATTGTGCCAAGTATGGGCTATGCTGAGGACACAAGAAAAATCATCCACACCCATTTTCAAAGCATAGTGGACCTAAAGGAGTTATATGGGTGGGAGCTGATGGACCCAGACATGGCCACTACGCATGTGCAAGGAAACAATTGTCCTGGTCCATGCAAACTCACATGGACGAGCTAGATTTTGATGTATACGAGGAGTCTTGTGTATCAAGAAGAGTGAAGAAGGCACCTCAGAGCAGGAACATGAATATAAATCCCACTCTCATGTTTGATGAGTAGGTGAGAAATGCCTTAGTTAAGGTATCTACAGAGGTGGCACGGAGGAACATCGATAAGGTTGCCACTATTAGAGTGTTGTGTGAATATAACAAGGCAAAAACTATAGAAATAATGTTCCTAAATGGAGAGAATGATCTAGAGTAGAAAAAGAATGAGGCCTTCATCAAATCATAGAAAAATTGGTGACTATGTCCTCAAATCAAGACCGCATCAAGACCGCATCTGGAGTCTAAGGTACCTAAGAAGTTTCCTTTAGCTATGCATTATGTGTGCACATTAGTTGATTTGGTGCTTGAAGATGGACCGATTTAAATGCCAAAGGTGAAAGGATCCTGAACAGAAGCAGAGAGAGAAAGGGCCTCCGTGGTTAGGAATATTTCATCTTACGAGGCATTACTCCATACTTTATAGGATGAGCTGAAGAAAGCAGATCAAGCTCTGAACATATGTGCAACACCAGAAGCGGTGATCAGGATCAGACTATGATAGAAGATAATGAAGTTCTAAAGGAAATTAAGGATGAGACTTTAGGGCACGCAAAAAGATTGGCATTAGTAAAATAAAAGTGCTAAGCCCTTGCACTAACATAAAACCCACATAAGGAGAGGCTAGATGATATTGGAAAGCTCATAGTGCAAAATATGGATCTTCTGGAGGGAAGGATGTCTGCTATGGCCAATGTTTACCTAGTATGACATAATGAAAAGGAAGAGATAACCCAAGAAAAGTTGAAATCCATCGCCATAGATGTTCCAGAGAAGACAAGAACTGCACCGGATGACTGGAAAACATTGGAGGATGAGATTAAAAAAAATATCTAGAGTTGATCCTCCCAGTTGAAGCGGAGGGTGCTATAGAATAGAATTATATTCTTTGTACAATGATTCTTTACATTCTTTCTATTCTTATTCTTTATTGTTTGGGACAATCAAGAGAAACCCCATTGCTAGGATGACAATGTACATTAGTGTGGGGTAATGTTGAGTAGACAGAGTATGACACTAAGGAGAGGGCACACAAAAGATTCGTACGAGGAACAAGGTGCATTTGAAGGTGTGAAAGGATAGGAAAGGAAATGCACGCTAGGATAAGATGATTTGGGAATTAGCGTTTTCATGGTTACAGGCTATTTTTAGTGATAGCGTGTAGAGAACACATCGGATGGAGACTTGCACGACACATGAAATGCTATTTTGGGGATGAGCATCTACTAAGTGTCATGCATGAGTTCGGGATAATAATAGGATTACTACTATCAGTTAACTGTAGGAGATCTATTATTAGTGCACTTACATGTGTGCATATTATTGTAAAGGCACATGGCTATTTTCAACATGCAACCTATTTTGGGAAGTGCGTAGGTGGTGAAGGGAAATTACTCACCCCTATAAGTATGTATTAGTATGTGTAGTTAGGGAAAGATAATGAGACACTATGTATGAGCTATTGTAGAGTTATGCTGTCAAATCTGATGCGTGCATAAACTTATGATAATGTTATATGATGTAAGAAGCTTATATGGTTTTCAGTGTTT
The DNA here is from genome assembly GCA_018340775.1 of Taxus wallichiana var. yunnanensis. Lineage (NCBI taxonomy): Eukaryota > Viridiplantae > Streptophyta > Pinopsida > Cupressales > Taxaceae > Taxus > Taxus wallichiana. The sequence goes on along the minus strand of CM031239.1, from coordinate 1,018,560,928 downwards.
AATATAATGGAGTATATTGATGGATAAGGTGTTAACATGACTGCAATTGGTTCTTATATGATCAATATTTTCATAGTTATTGTTTAATTCATGATTCCTTAAGATCTAGATCTAGTTATGCACTATTGAATGGTTATGCTCTGTGGAATGTTTGTGCTTATTATGGTTCTAAATATGCTCTATCTTCAACACGTTAACGTCTTGCACAAGAAACTATAAAGAGGGGAATATTACCTTTGCATGCTTTGGGTGAGTGTTTAGATTAGGATGGGTGATGTATGAGCATGCATGAGTTGTTCATGGTAGATTATAGGCTGCATCATGGAACAATTAGATATACTAATTAATGGCATAAAATATACTTCCCCTTATCTCACCTACTAGATGCTTTTGAAATTTGAATTTGAATATCTTGCATTGTAGCCTACATCAAAAATTTCAATTGAGATTGGGTGCACATGTGTCAGAGCCCTACAATAGAAGTTATGACTATCGTAATTCTACAGTCACCTTTGACACCCGATGACATGTGGTGCACTCTTCTTGGCTAAAGGCCCAACTTATGCAAAATGTTTTGTCATTTTTGCCACGTGTCACTCAATGATTTGTCTTCAATATTTTACACCCAGTTGGCATGCTTTGATTTATTGCATGTGGCACACTCAAGGTATGACACATGACACATGGTACGAGGAGCACGTAAGAATTCACAAAGTCAAGCGCGCAGAAGAGCGAGGTGTGGAAAGAAAATAGAGGGAAGGAGCACACAAAGGTAATTCACATGAGAGGAATAGGATAAACACTTGAGGAATAAATGGATGGTCAAGGTGCACCTATTACAAAGTAATGTGTGGGGCATGCAACAAAGCTTTCGGGAGTTAGCTTATTCTAGAAGTAGGACCAAGGCGTGTGTGAAGGGTGCATGTAATCCCGAGAAGAAGCTGAATGCGTAGAAATTATGTACGCAGCAAGGGGAAGATGGAAAAAAGTGGAAAAGGAAAAATAAATTGAAGAAGGCATGGAAGGAAGGAGTGTGTAGGGCGCACGTGGGATTTGCAGACCATGGAGATATGTCAAATAAACAATTTGAAGTGTGCGCAACCTATAATGAGGAACCTTAGAGCTAGAATGAAAATAAAAGTTATCCAAATAACAAGGGAGTTATTTTGGATAATAAATCTCATATCTAATATTAAAGGGTAGTCATTAGAATAGAAAGGTAAAGGTTTCTTCATTATATGCATGTTCAATCCACCAAAATAGGGTACTTTGTAGCATATTATTCTCTTGTATAGTCACCTACATGAATGTTAAAAAATGACAAGTCAATTTGTGTTTGAAATTCTTGTTTTCCTCTTAAGGACAATATGAGGATGACCTAGAACATATTTTGGAATTCTTTTCTTCTTGAAGTCTCTGTTTGCAAAGTAATTGTCAAGAATTGTTGATCCTAGTGCTTGTCACTCATGAAGTTCATGAGATGTCATCGGTAGATCGAGGAAGGGTAAATGATTTACATTTCTCTTGAAGTGTTTTTTCCCTAATCGAGGCATGACAATAGGTGTTCTATGTGTCCTTCAAAATATATAGGTCATATTCAAGGGTTTCATGTTCCCTAAAGATTTTTAGTTGAGGGTTTCTAAAGAAAGTTGATGATATTGGTTTCAAATATTACTCCAAGGTAGGGAGCTTGCCCTTGACTTGAATTAGATGTTCTAGGTGTTCTAAAGGCCTAATAAAGAAATATGGTAAGTCCATTAGTTTCTAGAGGGTTTCATTTGACTCAAGAATGTAGTGATTCCATGATTATGGTATTTAACATAGAAATGTCAACTCAAGGTAGAGGAGTTTGTGTTGCTTCATCTACACCTCTTAAAAAAGGTAAGAACTTGAAATTTGTGTTAACAATTAGAAGATGGCAGTAGCTTCCCGGGGGGAGCTTCTTAGTGGTCTGTCATATGAATGGGATACTCTTAGGGAATCAAGATGTATTTTTACATTAAGTATGAGGTTTAGGGACAATTATCCTAATGTGTGTCATGTTGAGCTTGGAGGCAAAATGGTGATTTGTGCATGAAACTAGTAGATAGAGATGTAATGGGAAAATGAAGAGACAAAATGAAGGAGAACATGTCCAAGGGGATCTGATTTTCATGATTTATTAGGTCCATAGGATCTCTACATGTTGCTGAAGGATTCAAAGAGAAGAGAATTCAGTCCCAAGTGGGCTATTTGAGGAAAATAAGTGAGTTTTTGCATTTTTTCAATTGTGTGTTGTCATTTTCCATGTTGGAATGTAATTTTAGCCGCTCCCATAGATGGAAAAGGGGGAGAGAAGCATCAAAAACATGGAAAAGAGGTCATGTAGGTGTTGTTCATGTTGGTTGCCATCAATGTTTCTAAATATGGTTGTCATCAATAAAAAGGGGGAGATTGTTGGTCATTGTGTGTTTTTTTGTCATTGATGTTAACTCCATTGATGAAAAAGGGTGTCATGGTGTCATGTGAGTCTCCATGTGGTGTTAGTCAATGGTCAAACATGAAGGTTGATTGGTAGTGTCAAGCTTGGTGAGTTTCATGATGTTCTGGTGCATGGTTGAGCTAGTATAGTCATGTTTTGATCTCTATAGAGTTGGTTTGATGTTGTCATAAGGTCATACATGGTCCATATGATGTGTCTTTGGTGTACATGAGTCTTCATGAGGTCAATTACTTTAGTTCATGGTTTTTTAGTGTTGAGTCAGGTCATTCCATGCTTGTTTCTAGTCCTAGAGCATGCAGAATGGTAAGGAGGTATGAGATCTAGACCTAATCAATATTTTCCAAGGTAGAAACATGGTGATGGTATACATGGCATGTATTGTGAGTTTTAGGTCTAAATTCACTGGTTTGGTGCTATTATGATGTCATTGGGAAGAAACAAGTAGTTCGACACATTTAAATGAGATTGGCTAGAGAGTTTCAGAATATTTGGGCTATGTGGTGATTATGGATAGTTATAGGATGTTTTCATGATGCTTCATGACAAGTTTTAAATTCAAAGTGCTAAAGTAATTTGAAGATATGCAATTTTTGGTGAAACTGGGTAAGTAACAATGTGTTTTTAAAGCAAATATGGACCTTCTAGTGTTTTTCTAAATTATATGCTTTATGGGGACTTAGGATTTTTGGCATAGTGTCTTAGGTTGATTATGAAGCTTTCACAAAAATAATGAGGTGTTTTTATTTTCACATTTTTTTGAACAATTGTTAACAAGCTAAAGTGGTTTAAAACCCTAGTTAGGAGAAGCTTGGAGAAAATTAAGTATACTTAGTTTGTTTTAATTTATTTTTCCAAATTAATTATTGGATATTGTAGATGAATTTTCCAGATTTCAAAAATGTAAGATAGTGCTTGTGACAAAGATGTGGGCCCCACCGAATATGCATGTTTATGAAGAGTTTCAGTTTGTGGAAACTTTTCCCAAATAAGGTAATGTCTAAATTTCCATTTATGATAGCCCTAGTGTTTATATAGATTTCCATGATTTTTTCAGGTCATTATGATGAATAAAAAGTGCAAAGGGTGCCCTATATATGAAGATTAGTTTTTGGGGTAATTTGGAGCAAATGGTATAAAATTGAGATTTCAGGAGCTATAAGGGGAGTTAAGACTCCATCCAAGTTGTGTTGTGATCCTAGTTAATATATATATTTATAATGGTATATAAAAATTTATTTTTGATAAGGTATGAAAAATTTATGAGCTGTTATTTGAGGCTCATGTTTGGAGGATTCTCATTTTAGTAGGGTACAAGTAGCTATATGAGGTAAAGTGATGTTTTTGAGTTCTTCATGTTTAGTGAAGGATATTTATGGATTATAAATAATGTATAATTTTGTTCCATAATATTTTTAAACTTGAAAGTGGTTTTTGGTGTGATGGAGCAAGTTGAGCTCATTGTCAGTTCTTGAGACCTAGAAGGCATAAGAAGTAGTTTGCAGAAATTGGCTTTGTTTTAGGCCTTCCATTTAGATTTGGAAGGAGTTCCAATATTTTATGGAAAGGTAATTTAGAGATATTTACAATGAAGTATTTATTGAGTCTTGGTGAGTTGATTTGATTTTTATGTAAGGTCAGTTTATGAAAAATAGGGTATGTTATATTTTAGGATAAGTTTTCTCAAATGAAAGATTGAGTTGATTGGAGCATCAAATGGATGATTTGATGCTTTATTTCACATGGAATGTGAAGAAGAATAAATTTTTAATCTATTGAATGCATTTATAGGTCATTAATAAATAATAAATTGTGAAAAATAGTTGAGTTTGTAAAACAGATTTTTGGGCAGCATGATTTGGTGAAGACAAAAGTAGGTGTGGTTTGAATACATGGATGTTTCATTATGTCTAACTTTCTTAGAATAGTTATAAATGTTCTGATATTTTCATTGAGTTATCACATTCCATATTTGAGTTCATCTTGAGGGGTCTTGAGGCCCAAAGGAAAAATTAGGTTGTTGGAAACAGTTGTTTTGAGAAGGTAATGAGCCAGTGGGCCCATTAAATGAAATAATTTGATTGGTTAAAGTAAATTGTGACCATTTTTTATGTTTAAATGATATATTACTCATGTTTGGTGAATATGGGAGCTTTAACAATTATGGTTTTTATGTGAGTGGATTTTTCTCATTCCAATGGTAGGGTTTTGAGGCTTGTTGGTGCATGATAAGTGGTTTTTGGCATGAACGACCTATATGGGTCATATGTGACCATTTTAATGGATGTATTTGAATTTTATTATTTTTATGGGTCAATTTATCATGAGGTACTGACCTCTCTCATGTTTGGAGGAAGAGAAGCTTATAAAAGCATAGTTTTGAGTCCATTTTGGGCTAGTGCTCTTGGAGGGAAAAAGTGTGACCTATGTAGAAGTATTTTATAGGTATGTGAGCATGATTTTAAGGCTAAGGAAGAGAATGATAGGTTGAATACTAATTGAATACATGAGAGCAAGTTTTTAGAGCAAAGACAAGTTGTGAAGGAAGAAGATAGAGCAAGTTTGAAGACTAGGGTTTGAGCAAGAGTTTATGAGTTGAGTAAGTGATCTACATCAGTTGTGGAAGTGAATTTTTTTCGATCAAACATCTTCAGGTGGATGAGTTGGTTCTTGTTCATCTTAGGCAATTGTATCCTCCTTGTGGAGTGGGTGTTTCACTAAATTAGGGATTGGTGCTACTTGAAGGGTTGGTGTTATACTAAACTAGGGGTTGGTGCTCCTTGTGGGGTTGGTGCCTCAATAAATTTGAAACATGGAAATATAATGTTTGTGTTTCAGTGGTTTTCTTCCCCTTGAGGGTCCCTCTTAAATTTGGTGTCTTGTGTACTCTTTTTCTCTTGATCTTGTTTATGGTTGTTTATATGCTTAAGTAAACACACATATGGTTCATGGTTGAATAAATGGTTGTTTGAATGATGAAAAATGGTAGATGGTAAATGAAATTAATTTTTTGTAGGATTGATTCACCCCCTACTCATTCCATTGTTATTCTAACACAAACCTCAACTCTCTAGGGTCTCTTTCTTCTTCAACTACCGCTCGTTATCTTTGAGCCACTTCCTCTTCTTGATCACTTAAATCTCCTATTTTCACTCCTCTTCTCTAGTTAGCATCCACTACTTTGATCCCGACATCAAAATTAACCCTCATATTTCTCAACTCTTGAATTATGACCTCACCCATTTGTAATGTGGCTTCTTTCTTTCCTACTTCATTCCTCTTTGGTTGAATTTTACCTTTCTTGACTAAGTATTGCCTCAAATTGTCTTATATAATTAAATTATTCTTCTTTTAAATTCCTTAGGAAATAACCTATACTCTAATACCAATTATGATGTAGACAAGGTTGTGAAAAGGTCCGCTTTATGGTTTTTAACCCCAACTCAAACAACTCACTCTTTTGAGACAACTAGTATTAAATCCAATTCTTAATTACAATGATGATTACATCTTATCCAAAGTACAAAATAGATCTACTCCCGCTTGAAACCTTCTATAATTACTCTATTATCTATTTATAAGTCAAATATTACCTTTTCTTACCTCAATCATGTCTTGATATCAATTTGGGATTGTTATCATCCTCAGTAGCCCCGTAATTTCACTCTATCATTCCTATCTACACCTCCAAAAATTCCAAATTTAATTATCCTCTATTTTTACCCAAGAATTTTTTAGGCTTTAACACTTAGCAAAAATTACACTTTCTTCACATATTTCCTTGTCTCATTAGGTCTATTAAAATGGCAAAGAAAATTGTCAAGGATAATTCTTGGGAAAATGAATGTCTTGATCTAATTCCTTCACATTCACTTAACCGACCTCAGGATAGAGGATTCTAAAAAATTATGAAAATTTCCAATAATTTGTTTGTAAGATCAATGAATTTTTCCTTCGAAAACCCTAGTTTGAAGTTTTCAAGCTTATAAACAACTAGAGAAGTTAGTTTTCAATGTTTTTAGGTATATTTTCTCATTAAGTGATTCTATAAGCTCTAGGAGATTTGTGCTAACCTTTAGAAACTAAAAAATATATAAGTTACCCTATAAAAGTCTCCTCACACTCTCTCGAATATCATTTTCATAGTAAACTGGAACTATGATGCTTTGTTTTCATGTCCGGAAGACGGATCTAAGCTTCTTTGATGGTTTCCTTCAATTTGAATTAACTGTGGGGATATATTCTAGCTTAACAACACACACACACACACACACACACACACACACACACACACACACACACACACACACACCATTTCCAAGTAAATTTAATCTAGATGGTCGAGATCTTCTATCAAAACCAATTGTTCCTCCTATCCATGACTAATAAACCTGCAAGAGGATGCTTAAAGAAAAAGCAAAAGAAATTAAACAATTCTCAAACTAAGATTTAATTAAATATTTCCACTACTACCTTCAATTTGATCTTCCTTTAAGGATAAAAACAATGTATTCCCACTCATAGTTCATTCATGCAATGTAAAATCCACTATAGTACACAAAGGTTTCAAACCATAACCAATTCTTGGAGCTTCTTCAAGATTTCTTCAAATAGAATAAATATATTTAGTTACATTTTGATTATATATCCCTAATATTTAGTTCTCCTCGAGCTAGGCTTATCAAGACCTTTAAAAACACACATTTTAAACTAAATTACATCAATTAGATGAGCTTTCTAAGGCTAAAACCTTAAGGCATTACATTCTAAACCAATAGTATGATCTAAAGTTCTTAATGGACCTTCTTACACCCTTAATTAATGCTCAATTATCCAAGAACCACATCCAAATGCTAAGAATAAGCCCAAAATGCCTTCAAAATTCAAATTTCACCTTTTTGAGGAAAAAAACAAAATTTCAAATTTTTGAAGAGCTAAAACTAAACAAAACAAAATAAGTGAAAAACAAGACCTACAAAAGAATACAAATCCCTCCTGAAACACACCCATTCACTCATATATCTCATCACTCCCTTTTATCCCTCATTTCCATTGTCACCTTATACTTTAGCCCATTCATATGCTACTTATATGTGAATTCTCCTTCTACATCCTATATCCGTAGATACACCCCTATTTGACCTTTCTTACCTATTATACACCTTCGGGAACAACCACCTGTCCACCCATTACTAAATACACCATACATTTGAATTTTTATACCTTTCACACCCATAATATATATTCATACATACACATGCCCATTTTCCATTTTCTCTACTATTTTTACACAATTTAGTATACTTTCACACACCTTTTACATACACCCACCTTTGTATAATCCATTTGTCATAGTTATCTTCACGGCTCGTACCACATTCAATCTCACTACATCTCTTACCAACCCTATCCCATTATGGTCATTTTGTTTATTCCCATAGTTCATTTTCCATGTTGTATAATTATCACTTTTAATCCTTCTTGTCACATATTTATATTCCACCCCCATAACCCATTGTGATCATCTTCCATTTTCCACACATATAGTTCCTTTTATTATCTATTTCATATAAATTTTCTCCATAACATTACACAACTTATATTTCCATACCCATATAACAAAAATGTTTTCATCTCATTTTCTATACTATTGTTGCATCCCATACAATATGCACCCCTTCACCCATTTGTCACACACAAATGAAATTTATTTGATCTTATTTCATTCAATGGTAAAAATAATATTTCTCATATTTTCATTTTAGTCATGTTCAAACAAATGACCAAGATCCTAAAATCATCCTCCGACCATATAAAAATCAAATACCCATTCATCCTAATAACATAATCATCTTATACACCATTACACATTGTTAGCTCAAAATCACTTCATTCCTCCTCAACCTCATCAAATATTACTTCTTAATGATAAACTGATTTTTAAAACCAAAATCTTGTTAAAGATATAATTCAATCATTATCCATCTATCATTCTATAGGATCACCATCGAGAAAACCTAAAGCCCTCTACTATCGAGGCAAATATTACATTCATCACTAAATCTTACACAAACCTTACACATTAGATAAAAGTAAATATCTCTTATCCCCACTTATCACATAAATATCACCAAGCCTATATCATTTTAAACATCTTATTACATCCTCATATCAAATACACCAAATTAGGATTCATGACACCTAAAACTTGAAACTAATGGCTATAACTAGAAAATGAACAAGAAGAATGCTTATACAATGATTCCTTTCCTATATAAGGAGAAATAAATAATCATGTATAAGAGATGACGAGGAAACCATGATTGAACATAGTGAATTAGAATCTAATGATAATTCAAGCACCTATTTCACGAATGACAAAAGACAAGATATGCTTCATCGCTTTATTAACAAATGCAAGGATGAAATTATTCTTCAAATTTATCATATAGGAGATAAAATCCCTCAACATATACTCATAAAGATATTTTATCAATCCTAAGTGATGAAGATGATAAAAAAAAACCTCCTTATCCATCTCAATGACCATCTCAAAACTCACATCATACAAGCACCCCATCTCACGACCTCCATGATTCACATGTATGGAATGAAAAAGAGACCTCTTATGAATAAGAGAATATCCATTGCACCTCAAACCATGCCATGTTTTCCTAATTACATAAAAATAGTAATCAAATTTCTCAACTCACATCTTAAATAGATCCCCATACTCATCCCAATCCTCATGACTTGCACCAACATCACCCTGACTAAGAGAAACCAATTATTCCTAACTTCATATTACTTCTTGACACACCTTAAAATGAATATTTTGAACAAGACTAGAAGTATATGAAGGAAACACTCCAAGGGTTGTAAATCCTCTCGTAAGGGAAAAATACAAGTTTGAAGAGATTTATCCATACCTATTTGACTATAACATCTTACGTATCCCTTTTTCATCTATATTTCAAACCACCTAAATTTGAAAAGTATTGAGGGAATGGGGACCCACACGAGCATGTAAAATAATTTAATACATTTTTTCAATAATTCATTTACAATTATGCCTATATTTTCATGACTCTTTCCACATGGTTTAGAGGAAAGATCTTGAATGGTTTTTCCAACTTCCTAAAGGATCCGTCACTACATTTGTATAACTATAGAGAAATTATTTAAACATTTATCTTATAATGTTGAGACATATCTAACCATGATGGACTCAGTGTAATATGAAAAAAATAATGAGGAAAGTTTCTCTTATTTCTTATAACACTCGGAGAGCATTTCGCAAGATGGATCTCATGAATTGTACCTAAAAATAATGTGGTTACCATTTTTGTCATTAACCTTAGTAAAGAAATGGATTTTTTAGCTTCAAATTCACTCCACAAATACTTTCAATGTGTTGGAAATATTTTATTTTTCTTTGGTTTACTCAGTATCATCACGACTTTGCTTGCATTATCCAACATAAACTTGCAACATCGGAGAGATCACTATCAACAGGGTGATCTAACCTCTTTTTTTGAAAGGGAAGCTCCTCAGATATGATGGGTTTATGGGATTTTGGATACTTTTAACCCAAAAAGAACCATAAATGGGAAATAAAGGGAAGTGAGTGGAGATAGAAGAGAGGAAAAGATAGTGGAAAATAATTGAGAGATAAAGTATGCAAGAACAAGCAAACATAGATCTCATTCCTACATGCTAGAAAGTACACCATAAAAGTAAAGAGACTGATTTTTAGTACTTTTCACGACAAGGAAAGAAATGAAAGATAAAATTTTACATAAGAACAAACATAACCTATAATAATCTCAATCCAAAAATTTCTATAAGAATTCATGCATTTCTTCTTTGAAAGGAACACAAAGTCTCCTTGTTATCTCTTTAACAAAGTCTTCAAAATGATCAATGTCCATGGAAAGTATCTAAACACAAAGTTTTATAAACTTCCCCACCTTGAAACCATAGGACACAAAGTTACTCCAACCTCCAAGCCCCTTGCAAATGAGTTGTATCTTCCTTTTATAACCCAAAATTTAGTTATAAGGTAGTTAGGGTTTATATGACATCACTTTAGGGCACATAATTTAGTCACATTATAATTTATAAATTTATTTTAATAAAGAAAAATCACTTTATTAGAGTAATACATTTTAATTCACATAATTGACCTAATTTAAATATTTATTAGAATAAAAAAGTGGGTACATGTGGATCCCACTGAATGACATGGACATACACTTAGACACCAAGATGACACTTATATCATAAACATGACGCCTTTGACCAATGCCATATCCATCAAGCCAAAAGTCTACCTATATCTATTGTTCAAGAAATGAACTCATTAACCATGTTGTATTTGTGATGGATTTCACTCCATGAAAGGCCGGTATCGACATCTTTGGAATAGATCTTTAATCCTTCTTATAATTTTTCACTATATAGGCTAGCTACATTATCCTCATCCATTGTGCATTTATCTTGGTGAATTCATAATTTTTAATATTACCATATTTTGTTGCACCATGTTGGCTTTCCAATAAGAAATATCTCCATCAAGAAATTTGAGCTTTCCTTAGGATCTGATGTCATTTGGATGTGTACAAGTCATTGGCGGAATAGAAGTAATTCATGATTTGAACATTAAATGACCAGACTTGTATTGTTTCCGACTTGTATTCCATGAAATACTCTATTAGGACATCAAATGATAAGTTGACATGTTTTTATTGAGAATTTTGGTCAAGTATGGTGCTACTTGCATATGTATAATAGAGGATCCAAAAAATTTCCATCTCCATTCTCAACAAATTGGAAAACTACACCTTTCATTGAAATATTAAAACTTTCCTCAATTATTCATTATTAAGAGGATCAAAAACAACTATCTCATCAAGTCATACTCAATAGCTCCAGCCTGAGGTACTTTTTCACTTCTTGCATTACTCTCTCACACTTATATTATACAAGTTGATCAAAGGATTGTGAACAACAATATATTATTGATGATTGTGTTTAATCATACAACCACGAATCTCCATATCCTGCTTTAAAGTTGACATGTTAACACTTGCCTAAGACAACACTCAAAATGGTGGGTCAATAAGCTATTACACTTTGTAGTTGCATCTATTGAAATAGAGTTAGGATCCCTTTGATTTCCTATTATGTATGTGTTATCCAATTTTGCACACATGGCAAGATTGGACAATGGGGTCCTATCACGTTCAAAATGAAATAATAGTCCCAGGAACCCACCTTCGGTTATTAACGAGATGCAATAATTAAAAATAATTCCTAAATTGCATATGAAGAGATCACCTAGCATCGAAAGGCACCCAGTTGATCTCAACTTAGTGAAGAGTTCAAGGTCGAGTTGATAAAGAACCCGGTGTCAAATTGATAATCATCTCAAAAATCATCTCAGTAGAGACTCTCAGTTGTAAGAGCTAGACGATGGTCTTGTTAATGCAAAATATAGCTCATTGAAAATTGACGAATGAAAGGAACTCTACAAGGATCTCGGTGGAGATCGATGCAAAAATATCTGAAGGCCAAGTCAGGGAGAGTCAAAGTTAACATGATGCCAGGTTTAATCCATTAAGACAATGCTCGACCAACCACTTGGGAGAATTATCTTGTTTGACCGAGATGATATGAAATTATGCAGATATGGGAGGTTCAACATCATTGAATCTCGGGTTTGTAATTACATAATGGAAGGACTTCTATCGACCCAGGAAGATAGTATAAGCACCATAGAATACCAATGTAAAATTGAGTCAAACCGACATCTTAAAAAGAGCTGTGAATTATAATGGTGTTCAGACCTTCCTCGGCCGAGTATTCGGTGCATAGGCAGCAGGGATGTTGCAGTATAGTAAGAGTTCTTTTGAGCACTTCCAACAAGTAGGTTGTCCAACTATGTTGTTATCTGATCAGCATCGAATGCATCCTCAAATTCGGATTTTCCTTCAAGATATTTTTATGAAAATCGATTAAGTGATAGTGAGAGTGTTACCGGGAGACCTAATGAAATTTATTACAAAGATTCTCTATCGAGACCTTACTTGTTTTACGATGTAACTCATGGAAGTGAATCTCATAGAGGTGGAACTATTTCATATCAGAATATTCATGAGGCACAATTTGCTTTGCAATTATATGAGCATCTTCAACGAGTCACTAAGTTGGCAAGCATAAAGGTTTCTGTTGAAATTATCACACCTTACAAGCTACAACTGAAATGTTTGCACTAAGAGTTTAATGTTATCCTCAAATCTGTTGAAGGAAAAATCGGCAGGAGAAAAATCATGGGGATCCCGCGTGCTGGTGGGAATTGTGGAGATAAGGAATGAACTTTCCAAGTTTGCGCGGCGAAGCTGAGGCTGGGGCCCGTGGATTAATGTGTCCAAGCCGTTACGTGGGGATTTGGAGCTAGTATGCCGAGGTCGGAGATTTGATGATGGCAGTCCAAGCTGTTAATCCCGCGCTGAGGTATGAATAGGGGAACTCAGGGCAAGCACCGCCAAGTGGAAATATTGGTTTGGTAAACCATGATCAAACTTCCGTGAATGGGAGAAATCGGATCAAACTGCCAAGCATGGAAATATTACGATGGCTATCCAACATGATACTTCCGCATGGGCCGTGTAAACAGGATCCGAGTCTTTGTGTGAGTCACTTGGAAGGTAAGTCGGGGAACGTGGGAATGAGACAGTTGAAGTGTTTAATAGGATTGGACGTGGTGGTCTAGCCTGGCCAAAATCGAGTATGACATGGAGATAGGTGAAGGAGGCTCCACACATTCTTCTTACCACGCATAACATCCCTGTAAACCCGTCTACATATCTTCAACTATTGCAGACCTGCATTTCCAGGAATATGCTTTCACAAGAAAGAGATGCCTTCTCATGGAATACCATAATTACAGCTTACAGAAGACACGGGTTTCCTCACAAAGTGTTGATACTGTTTCACCGAATGCAACAAACAGATGTCCAACTGATCATTTTTCCTTTTCTAGATACTTCTCCCAACTCCCGTTCGGGCTCTGAGCATTCGGTGGTCGCGAGGCAAACTCCCACGCACCAGGCAGTTGACATGTTGCAGTATAGTAGAAGCCGTTTTTAGCGCTTCCAGCAAGCAGTTGCAGGAAACAAATATTCACTGCCATGTACGATGGATTGGAGTCACGCTATTCAAGGCTTCATAAAAATTTTCCTGAATCAGGAGATGAAGGTTTATTACGGTGCAGAATGAAACGATTCATATTGCTCAGCATTTCTTCTCCTAGAAATGAATTGAATGTGAAGGTCAACTCGGAAATACCTGGTCGGCCGTTTTGTATGCCACATCCTTGTCACTTGTAAATGGTCTCTTTGAGAAACTCTGGGGCAATAGGGCAATATTTATACCCTTCCATTATGTACGTCCAATCAGACAATAAAAGTATTCTTTTACCAGGTTCAGAGAAGCTTTTTTTACAATGGACGATTATACTGCAGTTTCAAGCTAATTTTATCTAGCTTTATTTCTATTAGCTTTGATCCACGACTAAGGAAGAATTCATATGGTTGTTACCTATACATTTTTCCAAGGTCCTCTTGGTTGCCCCAGTTGTTCAATGTATTTTTTGAAGGGCTTATTTTATGTGTTGCAAATTGTAACATAAAGGATCTTTTTAGTTTCTGGAAAAATGAGTATATTGTGTAGCTCACAGCTACCTATGCCATACTAAGATCCCAATAGTGGCATAATTGTTGATTGAGCTGAGATTACAGAGTGCACTGCCAAAATACCGAAGGACTCAATGCAAAAGAATCCGATTGCCAAAGCGAGGAAAGAGTTAGTGTGGGGTTCAAAATTGATTGCAACACCGAGTTAGAGGATTCAAAACTCACCGAGTTGAGATATGTGCAGATTCTATCCACATGGACCCCCTCCTCTTCAAGTCAAACGGGTCAATGGGGGTCTCGACATTATGTTAATTAAATTAATATTTTTATTTAAATATTTTAATAATAATATTTATTATTATTATTTAAATATTTTATTTAAATATTCTTTTAATTAATTGAGAAGACTAGGTCATCAGGCAATTAATGACCCATGATGGAACCTTCTCAAGTGGTTCAACTAACTGTAATAAATACATCATGGGCCTTCATTTTAGGAATGTAATTATGACCATTTCCTCTTCTTTCTCACATATTCTTCTATAAATGTAAGTTGAAGCTCATTTCAAAGGGTTCCAACAGTTCGCAAGTTAGACAGCTTAGATATCTCAGGCGAGTGTATACTTTTCAAGAATCCTCTCTCTTCTGCAAGTTGTTCTTGTGTGTTGAGAGAACTTTCAAGCCTCCTCTTCAAGACTGTAATGGAAACTATTGCCTCTTCTAAATGTATGATGCATTGTGCATGTTATTGAAGCAATAAAAGTGTGTGTTTGTGACTAATCTCGGTCCTTTCATCCTTTTGTGCTTCTTTGTGCCTTTCTCGTACTTGCAGTACACATGCAAGTTTAAGTTTCTATGCAGGTTCTTGGAGTTCTCAGTGCTTATCGAGTGGTGGAGTATTGCATGCGGTTGAGTTGTGGTGTCTGTTCACCCTTCTTGAGTTCATCCTTCTTCACTGGGAAACTAGTATATTTCTCGATCTGATAAAGTTTAACAAAGAGAACGCGTGTCTCTTAGTTTGTGGTATCCTGTACCCTCTCTAAGTTGCAGTAGGTGAAGTTGACCTGTGGTGCACACACCCTCTTCAAATTAACCCTTCCCGAGTCTAGAAACACCTTTTATTTGGTGCATCACCATCCCTAGTATAGTTTCATTTCTGTAAATCTCTTTCCTAAAACCCCATGAAAATGTTAGCATAGGACTAGATAATCATTTTTGTTACACTAGGAGTAGTACAACACTTAGTTTAGGAAGAGGAAGCCGGCCTTCTCCGGAGGTTCACCTCGAGCCCAAGTCCCACAGCTTGAGAGGTGATCCCATGTGTCCCAATCACACCGAACGTCCTATTCACATCCTGGCCATTCGGAGGGTGCAGTGATTTGGCGACAACAGCTTTTAAACGCCGGTGGGGACGAGTTGGTACTTCTCTCCTCACTTACACAAGTCAAAGTACTGGTGACTCTATATCTCTAGATTCCAAATCTCAGTGCTAACTTATGTGAAGAATTCGAAAAGAGCTTCTTCAAAGAAAGGAAATTATCAATATCAAACTTTCCTTGTCTCCTCTAAAGAGAAGAAGAAGAGGCATTTCCACATCCCCAGGTTGCAGAGATTTACCTAGTAGGGGTCATTCAACTCCTCCTTACTTAAGCTTTCCTCCACCCAGTTCAATCAACCTTTCTCTTGCTATGGTGAGGAACCAAGTTTTTCCCCTTTCAATGCAAGCAATCCTCTTATGTTGGCTCAACGTGACCCGATACACTGCGGCACTCAAATGTTTACCCTTCTACATGGGGAAACTCACGTTACTCCAAAGTGGAGCATATCTTTGATGTAGCCAATCATGCGGCAAAGACATAATATCACCAAAGACAACGTTGCGCTTAGACTTCTTGCTACCTCTTTCAAGGGAAAATCACTTCAATGGTTTCACGGATTAGGTGTTGCGCACTATAACCACTGGGACGAGTTGGGAGAAAGCTATGTAAAAAATTTGAAGACAAAAGTGATCACCTATCACTTTTGGAACAACTTACTACCATAAAGAGAGCTTCCCAAGAATACATGAGTGATTTCAACTTCCGATTCCACAGGACTTGGAATAGGATTCTAGCGCTCGTAAAGCCTTCTGCACATAATGCATTCTTGTAATATTTGCATGAGCCTTGAATAGCAATGTAGTAGTTATGATCCACCCATGGGAGGGACTACACTTCCTGATGCTTACAAAGTTGCCATAAGTGCAGAGAATTCTTTGATTCAGGCTGGAAAGATAGCTCCACGACCACCAATGCCCTTTTCTCCAGATCTTATGAATCATCAGCCTATCATTGCTCCTATTCCAGTAGACTCCAAGAAACCATCTCAATCTTCCCCTGCCTCTTCAAATGACCTATTTGAAGTCAATTCACTACTGTAAAATTTTGGAAATGAGCTCGTTGCACTCAAAAGGCAAAATGTTCAATACAATCATTCCGTATCACCATAAAATCAGCAAGATCAAGCTAACCATTCTCCTTTTCAAGGGAACAATCAGCCTTGAAATCAAACTACAAGTTAAGTTGCAAATGTCGCCCTTTAAATTTCAAAACCCTCTTGCAGCTAGCTCATCTAGAGCTATAGTTCTGCTCAAAATAATCTAATTCAAGACTACGAATGGTGTTATCCTTGCTTTCAACCTCACAATCAAAATATTTTTCCCAATGGGGTTCTTAGCCGACCCTTATGGTTCAAAGTGTATCTCGCCCTTCGTAGTTAACAAACAATTCATCTATGCAAGAAGCAAGATCAACCGCAGGCACCAAGAATCCTCTTTGCTAAACTGACAAGCAGAAGATTTTTGTGGGTTGAATATAGATTCTTCATCAGTGGCAACAAACACTCATTCTAAAAAGAGAGCAATGGAGCCTCAACCTCTCTCGAAGCTGATCTAGCGTCCATTTCTCAACCTCGGTTATAAATGGTAGTTGATAAAAATGTGGGAAAGAAATCACTAGAAACACCGGCT
The DNA here is from genome assembly GCA_018340775.1 of Taxus wallichiana var. yunnanensis. Classification (NCBI taxonomy): domain Eukaryota; kingdom Viridiplantae; phylum Streptophyta; class Pinopsida; order Cupressales; family Taxaceae; genus Taxus; species Taxus wallichiana. Next base: position 1,018,543,746 of record CM031239.1, on the reverse strand, counting down.
AGCCACACCGTAGGGAAAGATGGTTCTCCAGGCATCACGGTACCCAACAAACATTTTCCAAAGGAGGACCCCAATGCCCAAAAAAGTGTCATCAAAGTTGGAGCAATTCCCTTCAGCATAGTAGAACAAATGAAGAAAACCAATCTGAGCGTTACCATGTGGGACGCGCTCTTGATCCCTTCTCAAAGAAACCTGTTACAAGAAGCTCTGAACAATTTTGCTATGACCAGCGGATCACCAAGCCATGGAGTGAAAAATACTACAAGTTTGTGTCAACCGGAAGGGAAAATCATTCCTACGGAAAACAAACCACCGCCATTCTACATTTCCCTGATCATTGGAGACCACTTGGTACATAATTACATGATCGATTACTAGCTAAGGGAATGCCTAAACAAATTACGATGTACTAGGCATACAATATGTGCCATTATAAGAGGGGTTGTTCAAATGGATGACACATCTAAGACTGTTAAGTTATCAAACGACTTCAACTTAGCATTCATGCATGCCCAAATTCACCCAAGACATATCGATTGATCTCCATCCCCTCTTTTCCATATGCCTATCACGGATTTCACCGCCAAGATGGGTGGTGATCCAGAAGAGGAATATGCTGATCATGAACCAACCACCCTTGTTGAAGAAGTCCCTAATACTTTGTTAGATGAAGTAAGTAGAGATCATCAGTACGATCCCTACGCTGATGTATTGGCAGAAGAAGAAGCTGGTTTGCTAGTCTTGGAAGAAACATGATTAGGTACTTACTATATCCATGAAGAAGATACGATCATACCACAACTTGTCAAAACACCAAGTGATTCTAAAGGACTATGGCAATTGTTCTTCGATGGCTCAAGAAGTAAGAATGGATCCGGTGCTTTGGTGTTATGTTAATTTATCTAGAGGGAGATAAGTACTTCTCATCTTTCCGGTTGCAGTTCAGTTGCACCAACAATGTTGCTGAATATGAGGCTCTTGTGCAAGGAATTCAGCTAGCCCAAAGGAAGGGAATCAAGGCCCTGACTATTTTTGGAGATAGTGAGTTAGTTGTTCATCAAGTTTCAGCACGTAGTGCATCCAAAAATGATCTTTTAAGATCATACAAGAACCGAGTCTGGGACCTGATTGAAGATTTTGAAGCTTTTGGAATCCATGCAATTCCTAGAGATCAAAATTAAGATGCGAGATAGGCTTGCTATAATTGGTTCACAATACAACATACTAGTTGGTTGATATCATGAAAGAAGGGTAGAAATTTGTTAAAATGATGGTTCGACCAGCAGCCCCCGATAATGTGAGTAGTTGGCAAGTGTTTGATAGTGAATGACAACCAAATTGTCCTCTTCCTACAAGAAGAGGCGGAGTTTGCTACAAAAATCAAGATACCAAAAGTATCCAATTGAAAAGTCATATGGTGAGAAAATTATCCAATTGGTGAGTCATATGGTGAGAAAATTATCCAATTGAAAAGCAAAAAAGTTACCAAAAGGTTTAGTCACTTTAGAATCCATTTTCAATTCAGATGACCAAGCCAAAAGATAAAGCCCTAACATGGTGGTCAAAGAAGAATATTTTGAGGAAGTCGAAGTATCAAATGAAAAATTTCTCAAGATCATAAAAGTGTGTACTTCAAGAGAAAGAAACTTTCATCAAACTTTGTTAAGAGTATCATGACATCTTTGCATGGAGCTATAAAGATCTGCGTGGTTTTGATCCAGGTATAGCACAACATACCATCAAACTGGATCCTAATGCTAAGCCAGTTCATCAGAAACAGAGACCAATTAATCCCAAAACTGAGCCACTAATGAGAAAGGAGACTAACAAGAGGACTTGGCATACACAGCTTAAGACCACCTTATGGGCAGATCGGATCACACCTAAAAGGGCCATCGGAAATTCTCCTTTTGTTCTTGTATATGGAAGAGAGGAAAACTCCCACTCTCATTGGAGTTACCTTCTTTGGAGTTAGCTCATCAACTTGAAGTTATAGAGAGTGATCCTCTGACAATAAGGTTTGTTGAACTCATGGAGTTAGAGGAAGTACGAGACAAGGCTATGAAAAATTTGGAGCAAAGATCGTGCTCAAGTTAAGAAATATTTTGATAAGAAGGCGTCCAACATGTATTTTCAAGAGGGAGATTTAGTTCTCAAATGGGATGAAGATAGGGCCAAACCAGGTAGGCATGCTAAGTTTGACGCTCTCTGGAGTGGGCCATACATCATCACAAGTCAGCAAAGAGTCAAATTGCGTTAAAATCTATCTAGGCTCAATGGAGAAGAACTGCCCATTCATGTGAATGGGATACATCTCAAAGCTTGTTTTTGAGAAGCGTTCCCCACCCTCAGACAGCTTAAATTAGGTGTTTTCCTCCAAGTGCTTATGCACATTGTTGCATGTTGTTGTTTTGCTTTCCTTTTGTTGTTGTGTTTTGTGTTGTTCTGACACTTTGTTTCACCATTGGAAGGTGTCAAGGAGAAGAAGGTTCAAGGTTTCCATAAGAGTTTCAAAATCTACTTCATTCAAAATTTTGCAGTGTTCCATGGATGTCAAGCATTCAATAGATTCAGTATACTTCATGCTTAGCATTCCAGGGAGGCCCAGGATATCGTAATGCTCAAGGAGATTCTGGGATGTGTCAAATAAAATCATACTACTATTAGGATTCCAACATAGACTCCATGCCCAATGGATGACTTAAGGCTACTGGAATCATGCTTAGCAGAAATCATCCCCAAGAGGTCGCCAAAAATGTTATCCAATTTTGCACACATGGCAAGATTGGACAATGGGGTCCTATCACGTTCAAAATGAAATAATAGTCCTAGGAACCCACCTTCGGTTATTAACGAGATGCAATAATTAAAAATAATTCCTAAATTGCATATGAAGAGATCACCTAGCATTGAAAGGCACCCAGTTGATCTCAACTCAGTGAAGAGTTCAGGGTCGAGTTGATAAAGAACCCGGTGTCAAATTGATAATCATCTCGAAAGCATCTCAAGAGAGACTCTCATTATAAGAGCTAGATGATGGTCTTGTTAATGCAAAATATAGCTCATTGAAAATTGATGAATGAAAGGAACTCTACAAGGATCTCGGTGGAGATCGATGCAAAAAGATCTGAAAGGCCAAGTCAGGGAGAGTCAAAGTTAACATGATGCCAGGTTTAATCCATTAAGACAGTGCTCGACCAACCACTTGGGAGAATTATCTTGTTTGACCGAGATGATATGAAATTATGCAGATATGGGAGGTTCAACATCATTGAATCTCGGGTTTGTAATTACATAATGGAAGGACTTCTATCGACCCAGGAAGATAGTATAAGCACCATAGAATACCAATGTAAAATTGAGTCAAACCGACATTTTAAAAAGAGTCATGTGAATTATAATGGTGTTCGACCTTCCTCGGCCCTTCAGTGCATTCAGTATGTCAGAAGATAGTAAGAGTTATTTTGAGCGCTTCCAAAGAAGTAGGTTTTCCAACTATGTTGTTATCTGATCAAAGCATCGAATGCATCCTCAAATTCAAGATTTTCCTTCAAGATATTTTTATGAAAATCGATTAAGTGACAGTGAGAGTGTTACCGGGAGACCTGATGAAATTTATTACAAAGATTCTCTATCAAGACCTTACTTGTTTTACGATGTAACTCATGGAAGTGAATCTCATAGAGGTGGAACTGTTTCATATCAGAATATTCATGAGGCACAATTTGCTTTACAATTATATGAGCATCTTCAACGAGTCACTAAGTTGGCAAGCATAAAGGTTTATGTTGAAATTATCACACCTTACAAGCTACAACTGAAATGTTTGCACTGAGAGTTTAATGTTATCCTCAAATCTGTTGAAGGAAAACTCGGCAGGAGAAAAATCATGGGGATCCCGCGCGCTGGTGGGAATTGTGGAGATAAGGAACGAACTTGCCAAGTTTGCGCGGTGAAGCTGAGGCCGGGGCCCGTGGATTAATGTGTCCAAGCCGTTACACGGGGATTTGGAGCTAGTATGCCGAGGTCAAAGATTTGATGATGGCAGGCCAAGCTGTTAATCCCACGCTGAGGTATGAATAGGGGAACTCAGGGCAAGCACCGCCAAGTGGAAATATTGGTTTGGTAAACCATGATCAAACTTCCGTGAATGGGAGAAATCGGATCAAACTGCCAAGCGTGGAAATATTACGATGGCTATCTAACATGATACTTCCGCATGGGCAAGTGTAAACAGGATCCGAGTCTTTGTGCGAGTCACTCGGAAGGTAAGTCGGGGAACGTGGGAATGAGACAGTTGAAGTGTTTAATAGGATTGGACATGGTGGTCTAGCCTGGCCAAAATCAAGTATGACACGGAGATAGGTGAAGGAGGCTCCACACATTCTGCTTACCACGCATAACATCCCTGTAAACCCATCTACATATCTTCAACTATTGCAGACCTGCATTTCCAAGAATATGCTTTCACAAGAAAGAGACGCCTTCTCATGGAATACCATAATTACAGCTTACAGAAGACACGGGTTTCCTCACAAAGCGTTGATACTGTTTCACCAAATGCAACAAACAGATGTCCGACCTGAACTAATGTTTTGCCTAACCATTCTCACTAAGTCATTAAATTCTCAAAGATATAATCTTTTAACCAAATTTCTAAAACCATTATTTCGAGTTAATTTGATTTGTTTAGCTTCTATTAATTTTTTTTTTTTTACACATTTAAAACTAATATAAATATCACATTTAATACTTCACTTTCATGAGGAAAATAATCTACCCATTCATAAAGAAAGTTTCATTCCCTACTCAAAACTTTATTCCCACAAAATCACTTAAATTCAAAAGTGTAGAGGGTCACTTAAGGACCCTAGGATCAAGTCAATCTTAACCCTTGATCTCCCTTTTGCCCTAATATTGCTCTAATTTCTTTATCATTTCCTCTCTTTTGCTTTCTCATGTTATTCTTTTTCATTTCCATGTTATTTGCTTTCATTTACATTGTTTGTTACTTGCAAGTAGAGGACAGGTCATGGATGCTTGAAAAATTCCTTATGTTTTCCCCCTTGGTGAAAGCCACCTCTCATCCATTATTTTCTTCTTTGTTTTTTTTTTTTTGAAAAGAATACATGTATTTTTTGTTTGATGTATGTATGGGGCGAGGGGGAGGTGGATCTGTGGAAGAACCTGTGTGGGGAGGTCAGTGAGGGCAGCGTGAGGAGTTTGTATGTGATGCACATGGGGTAGGATCGTGGTGGCCACCACGCGTTGAAGATTGCGGCGCAGAAGGCAAGTGGCAGGTGGTGCCGAGTGAGAGGTGGCACGGAAGAGGGTCGGGTGAGGGAGGTGTGGTTGCTGGTGGGTTGTGGGGGTGGAGGGAGGTGGAGGGTCATGCGTAGAAGAGGGTGCGGGAGCCTGAGTCGCCTAGAGGGGGCAGGACAAGCCCCAAAGGGGGCGCAGGGGTTAACGGAGGGGGGTAGCGCCCCCATGGGTAGATATAAGGGTGCGGGGGAGTTCGGCCCCCGCCATTTTTTTTTTTTTTTTTTAATCCAGGGGTGGGGGGTTCACCCCACTAATGTTTAAATTTTTATTTTAAAAAAATATATTATTAATAAATATATATTTATATATATATATATATTTTTATATATATATATATATATATATATATATTTAAAAGATTAATCTAGATCATATATATATATATACTTTATAAATTTATAAATATATATATATATATCATATATTAAAATAAGATTATATTCCGTCTAAAGGTAGTGCACTTCTAAACCAAAAATACAGCTTTTAAATATAACAACTAGCAATACTCATTTTCTTTATTTTACCAAGATAAACTGATTAATATAAATTACTCTATATTTTGTGTCAAAAGGAAGGTAAACCAAGCCTTTTTCCGATAAAAATAAGTCTTATTCCTAAAAGAGATTTTTAAGGAGATAACTTAATCAAGCATGATGGTTTAATATGAGCAAAACATTAACTTCTCATGGGGAAAATTCAATACTATTCTTATTCCTTGCATTATTATTACCAACAACACAATACAAGAGGGAAAACTTTCTTTTCAAATGCAATTAAGGATTATTTCATATTCTTAACATGGGAGATTCTCAACATGGAGTGCATACATATGTTTTAAAAGGAAGGAAGACATATCCCCAAGCTATACATTTTCTCTTATAAAAATGAGACTACAATCAACTTTCATATTAAAGAAGATCACTATTACAATAGTTCTTTTATTTTTCAAGGATTGAAGTTCAAAATATACAAATGTAACCAAATACAAAACTACTCAAGAAGGCTCAATACAAGACTTCCTACAAGCTTGAGAAGAGAGGTTGCTCAAGAGTTGCTTACACTTTGTTTAAAGAAATTTACAAACACAAAGAAGAGATTTACCACAATGGAGACTCTATCAAAGTATTCCTTGCAAGGGACAAGAAGTAATGACCACCATAGAATGTAAGAGATAAGGAGCACCAATCCAACAACCCACTTTCAACATGAGATCCCCATGTACATTGCCTTCAAGAGAACCAGAAAGGAGAGAGAGCTTGTTTGCCACCCAACCATAGGCATCATGACATGCCTCTCCCAAGGTTGGGATGCACGCTAGCCTCCCCCAAGCCCATGGGAAAGAGGGAAACTAACACAAAATTTGCACAAGATGGAAGTTGAACTAATCATGATACAAGCACACAAAAATAGGACAACACAAAACAAAACTTCCAAAAGAAATTACAAGGAGGAGAACCCATGTTCCTCCTAAAAGTGGGGAAGAGAGGAGAAAGTTCTCCAAAAGTATATTCTAAAATGATTGCACAAAGAAAAAATCTCCTTACCCTCCTTATTGCTCCTAAATTCAATCAAACTCCTCCTTATTCCTCCACTCTTTCTCCAAGTCCTTCTTGGAAGGATTTTCAAACCCCAAAGGGGTTTCCTTACCAAGAATGGGGAAGGAGATTCAAGCCAAATGAATCAACTTCCCCACCTCAACCATTGAGGGGAAACACTAAGACCCTACAAGGCTTGTCCATCAAGCCTTGAGGATTGAGAGGAAAATTCCCTCTCTCTTCCCCCACACTCCAAAACTCCATCATGCCATATGATGGAGGGAGTAAAAACAAGCAAGCAACCAAAATCTACATACAAAAATAACAATTTCAAGCAACCAATCTAACAACTAAAAAGAAAACAACACAACAATAAGACATAAGAGCCTACCTCAAGGAAAGCTCTCCAAAAAGCTTTCCAACTTCAAATTTCTCCACACCTTGACGTAAGCCAATCTCTAAGCTCCAAAATCCACAAGCATCCCAAGCAAGAAGTTTTCAAAAAAGTCCCTCTCTTTTCCCATGAATGGGAATTTGAAGAGGAGCAAGCAAGCATCCTCCAAAATGAGGGGGTGACATGTGTCACCCCTCTCCCTCATCAAGGTCAAAGATGCCAAAACAAAAGAGAGAAAGGGTAAAATTGTCTTTTTGCCCTCTTCTCCCAAATTCCCTTAAATGTTAGCAAGACAAAACTAGTGAAACTTTTGATAAACACTCAAATCCACATCCCTTACATGGATGTGACTAAACAAGAGGTAAAAAGGAGGGAAGACTCCCTCTAGTCTTGAAATAAGCCCCCCTACCCATTAGGTAGGGTCCAAGGGCTCATTTTTATGTTAGGGGAACTCCCAAGCTAAAAAGGGGTCCCCAAAAATGCCCAAAATACCCTAATTTCGGGTTTTACATTTTTGGCACAAGGGTAGAGGGTGTGGGGACCACCTAAGGGTCTCACATACAATAAAATCTGCTATGTCCCGTTGAATACTTGGCCAATAATATAACTCCCTCAAATCGGCATGTATTTTCTTCACTCCTGGATGTGCCACATATGGAGCTCGATGAGCCTCTGTGAGGATGAAGCTACGCAGATTATTTGACTTAGGCACGTAGATGCACCCATGGAACCGAAGCAAACCATCTACCTCTAAAACACACCTGAATATCTGCCCTCTAAAGAACCCCGAGACTCTAACATCTACCTAGCTCCCTCATAAAAATTTTCCTCTTGAAGGTGCTCAAGAATCGCCTCTCTAATCTGATTGAAGTGTCACGGAAACAAGCACATGTCATTATCTACTAAGAGCATCTGTAACCACATTTTCCTTCCCTTTGATGTACTTTGAACCTCCATGTCATACTCACATAGGAACTCCATCCAATGCCATTGACGAGCATTGAGGTTCGGCTGTGAGAAGATATGTTGCAAACTCCGATGATCTGTCCTCAAAATGGAAGGTCTACCCAAAAGGAAATGTCACCAATGAACTGAGCATGAACAAATACAAAATTCTGAGAGGATAATTAAGCTCAATTCCTTGAGCTTATGAGATCAAAAGCAATAACCCAACGCTCCCGCATAAGAACTACTCCCAAACCCTCTAGTGATGCATCGGTACAAACAACAAAATTATCTGTTGGTCATCCGAATCGCCAAGATGGGCAGCCATGGTTAACCTTTCCTTAAGCAATTGAAAGGCCTGCTCACACTTCTCTAACCAATCAAACTTCTTCCCTTTCCTCTGAAGAGAAGTAATAGGGTGAGAAATCCTAGAAAATCTTGAACGAACCTATGGTAATACCTTGCTAAACCCATGAAACTCCTCACCTCGGGAGAACCGATGTGGGTGCTTTGCGCCGATCCAGATAGCTTTGTATCTTAGAGGGATCTACAGAGATACCCTCACCTAATATGATATGGCCCAAGTACTGAATCTCTGTTTGAAAGAAGATGCATTTTTCCAAGTTCCCATACAACTTTTTCTCTCTCAAAACCTGAAGTACCTGCCTCAAACGCTCCTCGTGTTCCTCCTCGGAATGAGAATATGTCAATATGTCATCAAGGAACACTAAGACAAATTGATCCAGAAATGTCCTAAATACTCCATTCATGAGGCTCATGAAGACAGCTAGGGCATTGGTCAAACCAAATGGAACCACTGTGAACTCGTAATACCAATAACGTGTGTGAAATGTTGTCTTATGAATGTTTGCATCTAAAATGTGCAACTGATGATATCCTGACTTGAGATCAATTTTGGAGAATACTCTCACTCCCCACATCTGATCAAACAAGTCATCAACCTAGGGAGTGATAACGGTTCTTTATTGTGACCTTATTGAGCCGTTCAAAGTCTACACAAAGCTTTGAGAGAACTATCCTTCTTCACAAATATGACTAGCGCTCCCCCGAAGGAGATACAATAGGGAAATGAGACCCTTATCCAACAATTCCTATAACTAAATCTTGAGCTCATGAAGCTCTAGGGTCGCCATCCGATAACATGCCCTAGAAAATGGTGCTGATCCGGTACTAAATCAATGGTGAAATATACCTCTCTGTAGGGTGGTAACCCTGGAAGCTCGCCTGGAAATACATCTGCATACTCCCTCAAAACTACATGATCATCTAAGGGTGAATGCTCTAGAGTGCTCTTAGATTGGTCACTGATAGTGATAAAAACAATTGACAACCCTTACGCATGCTTTGCTTGAGTTTCTTAGCCGATATCATACGCAAGGAGATAGGTCTCTACATCCCTGATATCACAACTACACTCCCAAGATCATCCTGACACTCAATGACCTTATTTCTGCAATCCACCTTAGCTCAATGACCCTCGAGCCAATCCATACCCAAAACTACCTGATAGGAACCTAGAGGGATAACTCAAAGGTCAAGAGTAGTGGAGAAGGCTCCTAAATCAAGTACGTAACTCTCCACATACGAGTCCATGGCGAGTTTAGCCCCAGAGGCCAACTCAACCTGCTAACTATCTGGTTGCCTAGCCACCACTAGCCCACACTAGTCCACTATAGAAGGTGATATAAAGGAATCAAACACTTGAATCAAAAAGTATTGAGAAAAAATACCCCGATAGTACTGTCGTCTCAATGACTATGGCCTGATGCTTGGCCTGGTGGTTGTCAACCACTACATATACATGATGGGCACATCCCACGTCACCCACCATGCCGCTTCGGATCTAACAGCTCTCTATGCATCCATGGTATTGGGTTTATGCGGGCACATGTGCACATAGTGATCAGGAGATCCACAAATAAAACATCCTACTTGACCCCTCTGAGATGGGGTCCCTCCTATACTCTGGTGTATTGATCCTGCCCTGTCCAACCCTAGAAGATCTGCTGAGTGTGAGTGGGCCGTGCTGCTGAGTACCCTACCTCCTATCCCTGGCTCCACCAAAACCACCTCTAGAAACACCTCTCTGAAATCCCTGTGTCTGTCTAGCCCCCTGTTGCGGGTGGCCTTGCTGCTATGTCTATCACTGTGGATGCGATGGAGCCCTCGTGGCTGCTGGTGGAGGCCAAAATCCTCCTCTAGGGGTGGTGCAGTACCTCGTGACCTCTGACTCTAAAGGCCTGTATCCTCTCCTGAAACTTGCTCTTGTTCCTATCTCGGTGCTCCTATGCCTTGGTCCTGTTCTCCTAAGCTAAGTAGGCCTTCTCAATGGCCTTCTCAAGTGTGGGAGGAGATAAAATCCTAACTGCTCTTGCTATATCTGCATTAAGGCCCCGAATAAACCTGTTAACCTACAATTTCTCATCTTGCAGGTAGTCCACATACTATAGAAGATCTAGGAACCTGCTCTCATACTGCACTACTGTGCCAGATCCCTGTCGTAAGTCATGAAACTCATCGATCCTCTTTTGCACAAAATATTCTGACATATAACAAGCCCTGAATCACTCCTCGAACATCTCCCAAGTCACTGTCTCTCGAGTCAGATGGAGCTTCCACTCCTCATTCCTCCACCAAACGCCTACTGCATCTCGGAGGAGGTGTATAGCAAACCTTGCCTTGACGTTGCTCTCGTAAGAGTGCAAGCCAAAGTAACTATCTAAGCTAAGGAGCCATGACTCAGCCCCAAAGCCATCTGTAGAGCTAGTGTAAGTGGGTGGCTACAAGTGAAGAAGATCCCTAATCACACTGCCTGTATCTCGATCCTGCGATGTAGTCCAACAGGCGAAGGGGGTCACCTATCCTCAAATGGTCCCTCGAGACTGTGTGAGTCGGCTACGATGGAATGAGGCTACCCTCTCATGATGAACGAAGGGCTAGTGACCTCTCCCACCTCGGTGTGTCGTGCTCTGGTGGCTCTGAATGTGCATCCTCACCTAATGGCTCCTCATCTCCCAATGGTGCCTCCACTCTCATCTCCTGCGGTGGTGGTAGATGCTGCTCCACAATGCCTATCAGCTGGCGCAAGGCCTCTAATATCCGAGGCCCAAATTTGGGTGCCGGCGGCTCCCACGTAGGTGCACTATGCCCCAAACCTCTAGCTGATCATCCTCGCTTGGGTGCCATCCTGCGCACGGGGTGAGCGAAGAAGTTATTAATTTAAAATTTAATGGTTGCGGATGATTCATTTTAACTATTTATTTTTATTCATTTAGTTATTTTAGTGTTGTTAAAATTACCGTTAACTATTTTAATTAGTTACCCAGTGGTCCGCGTGTGCGAACCTTCACTCACGATACCAACCGTCATGCCCAACTCGGGACAACATAGAACAACCTAAAAAGTTGGTAAACTTTTTTTTTTTTTTTATAAAGTGCAAACTAATGTTTCGCCTAACCATTCTCACTAAGTCATTAAATTCTCAATGATATAATCTTTTAACCAAATTGCTAAAACTATTATTTCGAGTTAATTTGATTTGTTTAGCTTCTAATAATTTTTACACATTTAAAAATAATATAAATATCACATTTAATAATTCACTTTCATGAGGAAATAATCTACCCATTCATAATTAAAATTTCATTCCCTACTCAAAAGTTTATTCCCACAATATTACTTAAATTCAAAAGTGTAGAGGGTCACTTAAGGACCCTAGGATCAAGTCAATCTTAACCCTTGATCTCCCTTTTGCCCTAAGATTGCCCTAATTTCTTTATCATTTCCTCTCTTTTGCTTTCTCATGTTATTCTTTTTCATTTCCATGTTATTTGCTTTCATTTGCATTGTTTGTTACTTGCAGGTAGAGGACAGGCCATGGATGCTTGAAATTTTATGTTTTCCCCCTTGGTGATAGCCACCTCTCATCCATTATTTTCTTCTTTGTTTTTTGTTTTTTTGAAAAGAATACATGTATTTTTTGTTTGATGCATGGGGGATCTGTGGAAGAACCTATGTGGGGAGGTTGTGTGAGGATAGCGTGAGGAGTTTGTTTGTGATGCACGGGGGTAGGATCATGGCGGCCACATCTGCGTTCGATGATTACGGCGCGGGAAGGCAAGTGGCAAGGTGGTGCCGAGTGAGGGGTGGCACGGAAGAGGGTCGGGAGAGGAGGCGTGGTTGTTGGCGGGTTGTGGGTAGGAGGGAGGTGGAGGGTCATGTGTGAGAGAGGGTGCGGGAATTTTGAGTCGGCCGGAGGGGGCGGGACAGCCCCAAAGGGGGCAAGGGTGGGGTTAGCAGGGGGGCAAGCGCCCCCACGGGTAGATACGGGGGTGCGGGGAGTTTGGCCCCCCCGCCATTTTTTTTTTTTTTTTTTTTTTAATGCGTAGGGGGTGGAGGGGTTCAGCCCCCCCACCAAAGTTTAAATTTTATTTTATTTTTTTAAAAATTATATATTAATAAAACGTATTTTAATATATATATTTATATATATATACCCCTTTTTTATTATTATATTAAAAGATTAATACACACACACACACACACACACACACATAATTTAAAAATATTAATACATATCATATATATCAATATACCCCTTTATAAATAGTATATATATCTATATATTAAAATAAGATTATATTCCATCTAAAGGTAATGCACTTTTAAAACAAAAAAATACAGTTTTAAATATAACAACCAACAATACTCATTTTCTTTATTTTACCAAGATAAACTGATTAATATAAATTACTCTATATTTTGTGTTAAAAGGAAGGTAAACCAAGCCTTTTTCCAATAAAAATAAGTCTTATTCCTAAAAGAAATTTTCAAGGAGATAACTTAATCAAGCATGATTGTTTAATATGAGCAAAACATTAACTTCTCATGGGAAGAATTCAAGACTATTCTTATTCCATTTATTATTATTACCAACAACACAATACAAGAGGGAAAACTTTCTTTTCAAATGCAATTAAAGATTATTTCATATTCTTAACATGGGAGATTCTCAACATGGAGTGCATACATATGTTTTAAAAAGAAGGAAGACATATCCCCAAGCTATACATTTTCTCTTATAAAAAGGAGACTACAATCAACTTTCATATTAAAGAAGATCACTATTACAATAGTTCTTTTATTTTTAAGGATTGAGGTTCAAAATATACAAATGTAACCAAATACAAAACTACTCAAGAAGGCTCAATACAAGACTTCCTACAAGCTTGCTTGAGAAGAGAGGTTGCTCAAGAGTAGCTTACACTTGTCTAAAGAAATTTACAAACACAAAGAAGAGATTTACAACAATGGAGATTCTATCAAATCATTCCTTGCAAGAGACAAGAAGTAATGACCACAATAGAGTGTAAGAGATAAAGAGCTCCAATCCAACAATCCACTTTCAACATGAGATCCCCATGTACATTGCCTTCAAGAGAACCAGAAAGGAGAGAGAGCTTGTTTGCCACCCAACCATAGGCATCATTACATGCCTCTCCCAAGGTTGGGATGCATGCTAGCCTCCCCCAAGCCCATGGGAAAGAGGGCAACTAACACAAAACTTGCACAAGATGGAGGTTGAACTAATCATGATACAAGCACACAAAAATAGGACAACACAAAACAAAACTTCTAAAAGAAATTACAAGGAGGAGAACCCATGTTCCTCCTCAAAAGTGGGGAAGAGAGGAGAAAGTTCTCCAAAAATTATATTCCAAAATGCTTGCACAAAGCAAAAATCTCCCTACCCTCCTTATTGCTCCTAAATTCAATCAAAATCCTCCTTATTCCTCCACCCTTTCTCCAAGTCCTTCTTGGAAGGATTTTCAAACCCCAAAGGGGTTTCCTTACCAAGAATGGGGAAGGAGATTCAAGCCAAATGAATCAACTTCCCCACCTCAACCATTGAGGGGAAACACTAAGACCCTACAAGGCTTGTCCATCAAGCCTTGAGGATTGAGAGGAAAATTCCCTCTCTCTTCCCCCACACTCCAAAACTCCATCATGCCATATGATGGAGGGAGTAAAAACAAGCAAGCAACCAAAATCTACATACAACAAATAACAATTTCAAGCAACCAATCTAACAACTAAAAGGAAAACAACACAACAAAAAGACACAAGAGCCTACCTCAAGGAAAGCTCTCCAAAATCTCTCCAACTTCAAATTTCTCCACACCTTGACTCAAGCCAATCTCCAAGCTCCAAAATCCACAAGCATCCCAAGCAAGAAGTTTTCAAAAAAATTCCCTCTCTTTTCCCATGAATGGGAATTTGAAGAGGAGCAAGCAAGCATCCTCACAAATGAGGGGGTGACATGTGTCACCCCTCTCCCTCATCAAGGTCAAAGATGCCAAAACAAAAGAGAGAAAGGGTAAAATTGTCTTTTTGCCCTCTTCTCCCAAATTCCCTTAAATGTTAGCAAGACAAAACTAGTGAAACTTTTGATAAACACTCAAATCCACATCCCTTACATGGATGTGACTAAACAAGAGGTAAAAAGGGAGGGAAAACTCCCTCTAGTCTTGAAAATAAGCCCCCTACCCATTAGGTAGGGTCCAAGGGCTCATTTTTATGTTAGGGGAACTCCCAAGCTAAAAAGGGGTCCCCAAAAATGCCCAAAATACCCTAATTTCGGGTTTTGCATTTTTGCACAAGGGTAGAGGGTGTGGGGACCACCCAAGGGTCTCACATGTGACCCTAAACCCTTGTGATTAAGTGACTCATTAAACAAAATCTAAAATTTAAATGAAAGTGGGATTATTGACTCCCAAAACAAGCTTACATCATAATCAACTACCCTAAACAAAATTAATAATTCAAAGCACAATACATTACAAAAATTGGGGTCACTCATAGTGCCCAAAATAATAATCTCCTATACTAAGGCTTCACACAATGAACATGGCTAGGACTCAGCCCGTGGGCTGCTTGTGCAAGATTGTGTAGCTGGCCTGAGTCCCACGTTCTCCCGTAAACCTGTCACCTGCACACTCATTGCACACATTAACCGTACATGTTCGATAAATATAAAACAATGACATAGTAAGATATCAATAAGTTCTACACTAGCCTAACATCCTACTGAAATCAAAATGCGACAACGTGCACAATTATATTCAATATTCCAAAAGTTAGACAAGATGATAAAGTGACATATAACCATGGAATTCCACGTATAACAACTATCCATCAATATAATTATGTTCCAAAACACAACATCATATCCATTAGTATCCATGACATCATAAGAAAATGCGACAACATAGAAATTAAGTTAAATTGGCGCTACACGCCTGAATGTCCACACATGTCTAATAAGATCAAATCTCTAATATAATGTCCACGATATAACAAAACTCTGTCAAAACATGTCTATGAGCAAAGAAACCACAAGCTACTGAGCTATAAAAAGTGTGGGCACTACACTATCACTTGAGAATTCTTCTTTAAGAACCCACAAGATCTTTGGTACTTTCTTCTTATCTCATACAACATGTACCCATATCACATTGTTTAAATTTTCAAAAGGGATCAAAATCCCTCATATATGAATCATAGATATAAATTTGATACACATAAAAATAATTAGGAACATACTTGTACTATGAGTGTGATGAGAATGAGCATATGCCCATTCTCATAAATTCAATATGTGCTTCTTATTTCATACAACATGTTCCCATATCACATTGTTTTAATTTTCAAAAGGGATAAAAATCCCTCGTATAGGAATAATAAAAGAAGAATAGAGATAAATTAGATACATGTATAAATAATTAGGAACATACTTGTACTTTATGAGTATGATGAGAATAGGCATATGCCCATTTTCATAAACTCAATATATAATTAGGAACATTTTTGTATGTCAAAGTGTAAATATTGGAATCCAATATTACACTACTTAAAAACCAATAATAACAATATAGGAATATGAATTCACACTACATAAAAACCAATAATTACAATTTATGAATCCAAATTCAGCCATTATAAAACCATTAGTCTATATTGTTGGACATTTGTCCAAATTTAATGAAATTATGGTTACACAATTTATGTTCTTCCTAAGGGATGAAACATTGTTCAATGTGGATGGACCTTCTTCATTCTACGCTTGGAAGAACACATTATCGATGCTCTTCTTAGAGACTCCAAAGATTTGCATACTTCATATTAGGGTGTAGGATTCTTTACCAAACACTTCGCTGAAGCCGAGTATCCTTACTTGTGCTCCTTTCTCTGGGTGAGTTTCAATGTTGATTTACATCTTATTCAATCTTTCTAGTCTCCTTCTTCTCGTATTATTCTTATAGAAAGATTGTAATTTGTACATGGGTATGTTATCGGCCTTCAATTACAAGGACCCATATGAAGAATATTTTTAGGTTATTAAGGAAGTTTTCTATCTCTTCTAAGTGGGAAATTTTCAATTAGGTTTTCTTCCATTACTTGATATCCTTATTGTACATGGGTACCTTATCGACATAGCTACTGGACCCATTTTTCTTTCGACTTGTCATGCCTCATCCCGAGGTACTAAGAAGGGGGTGTTTTTCTGAGGGATTTCATTTACATTGTATTGGGTTTTTCCCTCACACATGGTAATTCATGTCACCTTGGTGAGGTCATAGCTATTAGGTTTCATTAGGGTTTTTATGATGCATGATAGATTCTGCATAGAATATTTCATTTGCATCAGTGTGAATAAGTGTGTCATATAATATTTGTATTCCATTTATGGATTGTAACTCCTTTCTCCCTTTGTGTAGGTATGAGGGGTATTAAATTTGGAGTTACGCAACAATCCTATTTGTACTCTTTTTTTAATCTATGAGAATGAGAAATTATTTTTTTGCATACAAAATTTCATGGCGGTTTATTACTTGCTTACTACTTGGAGCTACATTACATTTCCATTTAAGTGTAACATGGTTGATGTATGTGTATTCTAGATTGATCCTAGGACTCACATTCTCTCACATTCATTAACCATGGTTACTTCTTGTTATGGTTATCTCACTAAAATAGTGATATCTACCTATTTTAGGTTATTCTAAGAGAAGTAATTGAATGAGGGAATAGGTTAGGTGGCAAGAGAGGTGAAATAAATTTTAGTAAAGGAGAAGAAAGACATGAAGGCTGATTAGGATCTGTGTATGGTCATGACAACTTGTATGACATATCTATCAATGAAGCTTGAATAATCATGTAAAATGTGAAGGATATATGAAATAAAAATCATGTTTTTATGTTCCTTTGAATATGTAGGCTATGATATTGCTAAGTTAGAGATATTTTGAGAATGGTGGTATGATTTGTATGATAAGGTTGATCCTTGCTTGATGAGACTAGAGGTGAATGAAATATCTATTCTCATATTCATAAGAAAATATATATATCTTGTACTATGTTTTGATTGTACAAGTTATGATGAGTGTGTAGTGACATTATTAACAATAAAAGTAGGGTATAAAGCTATAAATCCCAAGGAAAGTGAATCTAGTTCATTTTGGAAGAGGTAAGTAATTTGTTTGAAGTATTTCTTGTTGATTTTAAGAAGAAAGAAACAACCCAATAAACTGTGGAGGATTAATAATGTTATAAGTACATATGTATACCTTTTTTAGGAGTATATGATGGCCTTAAATTCAATGTAGTTCCCAAGTTAGTATCCCAAGTAGAGAAAAACAAAACAATTTTCTTAGGAAAGTATAGTCATGTCATGGTTGGCATAATGGTGTTTAGAAGGATTGAACAAGTTTTAAGGAAAATTTATCTTGGATTACATTGGAGGAGGAGTGTAAGTTTATGTAGAGGTGTTTTGTAACTTGAATAAGCTCTAAAACTTGATCAAATAAATTTAAACCTAAAACACTTGCTCTCGGTCTGTCTGACCACCCGTTCTAGGGTTTGAGGAAAAAAACAAACATGGCTTGAATTATAACTATTGTAAAAGGATAGAAATTAGTGTGAAGGAAGATTTAGATTCAAGGAAGAGTTCCATTAATTTTCAAGGAAAATGGAGGAGTAATCATAGGTTAAACATTACAAAATTAGTATGATTGTAGCCTATATACCCAATTTTGAGGGTTTGATCATAAATAAATGAAGATATTTCAAAGAATATTCTTTAGTATTTGATAAAACTTAGAAATGAGGTGGGTGGACACTTCATTAAGAGGTGAAAATGGTTGTAAAGAAGACACAAAAGGTTATTAGGGTGTTGTTGGTGAAATAATTTTCACAAGGGAAAATTAGGGGTTTTCACCAACACTTTGGGACTAGGTCCCTCTACTTAGGAATGGGGCAGCTCCATTTATTGAAAATAGGAAATATATACACTACTTTAACCATCATGGGTGGCCTTTTGACTGGGGATCACACATGAATACTCCACTAAACCTATGTGTAAAAAGGAGGTGGAGGAAATGTGTGTGTATGGAGAGAGGGGAGAAAGTGAGAAGGGGGTTTTACTCAATAAATAACAAGATGAGTTTATTGACATAAAACTATAATATTTCCAAGTTAACAATGAGAAAACACCATGTCAAGAAATAGGAGAAAAAACAATTAAATCTAAGTTTATCTAGATTATATTTCACAATTAACCATGCTTTGATGGAGTAAAGTTGAGATGGAGAGGAAAACATAAGATGTAAAGATAGAATAATTATAGTTTATTTCTTGTAGTAAGATAATGGAAGCTATCATCCAAGAAAGTATAACCATTTCAAATGGAGAATCCATTCCAATTTATATCTTACAAAATGACTCTTCCTCTTCCTCGTGTGACTTTTCATCTCACCACCATGTGAATTTTCAAATTCCCTAGGAATGGAACTAATTCCTTTTCTCATTTCTGAAAAGGGACATTTACAATGCAATATTAAGTCACTTAAGTGAATAAGAAGAAAGAGTGAAAAATTAAATTCTCAATGAATAAATAGAATGTAGAGAGAGAGGGGTTGGAGAAGAGATGATAATAGAGAGAAGTGAAAATCAGGAGACGAAAGCATCTTGTTAATGAAGAACCTGATTCCGATGGATCTTGAGTGAATGTTCCTCGAATAAAGTTCCCTAGTTTTGACATCCTATTGAGTTGGAACATTATGATATAAAATCTCTCCTCATGTGAGATGTGGACATACTCTAAGAAATTGAATAAGTATTTAGAAAAATTGTTACGAGACTTACACCGATATGGAGACATGATGATCCTTTTTAACACAAGGTTGGAGTTAGAACATGGAGATCATCACCTTGCTCTTCTTGGCTTCAAAATTCACCTCCATGACATAGATGTTTCCTTTTAAGGTAATCAACCCTAGGATTCTCAAAAACTTTCTTACTCATATGTTATTAATTGGAAAATGTCCTCTCTTATAAATAGAAGAGTTCATTCATTCAACTAAAAATTTATAGTGTGAAATCATGAATCATCAAGTCACTCGGTGTTTTGCATTGTTTTAAAGTTATTCAAGTGCTCTTTCTTCAACATGAGAGGATCAACATACTTTTTCTTGATCAATATCGTGATACTTACTATTTTTAGTAATCCATATTCGAGAAGTCCATTTAAATTTTCAATTCCTTAGTTTGGAACTTTTGGGTTTCCTTAATGTGTAAGGGTAGTGGAAACTCTAATAATGAAGTGTTTTGTAGAAATTACTATTTATAGATACTGATGCTTATGAAGGCTTACTATTTTTAGAAGTGGGTCTTCCCGGTGTCGAATGGAATGAAAGTGGTCTTAAAAGTTTTGTTATTTCATAAGGATGATTTGCTCCAATTTTCAAAGGATTTCAATCATTGCGTTTTTTGATTAGAGGAAACTTATATTTTGGCTGAATATTTCAAATGGATGTAGAAAATGATACAGAGCATCAATGGAGGCATGCAAATACTCTTCTTAAAGTGATTTTTTCAAGGAAGATATAGTTAAAATCTCATGGAAAATGGACATGGGGTTTGAGAGATATGAGCAAAAAGGGTTTTGGCATGGAGGATGTCTGAAGAAATTCTGGAAACATAACAACATAAAAGTAGCAATAGAGGAGAGAAAATAACATAAACGAGGCTTAAAAAGGTTAATTGTTGCATTTAAACGATTTTCCCTCTTTCAAAATTTTTTCCTCTCATTTTCACACCTTACCTCACATTAAACCCAAACAAGATCAAATCAGGTTAGGTGGAGGTTAGATGTGTGGTTTTACCCTAAAATATAGGGGTTAAAGGGAGAAAGGGACATCACCCATCGAAAGTGCACCATGGGTGCTTGTTTCATAAGGATGGGGCCAGACTTGTGAGTTGAAAACACTTTTCTAACACCCTAGGTTGTGATTTTGAGTGAAAAAACATAGCCAAGGATGGGGAGAACATTTTGGTGTCCCCAATTTCCCTTTAGATGATGGGATAAGGTTAAAAGGGACATAATTGGTGAAAAATTGTGTGCATAGGGTCTATTTGTTATGAAAAAATGATCAAAATCCAACTTATGGTAAGTTTATAACATGTTTCTAACATCTTAAGTTGTCACTTAAGTGATGAAATATAACACTTAATGGGGAGAAAATTTTGTGTCCCACATGTCCCCTTGCACCAAGGGAAAAAGGGACAAGGGACATCCAAGCTCCAAAACTCTGCTCAAAGTTGATTGGTTGTGTTGATGTCATCAAACTCAACGTGAAAATAGACTAAAGAGTTGTTTTGTTAGGGCTGAGAGAAATACATGGAGTTTGGAGGTAAAAATTATAATATTTTGAATCTAAAGGACCCAATGATTCCATTCCCACAATTTTAAAGACTAAATTAAACTTGAAATTTCCCTTTTTAGTCAACTTTCCACTTTTGCCTACACATTTACACCAATAAGATGAGTTGCCACCGAGTCCAAAATGAGTATGAAAAAATCCAACATATGGAACATGAGGATGGTCTAATGTACTCCAATTTGAGCTTTTTTATGCTCATAACTCTTCTCAAGTTGTCTGAAACCCTTTGAGCAAGTTCCACCTTGTAGAAAGACTCTTGTGTTGCATTGATGGACAAGTTTCCACATTTTTATACTCCCATAATTCTATTTTGATTATTACACCATGAAGTAGGATTTGTAATATTTATAATTAATATGATATGGATTCCTAAGACCTCCTAAGGATTCCTATACCCTTCAAACAAGGTGGTGACTCCTTTGAAACATGCTTTTCCCAGTTCCTTTCCCAAAAAAACCCATTTTCGCTTGAGAGTTTCTTGAAGTCTCATGGCCCCATAGAAAATTCCTAAATTACCTCGATCATCTTATTACTCTCCTAAATAACATATATATGGGTTTTCCCTTGCAGTTAGCTTATGAGGATGTCCTCCTATGACAAGAAGACCAAAATATCCCTTTTCAAGCCTCTATGAGAACTGTTATTTCTTAGATATCAATACCCTCATGAATTAATATAGGTATACTTATTTACACATGAAACATAATTGAAAATCATGTTAGCATGTTCCTCTTGACTAAAATGAGGGTGACACAGTTGAAATGATAATCATAGGAAGGTTTATGTTGTCCCAAATAACTCCCAAGTTATTTGGGCAACTTATATTTTCACTAACTCTAAAACTTAAATATTCAAGTTGTGCACATTCGACAACACCTTAGCATAGTTTCAGTTCTTATGCATGCCATCACACACCTTCCTTGTTTCTTCCTTGGGCTTTCTTCTTCCTTCGCTCCCTCCTGCGCATCCTCCATGCACCCCTGCTTCCCTTTATATCTTATATCCTCTCCATTTTCCCTTTACGCATTTCTTCATGCACTTTATTTCATTCCCATTCTATCACACACTTCACTCCTAGAGTACACATCTACATGCCTTTCCTTCCTTTATGCATTCTTCCTTGTGCATTACACCTTCACAATTATGTGTCAAACACTTCCTTATTTCTGGATTTCCTTGAGCACTTTTTTCCTTTCTGTCACCATTAATTCCTCAAATAGAATCCCGCGCCCGCTTGCATACTTATATCCTACAAGGATACATTCAATTCTTTCGTAGGTTGTCACCTTTGTGCACATTTCTCCTACTTTCCTTCCACGCCTCTCACTTTTGCGCACACCTTACGCCTTCTTTCACACTAGTCACCATGCCATGTGGCAACTTTATTAGAATTGAGTGTGTTACATGCAACTTATAAAATCGTCCCAACCGGGTGTCGAGTCCTTACAATGAACCAATTTGTGAAACATGATAGAAATGAAAAAACAAATGAATATTTGGTCTTCCTTCATCAATCAAAGATGTGCCACTTTTCATTGCATGTTCATATTTTATTGTAGCCTTTAGATCGACATAATGTTTGTTGCAGGCTCACACACACGTGCCTAGGATCATTTGAAAGATGCTTTGACGTGGGCTACATGTTGAATTTTTGAATTCAGATTTTGGTAGGTAGAAAATAGGGAAACATATTTCTGGTCATTAATGTAGGCATCTAATCGACTCAACCACTTTGGATTTTCATTCATATTTGGTCTCCTTCCTTCTTCTACACACCAAATAGACATGGAGAGGTGCATCTGATAGCATTGTAGGAGGATTTATAAGAATTCATTATTGGTTATTGGTGGTTGGATTTCAAATCCGATTTTCCCTTTATTTCTCCTCCTCTTCTCTCTTTTTTTTTCTATAAATTGTAGAGCTCTACTCATTAAAATGGATCCTCTTTGTTATAACGACACCATTCAAAAATGGTGTCCAACTTCCCATGAGTTTTAGACCTTGGACTTGGTCTCTACAATGTATTCTGCCTCCTACCATGAATGTAAATGACTATGTATCTATTAAGCAATAAAATCAGGTTTTTGTGGAACTTCTATATGCCTTTGTCTCAATTCTATTGTGTCTTACATCTCTACTATATTTTGGTATGTTGTGTGTTTCCGTTTGTAGGTTCCACTTTCACTATATTTTCAATGCACTAAAAATCAAGTATGCGTGGTTTTCTATGGCGTGTGCTCATTCTCCCTCTCTCCTATACTTTCTCCATTTCCTTCCCCTTGTGGAGAGTGATTGACCCTTTTTCCAGCGTTATCACCCTCCCTTTTCTTAGGATTTCCTTACACATCTCCTTTTCACCCTGGTCCCTTGGAATCATAGAGTAGCGTTAGATAGCCTTGTT
Source organism: Taxus wallichiana var. yunnanensis (assembly GCA_018340775.1). Classification (NCBI taxonomy): domain Eukaryota; kingdom Viridiplantae; phylum Streptophyta; class Pinopsida; order Cupressales; family Taxaceae; genus Taxus; species Taxus wallichiana. The sequence goes on along the minus strand of CM031239.1, from coordinate 1,018,520,349 downwards.
TCCAAGGCATTAGGAGTAGTGTTAGCATTAAAAATAGGTAGAGGAATCGGCCTTCTCCAAAGGTACATCTCTATGTGCAAGGTCCCACAACATGGAGATAGTCCCATTATTGTCTCAATGTCCCAGATTCAACTGATATAAGATGGGTGTAAGTTTGAGCTCCAACCATTTTTGACACACTGTTCGGGACTGTTTGAAGAGCTATACATCTTCATCTCAACAAGTTTGATGTATTATTGTTGAGATCCATCCTTTTGAGGCATCTTTCAATACATTTGGTAACTCCACTTATTCAAACCCACCCATTATCTCATTCACAGACCATTCAACTCCTTCCTTCCATTTATTTCCTTCTTCCATCTTTTATTTTTTTCCTTTTGAAGTTTTGTAATCATGACTTCATTCCCTTCCATGTTCCCAACATTCTTCTTGTTGCCCCTATTAATAGTTCCCTCCCTTCTCTATCTTATTCATTTACATCTCACTTTCATTTCTCAACCATCATTCCTTCCATGTGTACTTCCATTCCTTCTACATGCATTCATTTTGTGCCCATCCTACTATATTTTTCTAAGTCCCTTGTTTCTAACTACAACAAAAATGAACACCCCTCACCTATGCATCATCCCCAACTAATGTCACCATGTCAAAAGACTAAAAAAATATTGAAGAATCGTATGAATTTGATTGGGAAGATGATGTCATGAAAAGTGAGTAAAAGAGGGCATTGGCTTCAAAATAAAGTCATTTAGTTCTAGAGGGCGCAATTTTGAAGGAGGCGGAATTTCTTGTAGAGATAGAACCATGTGTAACTTAGCCTGCAAGAAATACCCTTCAAGAGGAAAGTCTACAAGATAATACCATCAATGGGATGGAGATTCAAGAAAATGGGAAAATCACAAGGATCAGGCCATACCTGATCAGACATCTGGCTAATCTAGAGCAAAAATAGAGTTACCACCAATCATGCTCACTTCAGAGCATGAGGTAGAACTTCATCAATGCCAAACATCAACAGTAACACCTCCTAAATCTAAATGTAGAACAAATAAAGGAGGTACTTGTTCTATTTGTTATTGATACTTTGAGGGTGGAAAACCAATTCCATGCCAATTTTTCATTCTCATTGAAGACCATGTTCAACACCAAATCAGTTACATGGTATCAATTTGTGAGGAAATGTAGCTACATCTCTCTACTGTCATAGGTTTTCCTTGAGCACCCTTTGCCTCTGCTTATTATAAGTTATTTTTTGTATAATAAGTGCTTGCGCACACTCTTCATTTTCCCCCTTGGAATGTGTATGATTTTTATAATTTTGTACATAATTTTTTCTCAACACGCTCCTACTAGCATTGTTTCCTTTCCTATTGTGTGTTTTGCACACACCCTTTTAGTTCTTCCTAGGATGGCGGTTAAAAAGAGGAAATTCAAATATTTTGTGCACAACTTTCCACTCTCAAATCCAAGTCAAAATATCTTCGATGAGAGTAGCAGTTCATTCTAGAGTTCATATAGTGCTTCAATGACTTCAGGGGTGTTCTTCAAGTTGCGAGATTAGATCTTCATGTTTCTAGGTAGAATCCATGCTTGATGGATCCTTCTAAGGCTCTGGTTTCTTCATCTAGAAGGCATATGGCCTTGAAATTTTTTGAATTTTGGAGATTAATCACTTCAACGGCATACTTTTTCATACTTGTTGGAATACATAAGAACCAACTTGATCACCCACAGACAAGTATCATTTAGGAAAGGAGGAACCACCATTGATTAGGGCTAACCGACATCGATTAAGGATAATCGGCATCGATTTTGTGTGTGTGATTACTATAATTAATTTGTGGGAATTAAATCTATCTTTAGCTTTAAAGTGAATCTAATGGTTGTAATTGCATAACTAAAGTGCCTTAAGATTGTAGATGCATATATAAGCTTAAAGCTAGGGTTTAAAAATAAGAATTAAATTGAGAATAGAGAGAAGTTTCCTTTTGAGAGAAAAGATAAATTTGTAGAGAAGAAAGTACAAGACATCCAAGAAGGTGTGGAAGATTGCTAATCTTCATTGTATTTCCTTTGTGATAATAAATTGGTTATTTCTTGGTGGATATAGCCCACACTTTGGTGTGAACCACATTAAATATTTTGTATTCTTTCTTCTTGTTTATTTTCGTATTGATTGTTTTATGTTTAGATCTTATTAATATATATGTACAACTAGTGTGTTAACCCTAACAATTGGTATCAGAGAATATTTGTTTGAGGGTTGTGTGTGTTGTGATTTACTCACAAAGGGATTTCTAATTGAGTGGGAGAAAAGCAATGGGAGAAGAAGGAAAATTTAAAGTAGATAAATTTGATGGCCATGACTATCTATTATGGAAGATGCAAGTGGAGGATTATTTGTATTAGAAAGATTTATACTTACCGTTGGATGAGAAGGTAAGACCTGTAAAGATGACTAATGAATAATGGAAAATTCTTGATAAAAAGGCTCTGGGATCTATAAGATTGATCATGGCAGATCTCTTGTCTTCGAATATTATCGAAGTAGGATCTATGGTAGAGTTGATGAAATATTTAGCAAATCTATATGAAAAACCTAGTGCTTCAAATAAAGTTTTTTTGATGAAAAAAAAATAATTTAAAGATGTAAAAAGGTGGATCTGCATCAATTCATTTGAATGATTTCCAGTCTATTGTAAATCAATTAAAATTAGTTAGTATTCCATTTGAGGATGAAGTGAAAGCACTTTTATTATTATGCTCTTTGCCAGATAGTTGGGATAACTTGGTAATGAATGTTAGTAATACAACATATGTTATTAATGTTTTAAAGTTTGATGATGTGGTTAGTATAATCCTGAATGAAGAAATACATAGGAAAAGTACATGAGAATCATCATTTGGGAATGCTTTGAATGTAGAAAGAAGGGGAAGGTAGAAGGAGAGATCTAAGAGAAATAATAATGGGAAATCAAAGTCTAAGAATGGTAGATCTAAATCCAGAGGTAGAGGTATAATATGTTGGAATTGTGGAAAGAAAGGTCATGCAAAGAAGGATTGTTGGTTCAAGGAAAACAAAGAGAATGTACCAAAGAAAGGTAAAGAGGAAAATGTTTCTACAAAATAGGTAATGCAAGATGCCCTAATTCTCTCCTTAGATAATAAAATTGAGTCATGGGTTTTAGATTCAAGATCTTCTTTCCATGTAACCCCTAATAAGGGTTATTTCAAAATTATGTCCAAGTAATTTTGGGCATGTTTATTTATAAGATGATGAACCATGAAATATTACTGGTAGAGTTGAAGTTCACCTTAAATTACAGAATGGAAATACATGGATATTTAAATATGTGAGGCATGTTCCAAGCCTTAAAAGAAATCTAATTTCTATAGGACAATTGTGTGAAATTGGTTGTATGGTTACACTCATAGCATTTGAATCTTGGAAAGTTACCAAGGGATCTCTTGTTGTAGCAAGAGGAAAGAAGGTAGGATCATTGTATTTATCTACCTGTATTACTGATTCCTTTTCTATTCTATCTAATTCAAATTCAGATACAAGCATGTGGCACAATCGGCTAGGCCATATGAGTGAAAAGGGAATGTAGATCTTAAAGGAAAAGGGTAAGTTATTAGATCTGAAATGTGTAGATCTTGATTTCTGTGAGCATTGTATTTTTGGAAAGCAGAAGAGAGTGAGATTTCTCAAATTTGGGGCAGCAAAGAAGAATCATAAATTGGAGCTTGTACACTCATATGTGTGGGGACCATCCTAGGTAGCTTCTCACGGAGGATCCCAATACTATGTTACTTTCATTGATGATGCCACAAGAAAGGTATGGGTTTATTGAATTAATTACAAAATCGATGTTTTTAAACTTTTAAAAGATGGAAATCCCTTGTTGAAAATGAATCAAATTTAAAATTAAAGTGCCTTAGATCGTGACAATGGTGGTCGATCTTTAGCGATAAGGTTTTCAATGATTATTGTTCATAAATGGAATACACAAAGAAAGGATAGTTCTAGAACACCAAAGGAGAATGGTGTTGTAGAGAGAATGAACAGGACAATCATGGAACATGATAGAAGCATGAGGATACATGTTGGATTTCCCTTATAGTTTTGGGTAGAAGCAATAGACATGATAGTTTATTTGATTAACCATGGACCTTCAAGTGCACTGAATGGTGGAATACCAGAAGAAGCTTGGACTGGAAAAGAGGTAGATCTTTATTTTCTTGGAGTATTTGGCTCAGAAGATTTTGTGCATATTGATAAGGAAAATAGAAATAAATTGGATGCAAAATCCAAAATATGTACTTTCATTAGTTATGGATCTGGTGATTTTGGATTTTAGTTTTGGGATTTAGAAGGTTCTAAGATAATTAGGATTCGTGACATTGATTAGAATGAAAAGAGAATGTATAGGGATCAATTTTTGGTACCCAAAGGTGAACCGGTGGAGAAGTTTGTGGATGAAAATGAACTCTTAGATTCAAAATTAACACCTACAAGTTTACACAATAACCGGTATCGGTTTACCCTGACCAACATCGGTCCCTTGTACCAGCATCGGTTATAGAAGAGACAGATCGATGTTGGTTAGCCGAACCTATGTCGGTAGAAGGTGACCGGTATCAGTCACTATCAGAAGTAGATAAAAATCTACAGGATGAGTAGATTGAGCCTCCAACACCCCAAATCTCAGTGAGAAGGTCACAAAGGGTAAGTAGACCTCCAAAAATATTTTCACCTTCCTTGTCTTATTTATTATTGAATGATAGTGGTGAACTAGAAAGCTTTGAAGAAGTAATGCAAGATAAATCCCACAAGCAGTGGGAGCATGACATGAATGAGGAGATGAAATCATTAGAGAAGAATCCCACATGGGATTTGGTTAAGTTGCTCACAAGTAAAAGAAAATTTGAGAACAAGTGGGTTTACAAGATCAAGGAATAGGAGGGTGGATAGAAGAGATCAAGGCAAGGCTTGTAGTAAAGGGATTTACACAAAAAGTAGCTATTGAATTTGGTGGAATATTTTCTTATTTTTAAGATGACTTCTATTCGTACTATATTTATTTTAGTAGCGAGAGAGATTTTCATTTAGAGAAACTTGATGTCAAAACAACATTTCTTCATGGTGATTTAGAGGAAGAAATTTATAGAATCAATCGCTTTGGTATGAAGTCAACGATGAGGAGAAACTTGTGTGTAGATTGAAAAAAATCCTATATGGGCTTAAGCAAGCTCCAAGGAAATGGTATATGAGGTTTGATAGTTTCATGCAAGAGCATGGTTATTTGAAATGTGAATCTGACCATTGTGTTTATTTCTAGATGCTTGGAAATGGGAGTTATATTATTTTGTTATTGTATGTGGATGATATGCTTATTGCAAGATCTAGTATATAGGACCTTGATGACCTTAAAGACAATATAGCTTGCACATTTGAAATGAAGTATTTGGGAGATGCAAAGAGAATTCTTGGCATGAAAATTCACAAAGACAGGAAAAACAAAAAGTTTTATTTGTCTTAGGAGCATTATATCAATAAGGTTTTGGAAAGGTTTAATTTTAAAAATTCAAAACCTATAAGTACACCTATGGTTGGACACTTCAAATTGATAAAATATAAGTGTCCTACATTACACGAGGAGGTTGAGTACATGGCACAAGTTATGTATGTTATGGTTTTTACTAGACCAGGACATTGCTAAGGCGGTGGGAGTTGTGAGTAGATTTATAGATAATCCAGGTAAATAACATTGGAAAGCATTCATGGATACTCAAGTATTTGAGAGGGACATTCAGACATGCGATACGATATGCTATGGAGGTTCAAATACTTATTTACATGGCTATGTGGATTCAAACATGTTGGTGATTTGATGGCGGGAGGAGCTTCACTTGGATATATTTTCATAGTATGTGGCATGACAGCTTAGCTAGATTTCTAGTTCACGAAGTTTGTGGCCCTATTTTCTATAGAGGCTGAGTATGTTGTAGCTATAGAAGCTAGCAAGGAGATGATATGGATGAGTAGGTTCATGGAAGAGTTGGGAAAAGAGCAAGAGGATTACAGATTGTATAGTGATAGTCAAAGTGTAATTCATTTGGAAAAGAACTCAATGTTTCATTCTAGAACAAAACACATTTAGTTGAGATATCACTTCATATGGCAGGTATTGGAGGATGGACAAGCTGAAGTTGGAGAAAATTAATATAAAGGAGATCCCTGTGGATATGTTAATGAAGCCATTGGCAAAGGAGAAGCTAGAGCTACACTCCACTTTTATTGGTCTTCAAGTTTGATACTTGAAGAGGGAGAAACAAGCCAAAGGAAAGTATCATAGGATGGTTTTTAATGGTATAGTGCAGCAATTTATCTCCAAGTGGGATATTGTTGAGTTGTGGAGCTTAATTTCTTCATAGGCATGTTTTTACAGACTTGCTGGAATACACAATAACCGGCATTAGTTGACGAACCACCATCAATCACCCACGGACCGGTATCAGTCAGGAAAGGAGGAACCACCATCAGTTAGGGCTAACTGACATCATTTCAGGCTAACTAGAATTGGTTTCTTGTGCGTGACTACTATAATTAAGCTACAGGAATTAGATCTATATTTAGTTATAAAGTGAATCTAATGGTTGTAATTGCATAGATAAATTTCCCTAAGATTGTAGATCTACATATATAAGCATAAAGTTAAGGTATAAAAAGAAGAATTCAATTGAGAATAGAGAGAATTTTCCTTTTGAGAGAAAAGAGAAATTTGTAGAGAAGAAAGTACAAGACATCCAAGAAGGTGTGGAAGATTATAAATCTTCACTGTATTTCCTCTGTGATAATAAATTGGTTATTTCTTAGTGGACGTAGCACACACTAGGTGAACCAAGTTAAATATTGTGTATTGTTTCTTAGTTTTTATTTCCATTTTGATTATTATATATATATACTAGTGTGTTAACCCCAAAAAAATTCACCAAATTGTTGTCCCAAATAACTCCCAAGTTATTTGGACAACTTATATTTTACTCGACTCTAAAACTTCAAAATTCAGGTTGCGCACACTCAAAAACACCTTGGCATATTTGCAATTATTCTACGCATCATCATGTGCCTTCCTTATTTCTTCCTTGGGCTTTATTCTTCTCACTCCCTCCTATATAGCCTTTGCATTCCCTACTTCCCTCTAGATCTTCTATCCTCTCAATTTCCACTTTTCATCTTTCTTCACGTAACTTCTTTCATTCCCAGCTTTTCATGCACATCTACATGGCTTTCCTTCCTTGTATGCATTCTTCCCTTGTGCATTATGCCTTCTCACTTGTGCAACATGCGCTTCCTTATTTATTGGCTTGCCTCACACACTCTTTTCCTTTATGTCACCACACATTCCTCAAATAGATGCCCGCGCCCCACTTACATACTTTTCTCCTACATGGACGCACCCATTTCTTCCATGTGAGTCACCTTTGTGCGCATGTCTCCTATTTTCCCTTACGTGCTTCTCACTTCCATGTGAACCTTGCACTTTCTTTCGTGTAGGTCAGCACATGTGTAATGTGGAAACCTATCAAAATTGAGTGTGTTACATGCAACTTATCAAATCACACCAACTAGGTGTCGAATCCTTCTGTGAACCCGTTCATGGCACATGGTAGAAATGAAAAAACAAATGAACATTTGGTTGTCCTTCAATTAATAAGTGTGCACCATGTGTCATTGTGTGTTCATATTTCATTGTAGCCTTGATTGACATAAAAACTTTTCGGGCTCTGCACGTGCGCTGGGCCCATTTCAAATCGATGGACATGGGCTACATGTTGGAATTTTTAAATTCATATTTTGGTGGGATTTGGCACATGAAAATAGGAAACATCTTTTGGTCATTAATTCAAGCATCTAATCGACTCAACCACTAGATTTTCATTCATAATTTGCCTTCTTTCTTCTTCTACATGTAAAGAGACATGGGAGGTGCATCAGACAACATTGTAGGAGGATTTATAGGAATTCATGTATTCTCACCTCATGTCATGAATGTAAATGACTGTGCATCTCTTAAGCAATGAAATCAAGTTTTTGTGGCACTTATGTCTACCCTTGTCTCATTTCAATTATGTCTTTCCTCTCATTACATTTTAGCATGTTGTGTGTTTCCCATTTGTAGGTTCCATTTTCTTGTGTTTTCAATGCCTTTGGAAGCCGAGTCTACATGGTTTTTTTGGCACACACCCATCTTCCCTCTCTCCCACACTTTCTCCCTTTCCTTTTCCTCATGGAGATCGATCAGCCTTCTTTTTAGTGCTATCACCTTTCCTTAGCTTAGGATTTCCCTTACACATCTTCTTCTCACCCTATTCCCTTGGAATCATAAAGTAGTGTTAGATAGCTTCGTTTCTAGCATTAGGAGTAGTATTAACATTAGAAATAGGTAGATGAACTGTCCTTCTCTAGAGGTCTATCTAAGTGCACAAGGTCCCACAACTTGGAAATGGTCCCATTGTTTCCTCAATTACCCACTTCAACCTTATCTATGATGGGTGCAATATTGAGCTCTAACAGTTTACATTGACATGTAAAGGGAATTTCAAGTGTTGTTTGTTTGTCATGACCAAAATTTTATATTTTGCATGCTATTAATTTATTAATACAATAGTTGGCTCTTACTTAGGGACTTGTTTTAAATTTTTACAAATAAAAAATGGAGTAAGCATGAACCTCAGTTATCTCTTGGGGAGCAGACCAATGCCTTATCCATTGGGAAAATAGAGTCACATAGCACATAATAAAGAACAACCAAAACAAACACATGATGGAAAGGGAAACACACAATGGAAAGGGTAACACACAATAGAAAGGGAAACACACCACACAACAAGAAAACACAACCTAAATCACATATGGTACATGCGGGGGACATCCCATTTCATTGCAGCACTTTTTCTTCTCTATATGTTACCCATGTATGATTAACACCAAATGAATTTGTTCTACGAACCCATTTATTGGTTCGATGAGGTATGACCCCTTTCTCAAATTCTTGAGGAAAAGTGCTACATGAGATCTCTAGGTACTTACAAAAATAATATTGTATGTCTCCTCTTGATAAAGTCAACATGAATCCTCTTGTAACTAAAGATCAATATGAATAGCTCACTTTTCTCACTACCCTAAAATTCCATTTCAGGTTGTCAATCCATTGTTACATTCACTTGTGCTTTTGATTTCACATTCTTCATTTTAACATTACCACAAGACTGATTCTTGATCATACCAGGCTCACCATGTTCACAACTAGCCTTGTTCTCTCTAACAAGCAATTGCTCCTTACCTTTCATGTTCCTCATGATTGTTGTTTCTATATAATTATTCTTGGTAGATATTTTGAAATTTTCAGCATCATCATATACCTCTTGTTGATTTATGTTCAACAGATACTCCATATGTTTCTCTTTCACACATATTGACTCATTATTGACCTCAATATCACTCTCTTTGTGACAGAGGTACTATCCACATAATGAAGACATCCATGAGAGATTCAAGCATTTCCTTTTCATTACATTCAACATGATTATAATCTTCTTCAAAAATGGAAAAGATAATGACTAATGTGCATATTCATACTCATCAAAAAATGTTTCAAAAGGGAAAATGAGCTCTTCCATTTGTTCCATTTCATTATTGATCATTTTTTCATCAAATGAAGAATCAAAATCAGACTCATATTTATCTTACATAGTCATAGCATAGGTCAGGATTTCAATACTAAGTTGATGGTATTTAATTCCTTTTACAACATTTGAAATATCTTGCATAGATTCCTTCTTCGAAGTTATCCCATACTCATCTTCACATTCATTTGAAAAAACTTCACATTAGGTCTCAAGGAAATGATTGGAAACTTGGAAATCATATGGTCATAATGCATTTGAAACATCCTCTTTCTCATGATCCACATTTCTTATTATTTTGGAGTTGGATTCTTGCAATTCAATACATATCTAATCTTCATCATTTTTAACAAAGAATCAATATTGATTTTGAATGGGGAGGGCATAACTTCTAGTTCATGATCTTCTAAATCATCCTTGTGTTCTTTGACAAGTTCCATCCCCTTTGGAAACACTTCCATCAATATAGGAAGTTTAACATTTTATTCTAAAATTATAAAATAATTACAATCTATATTTATATCTCCACCAATCTCTCCACAGAATCTTCATATCAACATTATACCATATGTAGCTGGAATGTCTACCACTAGTATTTTGACATTGACCTTTTTATCAAGAAATTCCACAAGTGCTACATGAGAATTATTAACTTGACCAATGATAGGTACTTATTTGATCTCCATGGAATAATAATGACCAAAAATAGGGACGAAGGTGAGACCAAGAGCATGTACAAATTTTACAGGCATGATGTTATCCAAGGCACCAAAGTCAAAAATATAGTTATTTAATTTGTATCAATTAACCAACAAGGAGAGGTAGAAGGGTTCAATTTTTCTAGAAGAGGAAGATGTGGAGGCAAGAAGGTTCTAAGATGCAACATTGCTAAGATCAGGAAGTGAATCTTTTACAACGAGTCTGTGGGACATGACTTTGAATTACTTCCTTTGATAAACTGGACAAGTTTATCAAATTTCTTGGGATGAGTTCTCAAATACTCAAATTCAAAAATTTGGACCTTGGACTTCTTAACATGTTCAATTATGTCAAAATGAGACTCAGAGGAGGGTGAAGGTGTAGATGTAGTAGTGAGAGGATGACTACTTCTTGGAATGGAATTGATATTATTTTTATTCATATCATTACATTTGAATGTAGAAATAGGGGGAGAAATTTGACAATGAGAGATACACACGTGCATTGGAAGATGTAGAGATAATTGTAAATACTTTGGGCTTATTCTTAAATGATTTCATGGGAGAGGGAAACAATGATCCTCTTTTTTAATTGATTTTTGTAGAGTCTCCACTTGAGGATATTTGAATTTGTAAGAATTATCCCTCTCTTGAGCCTTCAAATGGGTGAACACCACATAAGAATGACTATTCATATCAGCAACGGTTTCATCATATTCATCATCCAAAGAAGGGTTATATTCACAAAAACCAATGTTTCTAGTAGATTCAATCTCATCAATGGCTAAAATTCCCTCATCATTTTCATATTCAATTTGAGATTCATCATACTCTTCTTCAAGCCTTTGTTTACATGTAGCATTAACATGAGGTTCTTCAAGATCTAATATTCTTTCTCCTCCACCTATTATATTTCTATTCTGATTCTAATTTTGATTTAGATAACTTCCCTCGAAAGGTCACTTGAGAAAGAAGATTTTTCAATGAAATCACATCATTAGCCAATTTTTGAATAAGAGAATTAGTGGCACCTTCTTTGGAGGTTGACCCTTTTTCTTACCATTTGGATTCTTCACTTTCCTAAACAAAATAATATCATCTTCTACTTTGATGGCATATTCTTAGGAATTTTCAAGATTTTAGGTTGAGCTCTCCATAGGATAAATCCAACCTCGGGAAATTGTGCATTTATGAAGAATCTATTTTTGTTATCCTCAGATGGTGAAGCTTCCACATGTATTATTTTCAATAATATATTGAATTGGAATGCAAATTCTCATGAGTTCATTTGATTATTTATTCATTTGGACCAATTGAATAAGAATATCTTGAGAGTCTTCAGCTAATTTAAATATTGCTTCAAACCTAGTTTTGATATCATTCCAATTTGTGATGGATCGAGAGGGAAAGAGGTATAACCATTCAAATACTTTCTCTTGAAGTGGATGCACAAAAAACCTTAATGAAAGATCTTCATGTTTAAATAAAATAACTCTGCATATAGTGATGAAAGATACAATATGTTATTCATGTAGTTAGGTGCCATCACCTTTAAATTTGAGAAATTTTCTTATGGGATCCCTTCAGCAATTCATGGAGAGGTGGTGTAAGAGAAAGCGGACCAATATTCCTTCCATGTGGAACACATGGTTGAGGTTCTTACATTTATTTTTAACTTCTTCTTATGCTTCTTATTTTTGGGAAAATATCTACTAGTGGTGCAACTAGAGATTCATGAGGGGTCACTCGATGTACTAAAAGGAGATGATGCTTGAGATAAGTAATATGGATTGTTTTGGATATCATATTATTGTATTTTAAGAGGTTCACACTTTAGATTAATAAGACATCTCAATCTATCCAATATGATGTATATCTTTTTAGCCTTTTTTTGAGAAAACCTACAACAAGAATGCATGTGAAATAATGTATCTCAAAACAACGATGGATCTTTCAAGCATTAAGTTTCATGTTTTTTGAGTTTTTTTAATTTTTTAACTTTGTATGAATTTTTAGGATTTTATGGATTGTTATAGAGAGAAATAAAAAAATCTACCACATGGTGGGTGAAAAACGTTGTTGGAAAAATAATTAGTCACAAGAGAAAATTAGGGGTTTTCATAAACTCTCTAGTACCAAGTCCCTCTTATTAGGAATAGGTCATCTCCATTTATTGAAAACAAGAAATATATACACAACTCTAATCATCATGGGTGGTCTTTTGACCAGGATCACACATGAATACACTACTAAACTTGTGTGCACAAAAGGAGGTGGAGGAAAGGTGTGTGTATGGAGAGGGGAGAATACAAGAAGGGAATTTTACCAATAAATAACAAGTTGAGTTTATTGACATAAAACCATAATATTATCAAGTTAATAATGAGAAGACACCATGTCAAGGAAAGAGGAACAAAACACAAGTAAATCTAATTTTATTTCCGTTATATTTCACAATTAACCATGTTCATGGAGTAATGTTGAGATGGACAGGAAATCATAAGACAAGGAGATAGAAGAATTGTAGTTTATTACTTGAAGTAAGACAATGGGATATATCAACCAAGAAAAACTAACCCTTTGGAATGTAGAATCCATTCCAATTTATAGTTTAAAATTTTCTCTTCCTCTCTCTCTCTCTCTACATGACTTTTCATCTCACCACCATGTGACTTTTCAAATTCCCTAGGAATGGAACTAAGTCCTTTTCTCATTTCTGAAAAGGGAATTTTACAATGCAACATTAAGTCACTTAAGTGAATAAGATGAAAGAGTGAAAAATTACATTCTCAATGAAGAAATAAAATGTAGAGAGAGGGAGGAGAGAGAGAAGTGGAAATCCGGATATGGGAAAGCATCTTGTTGATGAAGATCCTGCTTCTATGGATATTGAGTGAATGATCCATGAATGAAGTTCCCTAGCTTTGACCTTGTGTTACGTTGGAACATTTTTATTGTAAATTCCTCCTATAAGATGATGAAACACTCCAAGGAATTGAATGAGTGTGTAGAAACATTTCTATGATACTTGCACTAATATGGATACATAATTATCCTTTTTAAACACAAGTTTGAAGTTAGAATAGAGAGATCATCACCTTGCTCTTATCGTATTCAAAATTAACCTCCTTTACATAGATGTTTCCTTTTTGAATGTAATTAACCCAAAGATTATTAAAAATTTCTTTCTCATCTATTATTCATTAGAAAATGTCCTCTCCTCCAAACAAAAGAATTGCTCCTTCATTCACTAAAATTGCGTAGTGTGAAATCATGAATTTGTCAGGTCACTTAGGTGTTCTACATTGTTTCAAACTTATCCAGGTGCTCTTTCTTCAGCATGAGAGGCTCAACATCATTTTTATGACTAAGATCCTAACACTTACTATTTTTAGTAAGCCTTATTTTGAGAAGTCCATTTTAATTTCTTCTTGCTTAATTTGGAACTTTTGAGTTTCCTTGATGTGCAAGGGGCAACAATGACTCGATAATGAACTATTTGGAGCACTTAATAATGCTTAAGAAGGCTTACTATTTTTATAATTGGTTCTTCTTGGTTTCGAATGGAGCGAAAGTGGTTTTAGAAGATTTTTATTTCATAAGGATGTTTTGCTCTAATTTTTAAAGGATTTCAATCGCTGGGTTTTTGTAGAATTGGGTAAAAATATTTTTTGGATAAATATTTACTCAATGAAGGCATAAAATACTCTTCTTAAAGGTGTTTTTTCAAGGAAGCCATAGTTAAAATTTCATGGCCATGAACATGAGGTTTGGGAGATATGAGAAAAATGGGTCTTGCAATGGAAGATGAGTAAAGAGCTTTTGGAAACATAACAACATACTAAAAATAATGAAGGAGATAAAATAACACAAATGAGGCTAAAAATTATTAAGTGTTGCATTTAAATGATTTTCCCTCTTTCAAATTTGTTTTCCCTCTCATTTGCACACCTTAACTCACATTAAACCCAAACAAGCTCAACCCGGGTTAGGTGGGGGTTGGATGTGTATTTATACCATAAAAAATAGTGGAAAAAGGAAAAAATGTACATTACCCCCTCCAAAGTGCACCATGGGTGTTTGTTACATGAGGATGGGGCCAGACTTGTGAGTTGATAACACTTTTCTAACACCTCGAGTTGTGATTTTGAGTGATAAACCTAGCCAGGATCGGGGATTGTATTTTGGTCTCCCCGTGTCCCCTTAGTTGATGGGACAAGGAAAAAGGGGACATCAGGGTGAAAAGTGTGCATAATTTCTAATTTTCATGAAAAATTGGTCAAAATACAACTTATGGTGAGTTTAAAACATGTTTATAATACCTTAAGTTGTAACTTACATGATGAAACATAAAATGGTCGTAATGTATTATGTAATAGTTATGGGAAAGACTAATCCCTAATTTTTTAGGTTATTTAAGAGATTCTATTTCGAACCCTTTAATGAGGTGGTATTAAATCTCATCTAATTTATTACAACTGGAAGGTGGGCACAAGAAAAATTTTACTTATCATCTTTTGATGCTTAATTTCATTCGCCATGGTCAAAGTTATAGTTTTCCATACTTCATTCTTTGGTCGTTGTGCGCTACCATGGATCAGTTCTAAAATGGTAAGATCACAGTTCCCCTTCACCAGGTTTGATCATGGCTAAGGTGAAGAGGTGTTCCACCGATGTAACCAAATCTATAAAGTATCTAGGCCCACTAATGAAATCTCTTCGTGTGTCTAAGATTGAGTAGGAGGTTAAATCTTAAGATGAATTGAGTGAGAATCCTTCTTTAAAGAATCTGCTCAAGCCTAAGGATATTGATGAGGCTATTCTTAACCGTAACAAGTTGAAAGAGAAAAAGGGGGTTAATAACCCTATTATGGCTGAAAGGGAGAAGGTGCAGGGGCAATGTTCTCAAGTGGATTTTGTTAGGGAACCAAAGAGTTTGGAGCTTCTCAGAACAAATACTAATCTCAATAAAAGCACGCTACAATTAATTCTTAAATATTGGCATACTATGAGAGAAAAGGTGGATAGCATGGCTTTAATCATGAATAATGGAAACATGGAAATGTTACAAGACAAGTGCAAGTTCTTGGAAAAAGAAGTTGATAATTTGAAATATCTACTTAAACAGGTGACCAATTGAAGCATACTCCATATTAAATCCATTATTAAGCACTTTCATCTTATGGATCAATTGATCAATGCACAAAGATAACTCGAAAATGAGGAGGCTTTGAAGAAAAGAAAACATGGATAGATTTAGTTTGATCTTGACAATTTGGGTGCATCCATCAACAAGCTAGATAAGGAGTGGGCAGGTCTATAAGATATTGAGAAGAATAATTATCCAAAATGGTAGTGGATTCCTTGGTTGATCTCTCTTATTTCTTTGTTATTGGTTTTCCTAGTTTATTGGTTGTTGTTAGTTTTCTACTATATTGCTACTAATATGTACTTTGTTTTGTTGTTACTTTTATTTTCTATATATCTTCTGCCCTATTTGTTATGGTTTGTTATGATGCTTTACCAATAAGTGGTCTTTTTCAATGTACAAGGATGGGACCCCTTAACCCTCTTTTACCTCTAATAAAAAAATAGTTACGAGATGATTTCATAGGTTTAGAATGCGTAATGCATTATTTTTAGGTGTGTACAAAATGAAATAATGATCTAATGAACACCTTAGTGACTATGTTCTTTGTTATAATACTAATCTTACTAAAATGAACAATGTCCTAGCTGATTCTGAATTGCAAGACCTATTTTTACAATTCCTTTTTCCTCCTATCCAAGAGTTAGTAATATTTAATACCTTTTGTTCCTTTGATCACTTATGTCATATCCTTAAGGAAAATGAAGGAAACCTAATTTATATTGGAAAAATCAAATATAGTGACCAAACTCCTAGTCATATTAATGCCAAATTCTAAAGTAAATATACTTTCAAGAGTAAACCTCACTCGAGCCTTGAGTGAGGCTAAAAAACATTATTAATGTAATTTCCCAACCAAAAGCTCTCCAACTTCAAGCTCCTCAACGAAATTTTACTAAATTGCATATACCACCTTGGAAAATGTTGCAACAAATACTTAACAATAAACTTATCTCTCTTTCTCCACTTCTCGAGTTGGACTCTAGTCATCCTCAAGGAAAGAAATTTGATGAAAAAACATACTATGAATATCATTGATATAATGGGCACTCTATTTTAATCAATGCTTCAAGATTAAACATGTGATTCAAGACTTAATTGATTCTAATGCAATTGAATGGGTTGAGCCTCACTGTATTTAAACCTATAAATAATAATGATAAGCTCAAAATATTCATGACTTGCATCTCAAACATGAAAAGGTTGCATCTGAGGAAACTTCTAATCATGCTTATTATGTGGTTCCACCTCCCCAATCTATCAATACTCCTCTATACTTTCTCATTGGTTCTAATACTACCTTACCATCATTACCTTTAACGATAAGGACTTCCATGCTTCTTTCTCCTCTTTTAGGCTTCATGTTGATGCATCAATTGATTGACAATCAAGATTTCACTAATGTAATGGTTAATCCTACTTCCAATAATTACACATATTTTCTTCCCATATTATATTCTATTAGCTTTATTTTATCCCAAATTAAGTGTAAAGCACCTACCTCCTATGGGTGTATAACTCTTCCCATCATAGTTGGGCCTCTTACTATTTACATGTCATTTGTTGTAGCATCAAGAATCAAGCATTGTGACATGATCTTATTTAATCATTGGATCAAATATTTTAGGGTTGTTCCATCTATTATGCACCAATGTGTCAAATTCATACATGAGTGTTAAGTCATCACTATTCAAATTATCTCACCTTTGACCCGTTTACCTTTTGTTTCTCAAGATTCATGTCCCCACAACTAGTGCACCCCCACTCTAGTTAGCATTATGCCTAGTTCACATAGTATTACAATTCATCCTACATCTAGTGATGATAGACATACAATTTTTTTCACACACTACTAGTGTTAGTACCACACTTTCACTACCGACTACTAGCCCACATAGATCTCGTCAACCTTCAATACCCATCACTCACTCTCAACGTATCTCTAGGTATCATAGTCCATCACATAGGACTAGGTTATCACACAAGGTTCATGGTACATACCACACATCTAGGTCTCCTCATATGTCTATTTCACCTTCAATACAACACAACTCCTTAATACACAACTATACTATACACACATCCACGCACCTGGTCTCACATGACACTAGTCTCTTGATTCATGATCATATGCTTCCTTCATTCACAATGGAAGATAGTGGGTCTTCACTCAATGTAATCATTGGATAGATCATCTACTACTCACACACTAGTGAGCATATGAATTTCCATTCATTTCGTGATTACACACTCTATTTATAGGTTCAACTTGACTACTTAAACCTCACTTTCCACACACACACACTGGCTGAAAACATTGTTTTCCCACCTCTAGTTACATGGCCCATAATTCATAAAAAGTGAAAAAAATCTACATATTTCCCATGGGGGAATTCCTAGATAACCCTTCTTGCTCTTGAAAGAATATGTTTTCATTTATGTCCTCATGGATCCTAAATGTACAAAACATCAAAATATGCTAAAACCCAAAAACATTAAAATATATACAAACATCTAAATAAATTTGCATCGATCTTGCTTAGTTTTTTCTATTGCATGCTTATATTATTCAAGTTGCACATTACTTATCATGTTAGCTTGATGCATAGTTTTCTATATCATTTTTATAAGAACATGTGCATTCAAATGGCACATTTAGTTGAATGCAGAATACACATACATTGTTACATGATGAATCCCTATACTTCTCTCTACCATTTCTTTTACAAAAATTAGGGAATCAAATTTACACTTACTCACATATAGGTGTTATTATTCCAATATTTTCTAATTTACTTTATCTTACTTCATTCAATAAATACATACATTGTGTCAAACTATTTATTACTATAACATACTAATGTGTGCTTCATGTGTAGTATCTATTTTGTAGGCTACTTCCAAACCAGAAACATTTTCATACTACTGATTGTTTCTTCTTTTACATGTTTTTTGTGTGTTGTCCCTTATTTATGGGAAATACCCTATGTTACTTATTTCTTACTTTTTCCCCTTGAATGCCTTGATTTTCTTGTGACATCCTAAGTGGTGTCCCATGTATGTAGCATCTTGTTTTCCATATTGTTCTATTTGTGTTCCCTTGCATGATTTTTCTTACATTTATTGTGATATTTTTTTATTTCTTGTTATTAACACTTTACTATTTTTCTATATATTACTATGTATGTGCCATGGTATACACCATGCACACTCCCCTTTCCCCTGCAGGAATCCTACAACACATGCACATCGATTTAGGTCTTCTTGTTTGGGCCATGCTCATATTACTCTACATCATGCACCCCAAACAAGAGGGAAACCATTGAGCAATATTTCACCCTCATAACAAAAAAATTAGGAAAATAAATGACATAGTACGAAATGGACAATGTCAAGCTCAAAAATTGGATAAAATATAAATTGGGTCGAGAAAACATACGAGGACCAAAATCGTACAAAAATACCATAGCACCCAAACACTATGGCCCATTTAATACGCTTCGTCCCGAGGGGGTAGTTTCAACGGTTTTCTTAGTTTTTATGTTTTCTCGGGGATATTTACAGGATCTTTACTCAATTGTAATGACAAGATGCATGGTAAAATTTATATTATGGTGGTACCAAGGGTACCTACAAGTGAGCATTTCCTATTATATTTTTCATCATTTATAAATCAATTGGGTTCATGTTCATCTACAAAGTGGAACTTATCCGTGGGTCTTGGGAAGTGTCAGGTGACTATTATCCTTATAGGCTTGACTTCCCATTACTCATTTTTGTGAAGGGACATGGAAAAAATTGAATGATCCCAATACAATTCTCTTCACCATGTGTGATGCATTTACACTTATTTATATCCTTAGCACATTCCACTTGGGGAATGATCACCCATAAGTCCTTCCAACCATCTCCAACAAAAAGCATAAAAATATCCATGAAAATGGTAGTGGGAGTACTTTCTCCCCCTCTCTCAAAAAACAATCATGTTTACTCTTTCCTTTCCTTTTGTTCTTATATATTTCTATTTTCATACTAATTTCAAAATTTTCAAGTTAAAGTTCAATTTCCTATACTATGGATGTTGACTACACTCTTCTCTATAGGTAATCATCTCGAAAAAACAAACATAACTTGAATAAAGACAAAGTCCTAGTAAAAACACAAGGAAATTTGAGAAAAGACAAAGTTTTTCTATACACGCAAGTAACTTTTCATATAAGTATGTAATTTTAAATTCCATACTTAAAGCGGTGGAAAATGTAGAAACTCAATTTGGTAAATCATGTCTTGTAAAAACATAAATTATACAACACTTTTTCATCATCCCACACTTTCTCAATTCATCCAATTATATTATTCCTAGCTATATCGTACTCATTCATGCTTGCAAACACAACCTATTTATTCACATAATAGTCATATAAATCCATCAAATCAGGTTATACCCTCACATATTACAATCCTAGTTTTCAAATTAGGCACACATGTATCGAGGCCATAACACCCAGAAAGGGCTATTTTTTAAAATTAGGACAATAAGAGGGGGATGAACTAGTGTCTCTAAAACTAGTGATGATAAAACCAACTCAACATCTACAAGAAGCTAACAAGATATAAATTACACATAGATAGGATTTAATGTGGGAAACCCAAACTAGGAGAAAAACCCACTGAAACTAAGAACTAGCTTAGGACAATAATGTCATGTATATGTTACATTGATTTCATAGTTGATCTTCAACTCAACATGGAGCTGCAACTCCAAAACTCGACTAATCTACTACTTAGTCTTTGACAAGCTTCATTTTCTTGGAAGCTTCAACTCCCAAATATCAATCAGGGCTTCTACCTATTTCTTCTGCAAGCAACAACTCACAAGGAAGTTACTACTCCCTTCTGCTAAGCTAAAACTTAGAATTTTTCAATATTTTGATCTCTCAAATTTGTTTCTCACACAACTAATGGTGACCACTAAATCCGCTCACTTCTTCTTCTCTATTTCCTCCTTTTCATATCTCTTCTCATTATTTAATCAACTTCAAAATTCAATCACACAAGGCCTGTCAACTATATCTTCAAACTCTTGTCTACACTTGAACTCACATATTTAGTCACAAGACTTCAAGTATGATCTAATCATATATTCATATTTATATACCACCCCGACTCCTATAGATCCCTATGTTACTTTCATCACATACTCTTCATTCTCTTATCACCTTTTCCTTCAATGTTCTCATTATTCTTCAACATGCACCTACAAGCTCCTCAAAGCATTAACTACTCTTGATTTTCAATACTTTCAACACATCATCACTTCTCATACTCACTCTTTTCATATTGCCTCATTATGTTATTCTATCAAAAACTCAATATTTAATTTTCTTCTCTTCTTTTGATTCACATAAACTATTTCTTCAATATCCTATCTGTACTTGAAATTACATATCTAAAACCATGTATTCATGTATGGTTTTGCACTCTCAATTATTCTCTTTATCCATGAAGATGATACTGATCACATTTCTATAACTCTTTGTTAAGTTCATCTCACAACAATCATCTTAAATGTTTATATGTCTCCATTGGATTCATCTTCCTTCAACAACATTACAAGTACAAGAATGCATTTTTGTATCACAACATAAAACATTCTTGTGACTTTTCCACTTCATTTCAAGGTCTCTTCATAACACAACCATAATCCATGTACAAGGTAGATAAAATATCTTCAATAACGCCACAAGGAGTTATTATTCCATTTATCTAGTTTCATTGGTTTGAAAGGACTTGTTAGGTTTGTTAGAGCATCATTAGTTGAATTGAAGACCAATGATAATATCTAAAGCCTTTGTCACTTAAGGATGTAGTCCTCTAACTCCAGAATACTATTCTTTTGTAATGTCTTACTAACCCATCATGTATAGTGGAAATTACAGATTACCTAGCCTCTAAGTTAGGTGTCACAAGCCTTATCATACATTACAAAACAATCTTGAGCTCCTTTATGAACTCATGTTCTCCTTTACTCGAATAGGACTTTCTAACTTCACTTGAGGATAAAAATGAGCTTTGAATACTTGAATAACAGTTCATTATTTTTGAGAGGGCATCATGAATTAAGAGATATTCAAGTTGGCCAAGACATTTACAAGTGAGAGACATTATTTTTCTCCACAAAAGAACTCAATTTTCAATACATCAAGCTTTGAAGCCCTTCTTCAACATTTTACCAAAATTGTGACCTTGAACCTTGTAATAAATAAGTGTATTGAAGCTTTCAAATAGCTCAGAACTTACCAAGTTAATTTTTCTTCCTTCACCTTATTAGAAATGTTGAAAATTATTTCACATGGTATTAGAGGTGTTGAACATGTTTCAACTAGCTCAATCTGATTTTTTCTTACCACTATCCTTAATAAACCACTTTGTTAGGTCTAAAAATATTTACAAACACATTCAAATTCAACCAAAACACATTTTGGGCACCCATTATCTCAGTTAATATTTGTAATAAGTTTCAAATCTTCAAGGACAGAGAAAAAACCTCGAATTTCTATTACGGCACTATAGAAATATGTTTTTACCCTATCAAACAAAATGGTCACAAAGAACTCAATACACACATGGTTTTTTGAGTGAAAACATGAAAAATATATTAGATAAGCATGTAACAGAGATATGTTCAATATTTCAAGAAAAATGGTTGGTTCATTCTCGAGATATGACTGATTTTCTTTTTCAAACCCTAACTTAATGGTTTCTACTCTTGTGCAAGCCCAAGAGGGCTCAAAAAGAAATTTCATTGTCATGAATTGATGGTTTTCAAAATTTTCACTTTCTAGATGACTAATGCAACTATAAAGAACCTTTTTCATTCCAAACTTCACCTTAAAACATTGATTTTCACTCCTAACAACTAAAAAGACAGATTACTTTACTTCATGAGATCAATGACAATGCTTTTATATCAAGATAACACTTGCTTTGGGTATGATTTGGTGAATTACATAGTTTATAGGAATCATTGATGGTCCCAAAACCTTGTTTGAACATAAAACTTCTCCCTAGAGATCAAATTTCCACCTTTTCTTGAAAGTTTGTTATTGCACAATGATACACATACCATACTATGATCAACATTGAGCTCTACCAGTTCAACTACACCTCTAACATACTCTTACATCTTTAAATACATGTATTATGAGATAAATACCACCTTAAAACTTCCAACATTTTGAAAACATGCATTAAAAGGTAGAGACCATAATTTTCCAACTCATAATTCACACTTTATGATTGGTCCTAGGAGGCAGATTGAGAACCATGAATATCTATGGAATAATCCTAATGCATTAAGGCCATTTTGAGATTAGACTATTCATAATGGAATTCTAGAAGGATTTTACTACCTTTTCAACATCATCATTTGTTTCATGTACACACTTAAAGATTGTCTCTTTCACACATCATACATTTAGGCACATAATTTACACATGTTTAGAAGGACTTGTATTGAACCTTCCATACTTAGGGATCATTGATGACACTATTTGACTTGGAGGAATTATTAATGAACCTTTAGAACCTTGAAGTAGCTCATATAAGTGATTTGAAGACATCTAAACTCATCTTCCTCCCATCGATTCAAGAAGGTGCTTAGGAGAAAGAGAAATAGGGTTTGAAAAACAAAGAGAACTTTCTTGTTCTTCCACCTTTAGCTGTCAAATTTTTTAAAAAGTTCATGTTGTAGTTCTCTTTAAAAATTCCTTCTATGATTTATCTGAAGGAGGATTTATAAAAATATTTGGAAGCTAAGAAGATAGGGTGCTCATATTGCATTCCTCAAGAAACCAGTTTAGTAAAACTTGAATAACTTCAAAATTGATAAAATTTGACATAGAGAACCACAAAACATCCCACTACATGCTCTATAGCTTGGTTCCTCATATAATTTTATGTATTATTCAAACCAAACTCATTTTCCAATGATTTCACTTATAGTTCTCAATGGTAATTTTAGTGAACATTTGAATTTTTCCTCTAGAAGCTAAAGTAATCCATGTAGATGTGTATACATTCCTTAGAGAGTGTTCTTATGATTCTACCATGTTTACCTAAGATTTTCATGACCTGCATTGAGCTCTTGCACCTCATTAGGCTCTATAACCATACTAAATGATCCAATTTCAACTGTGACTCCTAACACTTGACCTGATGCTCACTCCAAAAGCTCTTGCACATATTGGAATCAACATTTCTGACATGTAAAATACCTTATCCAAGCATACAAACCATATCCATACCTCCATTGGGCATCAACCAAACTAGCCAATCTTTGTGTAGCACTCTAAAACCATTATGAAATCTCAATTAACCATCTGAGACCATTAAACACCATTTAAAGGCACCAATCTGTATGACATTTCACTTATCCTTTGCCATTAATTAAAAATGAGATCAATGACAACACCAACCAATACAACATGGTTCACTAATCTCCCCCTTTATCATTGATAGCAAACAATCTCGAAACTTTGATGGAAAACAACCACATCATCTCCAAATCATTCATATCTTGTTTCGATAGTACTCTCTACCCCTTTGACATCTATGAGAAAGGTATAGACATCCAACTCCATAAGTAACATGAAAGAAAACAATGAAAAAGGATGAACTTACTTCAAGAATCTCCCCCTTGGATTTGATTCACTACCTTACTATTGTTTCTTGAATGGATGCCTAAATTCCTTCACCAACCAATCTCAATGCTCCCCTTGAACCTATTCTCTCCATGTTCATATATCTCACTTCACCATGCTCAAGAAACAAGCCCAATTTTGCCTTATGCTAGTTGATTTTGCTATTTGGAGCTTATATCCCTGAATCAACTTTTCAGTGCCTTTTGGTCCAACCTTGGCCATCCATAGAGTCTATATATACATCATGATCCAATTTCATGTACCTCCCCTAGGATAATTTCATCCTCCTTTAATTTAAATTGCAAGAAATCAAGAATTTACCTTGCACTCAAGCCATCAAGATAGATCAGTCATATCTAACCAATTCTAGATGAGCTCTTTAGTGTTTTCCATTTACTTTTCTTGTCCATTCATTGATTGAGAAAAAACAATTTTATCCCCTTAAAGAGTATCACATCGTCTCCATTGTTTTGTGCTTTACTAGCCTTTCAACTTCTAAGGACATCTCAAAAATTCTGAATGGTCATTCATATTCATTTCTTATATTTGACTTCCCTTTCAAAACTTATAGGTCATTATGTTTAGCTTACTACAATAAGAAAAATAAGTATTAAGAAAGACAACTTCATTAATGATCTTTACTACAACTCCTTATCCCTCTCTCTCACAAACTTATGAGATTTTAAGCTTCTTCTTGTCATTTGATTATCATGAAATATTATGCATACCAAAGGATCATGTACTTTATTATTTATACCTCTAACTTACCTATGATTGTACTTTTGTATTTTAATAGTGATCACCACCTTATAGTGATCTAATCACTTCTCTAGCTTCCACTATATATTCCCTAACTTATAACATGAGTTCCCATCTCACTCCTTCATCAATCCATTGACTCTTGTGCTATGAACCACTCCCTCTAAGAGGTTAGTGAAAATTTTCTCCAATGACAACACAAGGACCAATAAGCTGATTTAGGTTTAACTTATTGTTGGTAAGATAAAAACCTTGACTGAAATAGGACATTGCTCTCATGAATCAAGGCTTGTGAATACAATGAAGAACATGACCACAAATAATCTTGATTCCTTATGTACAAATAACACTTACACTTTCTTTTAACCAAAATCATTTTCTCGGGACTTACTCGGACACATTTGCTTGATTGAGATTATTTACCATGACACAGTTTGTGGGTTAAATTAGATCATCTTGTTTAAGAACATTAGGCCAAAATACTAGACACTTTACAAAAAATAGACTCTCTTAATGACTATTCTTACATGAAAACAACTTAATAAGGATGAATCAGCCATGAATCAACCTTGAAAATATATAAGAAGACACCATGGACCTTAAGATCTCTTGACCACACTCCCTTAGCATGAATACACAATAAGGACACTCAAAAACTTCAATGAGCACTAACTTCAACATGAGGCTAAACAAAACATCTTGAAATTGACATACCTTGCCATCATAATGAGGACTCCAATTAACAACAACTGATTCCAACTTACATGTAATAGAATACATTGACTTGTTCACCCAACATCATCAATGAGGTAAATTTTATTGGTAGGTAGATGGACCAATGAATAGTAAAACATGTTTCTTTCATCCTATAAATACCTTCTAGAATCCAAGAGAAGGAACGCTACCTTATGAGATCACTTCAAAATAGAAGAAAGTCATCAAAGTAGCATGATGATTCAATTCTTTTCCTTCTTGTCCTTATGATTTTATCAGTCTTCTTGGATGAACCCCTTGGTGTGACAACCTCGTCTCCTAAGCCTTCACTTTCTAATTGAGTTCTTAATAGACACACATGTTGCATCTCATATACTTGTTTTACCACAGCTATAGGTAAGAATTTTTCATCACTTACACTAAAATTGTCTTCCTTCATCTTTGTTTTATTATCACTTCCTACTTTCTTGTTTTTGCTAGACTCTCCCATGACTATCATTGATAGTTGAGTCTCTTTATCATTTTCACATGATAGTTTATTATCATCCTTTATCTTTTCAACATTAAAATTGGATTCCTTGGCTCTTTATATGTATTTGACTTATGTCTTTCTAGTGTTTCTCTAAAACATGGATGACTTGGTATCATTATTAGAGTTTTCCTTTACCTTGAATACCTTTTTGCCTTGCCTTTTGGATGCATTCAGCTTGTAGCTATATCTAGGAGACTCATGACAGTGTCTTACAAAATTCCCTTGCCCATGACAATTAAAACATACAACATGGTTCTTGCCTCTTGATTCTTCTTCTTCCCAAAACTGACTTAATGGTTCTTCTAGGAAGTACTTGGCTATGTGACCTTTTTCTTTGCAATTGAAAAAAACTATATTATTTTCATATTCAGTCCTACAATATCTCCATGGGTGTTCTTTTTCTATCTTTCTCATACAGTCCCTAGTTCTATGTCCAAAAATATGGCATGAAAAACAAATTCCATGAAACTTACCAGGAATCTCCTTGCATTTGGCTGCTTAATGAGCTTCTTGTGTTATTTGATGTACTTCTTGGTTTCAGAATGTCCTTGACATGATGTATGACTTGAATCACCCTTCAATTCAGTTTGTCTTGCTTGTTCTAATTCATCTCTTAGAGTCTTCAGCTCTACACTTATTTTATCACATTCTTCAACCTTGGCTTTGATGACATCTTGACATGATTCATGACTAGCCAATTCACACTAAGTTGCTTCACTTTTAAGAACTATACTTGATTTATCATTTGGATGTCTTTGTTTTCTTAGAAAGTTCTCAAGATTGCTTGTACTTTCCTCACTTCTTTGATATGTCATCAATTTACTTGTGGCATGTTCTAGATCATTCTTTAGAGTATTCAATTATTCTTCATTGTTAACAAAATATTTCTCTTTGTCTCATATATATTTTGATACACTCTCAACAAATGATGTCATCTCATTGAGTTCTTGGCCATGAATATATTCCATGAGCTTGATTTATGTCTTTAACTCATTTATAAAGGGTTGAGAAATATCATACTTATTTTTAAAAATTGATTATGCTAATGTACCCATGTTTATGCCTTTAGGGTCACCTTCAATATGTTAAACTTGATTCAAGAGGACTAGGCTCTAATACCAATTGTTGGAAATTAGGACACTGAGAGGGGGTGAATCAGTATTTGTTCAATTTTTAACTCACAATTCAATTCACTTAATTTGTAACAATAAAACCAAATCAAAATCCACAAGCAACTAACAAGAGAGAAAGTACATAAAGACAAGATTTAATGTGGGAAACCCAAACTGGGAGAAAAACCACTTTGAAACCAAGAACTAGCTTAGGACAAGAATGTCTTGTAAATGTTACATTGATTTCATAGTTGATCTTCAACTCAACATGGAGTTATAACTCAAAAATTTGAACAAGCTACTACTTAGTCTTTGACAAGCTTTAAATTTCCTAGAAGCTTCAACTCCCAAATATCAATCAAGTTTCTACATGTTTCTTTTCGCAAGAAACCACTCATAAGGAAGCTAATACTCTCTCTTGCTAAGATACAACTTAGATTTTTTGAATATTTTTATCACTCAAACGTTTTTGTCTCACACCACTGATGGTGACCACTAAATCAGCTCACTTCTCTGTTATATTTCATGTGTTTCATCTCTCTTCTCATTCTTTAATAAGCTTCAAATTTCTATCATACAAGGCCCATCAGCTATATCTTCAACCTCTTTTCTACACTTAAATTCACGTATTTGGTCACAAGACTTCAAGTATGATCTAATAATGTTTTAATCTTTATATACCCAAAATCCTATGGCTCCCTATGTTATTTGCATCACATACTCTTCATTCTCATATCACCTTTTCCTTCAAATGCTCATTATTATTCAACATGCACTGCAAGCTCCCTCAAGAATTAACTACTCCTAATTTTCAATACATTCAACACATCATCACATATCATGCTCACTCTTCTTAGCACTTTTCTCACATTACATCATTATGTTGTTTTATCAACAATCTTCTCTTCTTTTGATTCACATATTTTATTTCTTCAATCTCCTATATGTACATGAAATTACATATCTGAACCACGTATTGAAGTATGGTTTTACACTCTCAATTATTCTATTTCTCCATGAAGATGATACACTCACATTTCTATAACTCTCTCTATTAAATTTATCTCACATCAATCATCTTAACTAATTTTATGTCTCGAATGAATTCATCTTCCTTCAACAACATTACAAGTGCAAGAATGAATTTTTGTAACAGAACATAAGACATTCTCATGAATTTTCACTTCACTTTCAAGGTTTCTTCATATCACAACCATAATCCATGTACAAGGAAGATAAAAATATCTTCAATAACTTCCCATAAGGATTTATTATTCCATTCATTTAATTTTTCTGATTTAAAAGGACTTTTCAAGTCTGTTAGAGCATCATTAATTGAATAGAAGACCAATGAGAATCGTTAAATTCTTTTTCACTTAAGGACATGGTCCTATGACTCAACATATTGCTCTTTTGTAACTATTCTTACTGACTTTGACATGTGCGGTGGTGATTACGATTTCTTGTGGTACACTCATACCTCCAACTCGTGTCACAAGCTTAGTCATATGTTACAAAATACTTTTAAGATTATTTATGAACTCCTCGTGTTCTCCTTTACTTGTATAGGACTTTTCAACTTCACTTGAGCATCCAAAAGAGATTTGAATACTTGAATAATGGTTCACTATGTTAGGTAGGGGCATGAGTAATCAAGAGATATTCAAGTTGGCCAAGACATTCACAAGTGAGAGATAGTATTTGTTCTCCACAAAAGCACTCAGTGTTCAATACATCAAGCTTTGAATCCCTTCTTCAACATTTTACCAACATTGCGACCTCCAACCTTGTAATAAATATGTGCATTGAATTTTTCAACTAGCTCAGGGAACTTACTAAGTTAATTTTTCTTCTTCACCTTCCTAAAAAAATTTAACATTATTTCACATGGTCTTAGAGGTGTTGAACAACATGTTTCAACTAGCTCAATACATTTGGTTTTCCCCTAGCCTTAATACAACAATTTTTCAAGTCTAAAAATCTTTACAAACACATTAAAATTCAACCAAAAATCATTTGGGGCACCCATTATCTTGGTTGATCTTTGCAAAAATTCAAATCTTCAAGGATAGAGAAAAGGTCGAATTTCTTTTATCGGTGCTATAGAAATAGGTCTTTACCCTATCAAACAAAACTGCCATGAAGAACTCAATAAAAACATGGTTTTTGAGCTAAAATTTGATAAATATATTAGACAACCATGTAGCAGAGATATGTTCAATATTTCGAGCAAAATGGCTGGTTCATTCTTAATATATGATTGATTTTCTTTTCCAAAACCTAGCTTGAGGTTTCTACTCCTATAAAGGCCCAAGAGGGCTAAAAAGAAATTTATTGGTCATGATTTGATGGTTTTACAAATTTTAACTTTCTAGATGATTGTGCAACTATAAGGAACCTTTTCCATTCCCAAATTCACCTTAAAACATTGATTTTCACTCCCAACTAAACAAGGCAGTTCATGACTTAGTGAGATCAGTGACAGTGATTTTATATCAAGATAACACTTGCTTTGGGTTTGATTTGGTGAATTGCATAGTTTAGAGGAATCATTTATGGTCCCAAAACCTTGTTTGAACATCAAAATTCTCCCTGAGATCAAATTTCCACCTTTTTTGAAATTTTGTTCTTGCATTGATGATACACAAACCATACTATGATCAACATTGAGCTCTATCGGTTCAAATAGACCTCTAACCTACTCTAACATCTTTGAAGACATGTATTATGAGATAAATACCACCTTAACACTTCCAACATTTTGAAAATATGCATTAAAAGGTAGAGACCATACTTTCCAACTCGGAATTCACACTTTACGATTGGTCTGGGAGGCAACTTGAGAACCATGGATATCTATGGCACCA
Source organism: Taxus wallichiana var. yunnanensis (assembly GCA_018340775.1). NCBI lineage: Eukaryota > Viridiplantae > Streptophyta > Pinopsida > Cupressales > Taxaceae > Taxus > Taxus wallichiana. Next base: position 1,018,490,123 of record CM031239.1, on the reverse strand, counting down.
TATTACTGCATTAAGTCCATTTTGAGATTAGGCTATTCACCATGGAATTATAGAAGGATTATACTACCTTTTCAACATCATAATTTGTTTCAAGTACACACTTAAGAACTGTCTCTTTCACATGTCATACATGTAGGCACATAATTCGATGTTTGGAAGGACTTGTCTTGAACCTTTCATACTTAGGGAGAATTGATGAAATTATTTGACTTGGAGGCATTATTAATAAACCTTGAGAACCTTGAAGTAGCTCATACAATTTATTTGAAGATAGCCAAACTCATTTTACTCCCATCGATTCAAGAAGATGCTTAGGAGAGAGAAAACAAGGTTAGAAAAACGAAGAGAACTTTCTTGTTCTTCCACCTTTAGCTGTCAAAAATTTTACAAAATTTAATTTTTATAGTTATTTTAAAAAATTCCTTCTATGATTTATCTGAAGGAGGATTTATAATTTTTTTGGAAGCTAAGAAGATAGGTTTCTCATATTGCATTCCTCAAGAAACCAGTTTTAGTAAAACTTGAATAAATTCAAAATTCCATTTCAAAACTTGATGAAATTTAACACAGAGCACCAAAACACATCCCTCTACATTATCCATAGCTTGTTTCCTCATAAATTTTCATGTACTATTCATACCAATCTCATTTTCCCATGACTTCATTGTTAGTTCTCAAAGGCGTTTTAGAGATCGTTTAAATTTTCCCAATTCCTATAGATGCTCATACATTCTATAGATATTGTTCCTAGATTTTACCTTGCTTACCTAGGATTTTCATGACTTGCATTGAGCTCTTGAACCTCATTAGGCTCTAAAACTAGGCCTAAATGAGCCAGATTCAATTGTGACTCCCAACACTTGACCTGATGCTCACTCTAAAATCTCTTAAACATGTTAGAACCAACATTTATGACCTATAGAAAAACTAAGACAAGCATACCAACCATATTCATACCTCTAGTGGGCATCAACCTCACTTTGGCCAAGCCTGTAGCACTCTGAAACCATCCTGAAATCTCAATGAACCAGCTTGAGACCACTAAACACCATTTACAGGAACCTATATACATGACATTTCACTTCTCCTTTTCCATCAATGCCATCTGACATCAATGACAACACCAACCAATGCAAAAGGGTTCAATAGCCATAACATACATACGCTATGGGATGACCTGGCCATTGGTTCCCTTTCCCTCCAATAACATGTATATATAATAAATTTATTCATCCGTTAATCCTATCTACTTGACACCTAACATTCCAATGAGAAAACACTAAGGCAATCACAAGAAAAGCTACTCTAATACTCCCTTGAGCTTCATATAATCTACATACTCATTCTAGGGAAGTCATCCACTTAGATCTACAAGCACAAAAGGAACATTATCAAAGTCAATTCAAGCTAGGGAAAAGTTTCAAGTACAATCACATTGTTATAAGGTCATGGTTATCAATTTGGTTGTATACATTCTAGATATCACATGCTAGGAAAAATGACATACAATATGAGGCATCTTTAGATTATTGTGATGTTGGTAGTGTATAGGGGATCCCAAAACCCAACTAATGTTTATTTTTCAAGACTTCCTCACCATGTAGCTTTTTGAATATTTAATCATCTCGTATATCAAACATCACACATTGTCAAAGAGCCATATTACATATAAGAAAATATTGAAAGCGGTGCATGGACCTAGAAAGTTTTAGGATCTGGGAATATAAAGGGATATTAGTGTAAAAAAGGATATAATGGTCATACACTTTGGGTTGTGCCATATGCTTTGGTCCGAGAAAATTTATAGGAAAGTGTTTCAGATATGAATCCTTGTTAGACCATTTTCATCCCTTTCTATTCACCATATTAGTTTATAGTCTATAATATCAGCTAAGTATCCTTCTCCCTCTCATCAAATAGTAATTTTTTTCACTCATCTATTGTTATTTATATTTTTTCATGTATTATCCTAATATTGCTGCAATTAGATTTGGAAACTAGTTGATTAGGATAATATACCATTAGTTAATACCCCTATAAATATAACCATTTCAATTAAATCACAACCCTCTTGTGTACTTATTTAGAATGGTCACTCTTTTATCCTAGTCTACATTACCTTGAGATAAAAAGAGGATATTGTATTAGATGCTTCCTTACATAAATAATGTAACTTCTAATATGTTGCCATAAAATTATATGTTATTATTATTGCTAAACATGGATTTGAAAATGCATACAAATTCACACATTTGGTGAGCCTATTGAAAGCCACCATGATGACATTTTCCCCTTAGAACATGGAAACCATTTAATAAAATTCCATGGAAACCTACTCCCACCTTTGGATTGTAAAATATAGGGTTTGTAAAATACTTGATGACTTATCTATCCCACCTCATTTTTGTTGACTAATGACACATTCACCAAAAATTATGAACACCCCCACTACCTTCCCAAAAGAAATAATTCTTGAATTCTTATATAATTATAAGCTATCCTTGGAACCATAGGGTGTCCCCATTACATGTAAATATTTCTAATATACCTAAATATTGTTGAATTTTTGAATCAATACTTGTGCATATCATTTTCCCATTCAAATTTTGGCTTGCATCCACTTTTTTGTCTTGTAAGATAGAATTTATGCATAATTTTTTTGTCTGGACTCATCATTCTTGGAGAGAGTATCTAAAACTACATTTTACTTCCCTTTTATATAGATGATTTCAAAGTCATATCCTAACTTTTAGGTGACCCATTTTTGTTATCTTCTACTGAAAACCTATTATATAATAATTGCTTTATATTATAATGTTATACCTTTTCCTTGCATTATCTAACCATCAAATATGATCTGCATTGTTTGATGGCATGAAGAATAGTCATCATTTCCTTCTCATAGATGGATTTTAGCAAATTATTCCCTTTAATTTGTTGCCTCTCAAATATGATCAAGTTTCCTTCTTATATGAGTGTTGTTCTCATTCCATGTTGAGATGCATCATGTTCCATAATGAAATTCTATAAGAAATTATGGGTAGTTAGGAATGACATGGTACACATGGCCTCCTTCAACTTCTCATATACCTCAGTGATATCTTAGTTCCAATGGAAGGATTCCTTAAACAATTTTTGTGGTGTTTCTATGCTCCCATAATTATTCACAAAATGAGGCCAATGACCTATCATCCCGAGGATGCCATGGATGTTCTTAAGGGATTTTGGATATCACAATTCCATCATGTCCTTGATCTTGTTGTGGTGTAATTTTACAACTTCATGTGAAAATAGTATGACTCATATACTCCACCACTTTCACCCCAAAGGCACACTTAGATGGATTGGTAGAAATACAATGTTGTTTCAAAGTGAATAAAGCCCAATCTATTTGTAGCAAGAGTTCTTCCAGATTTTTATTTATTAATATTTCATAAGAAAATAACAAGATAAAATTCCTCAAGAATGTCCAAAAGACAATGTGCGTCAAATTTTGGGATGTATATGGTACATTTTTAGACAAAAATGCATCACCAAAACCTCATATTATCTTTCACATGTTTTAAAACTTGTTTTATGTTTGTCCTCATCTCGTATTCAAATTTTATGGTAACTTGAACAAGGATGAAGACTAATAAAATAGAAATCACCATATATCTTATATAGAAAATCATCACTTATGGGAATGGGAAACCTATGTTTGATATAGTGTAATTGTTAAGTTATCTATATTTTAGGCACATTTTATTCGTCTTATGTTTTTATTCACTATTACCATTAGAGAAGAATACATAATTTACTTATGTTAGATAATACCTACTTACAACATCTCTTGCACCATTTTCTCAATCTCACTATTTTAGACATATGGGTACTTCTAAGGATAGGTATTAGGTCATTGAATCCATGATATAAATTGAATGGAATGATTATAAGCTATTTTTGTGGTAGTCCTTTTGGAATAGCTCTAAAATTTACTAATGTTTATCAAGAACTACATGTAACTCTAGCAATGTAGACATTTGTGTAAGAATCATTTCCAAGGAAAATAATTGTGCTAAAATGACCTCTACTCCCTCTTGAGAATCTTCTCCATCTAATAAGAAATATATAATTTTGGGAATTTCATACATAACCCATGAATTTTAAATGTCTTACTTATCAAAATTAAAATGCATGAACAACTCTTGGAAGTTCATATCAATTTTTCTTAAGGATGTGAGTTGGTGGACTCTAGAAAATGTCTAAAGCATTCAATTAGAATGGAAAACATAGAAGTTTCTATCCTATATGCACCCATAGTGATCTTAATACTAGAGAATTTAATACTCCCCCATCTCCAATCATGACTGAAATTTCTGATTTTGATAAACAAAATAGTTCGATGCACTACTAAATTATTGTCGATGAAGTTATGCATGTTCCCGATTCAAATAACATTATATCTCTTTGTTTCTTTATAAAACCCACCACTTTTAGTTTTTTTGTGTTAATCCCATAAATTACATGAAAAAAATAGTTTTTAGGAGTATTCTAAGACTTCCTTCTTCTCTTCTTCAAAATCACCTCCAACTTCATCATCCTCTTATTTTTCATTGACACTTCTAATGTAAAATAGATTCTTATCTACACATTTATATACATGGTTATATTATTTCACAGTTAGAACATGACCCATTTGATTATTTCTCTTTAAATTTTTAAGTATTTAATTTGATTGGATGAGGGAATGATAGTGTTGGAGTAGTTTGGTATGTGACCTTGGTGAATGTCCTTTATTTGAATAGATCTCTTTATTCTACCACGAAGGTGAAGATAATTAAAACTTACATATAACTCAAATTAAACATGTGAATGTCATGTTGGATATTTTCCTTAATCCTACCCAAAAAAACTTAGTGATATTATCCTTTGTAGTTCCCTCTACTTATAAGGATAGTTTCTAGAATTGTTGAATATAATATTTGAAAGAACCTATTTTTCATAGTTTTTCTAGTTGGTTCAAGCGAGTTATTCATCACACTTTGTATCTCATTATTGAACAATGACCAAATGATATATAGACCCATATTTTTATTTTTATAACATAACCATATACTAAATAAATTGCTTAAGTTCTAGATATAATGATGTTATTACCACCATTTATGCATAGGGGTTTGGATGTAAATAAAATAAATTTTCTTTTGATTGATCCATGTGACTAAATCCTTCCTATAATACTTTCACAATTCCATTTTTGGTAGAATTTGTTTATCCCCTATATTGGAGCAAGGAAAGAGTGGAGGCTAACCTAGATTTTAATTGGGGTTTCTTAGAGATTTTGAGTGAATAGGATGGGAAATGTTGGGTTGTGGATGAATTTACTGAGTTAACCAAGGCCACCATGATAGAGTAAATATTGGAAAACACTATGTTTAATGTGTCTTTAACTACCATCATATCTTCATTTATATCTATTTTCATAATGTACATTAGTCACATTTAATTATGGTTGTCTCACCTTTTTATCTATTAAAACAAACCTAAAATAAAGGATCCAAAGGTGAGTCTCATTACTAACTCCATATCAAGAGAATTATTTCCTGGGGTGATGTTACCCTTGAATCAAGCTCTAGATTTTAGACATGACATGGAGTAGCATTTATGTTTTAGGGTTTAGGGTTCAAGGTTTAAGGTTTAAGTCATATGATGGGAAAATATAGGTCCCTGTACACAGGAAAAATGACATGGGATTCCCTGTGTACTTGACTTCCCAAGGTCGTGTTAATAAAACCAAAATGTGAGAAATTGGATGCATATTGATAAGTAAATAAATTAAAATCAGGGGCTATGAACTAGTAGCATGAATTCCTAATAGCTGAATTGGACAAAGGGATAAACATGGGTTATGAATGGGTAGCGTGAATTCCCTATGGCTAGATTCATTGTTTGATTTGGGTTCCTAAACTACATTAAATATTAGTTTTAAATAAATAATGGAAATAAAATTAGTTTAAATAAAAGACAAGTGTGTTTAATATTTTAATTAACTAGATTCATTCCCAATTAATTAAATAAAATAAAATAAACCATCTATTCTATTTGTTTATATTCTAACAAGATTTTAAAAAAGAAATGAAATTGAAAGAAACTAACTAAACAACTAACGATTTTTGTATTTTTCATAATTAAATAAAATAAATAAACAAACAATTCTACAGACACATGAAATGAATTAAAATAAAATACTACTACTTCTAATAAAATAAAATAAAATAGGAATAGTCGGATGTAGTTATTCCTCTATTGCGGGTTATATAAAAAATCTATTCTAAAGAATGTATTTGAAATTTATTATTCTAACAAAGTAAAACTTCTTCTGGAAAATATTTTACCTCATGTTTTCTAGAAAGAAAGAAGGCTTCTCGAAGTAATTTCTTCTTTATTGTGAAAGTTTTCTTGACAAAACAACTCTAGATTGATTGAAAGAAATGGGAAGTAAAGTAAAGATAATGATTTCTTCACTTCTTCCTCCAACAGAATTCCCCAGAATATCCACAAGGATAAGCCAAGGAGAAGTTATCAAGGGAATATTTATGTAAGAAATATTTTGAAAGTAATACTATAAATAAAACAAATGCACTCAAGTAGTGATGTAATCTTCTCGCTTCTTTTAATTATAAATAAATAACTTCCTCTAATTATAGTAAATAGAACTATGTAATGTTTTAAAATAATTCAATTACAACCCCAACCTTGTTACTATTGTTCTGTGATAGCTTCCCAGATGTGAATTACATTTTTTTCTCCTCATCTTTGTGTCCTTTTCTAGAGATGAAGACTAATTGATCCTATGATGTAAGAATGTTAGCAAGTAACAAAAAAATCAAAATATTGGTTATGTCTCGCTTAGTGCAAGAAATGACTGAAATCATATGGTAGGAAAGAACATAGTAATGAATTTTTTTCTATGTGATCCCTCTCAAAGTTTCAAGTAGCATAACACTTCACCAAAAATGTAAGATATCCAATCCATCATACGGGTAAAAACTTGGCTTTTATAAAAATATGGGAAAAAGGAATTCAATCTACAAGTGTTAGATAATAAGTGAAAAATCATCCCCAAGAGAATAATTAAACCTTTTAAATTTATTAAATGAAGAATAAAATTTCAATACGAATCCAACAAGCCCAAAAATGGACGATTTGGTTGAGAAACGAGTGAGAAAATCACTCCTAAAATCAAATAAAGTTTTTATTTTTGGTTATAAGGTGACAAGACTGTCACTCCTAATAGAGGGTTGGTTACAAAACCACCGGGAAGTTTTGTAACCATTGATGTGATTATTTTTAGCTACCACTTGTGACAATTGTGGAACCGCTGCTCACAAATAATGTTAAAATCTAAAATAGGTCTTGCAAGAAAAATTGAAGTCTGGGGACAAAATAGAAGGGTTGATTTGAGTCAAAGGAGAGATGTAAATGAAAGAGGGATGAATTTAGACTTAAATATTTCTTTGAAAAAGGTTTTCCTCATCATTTGATACATCATGTTCTTTCATGTTGCACCATGTAATTTTTGGGTGGGTATAGTCCCTAAATGGGTTCTCAAATATGGGGACCATATCTAATTTTAGACACATAATGTATATACAAAGTTTCTTGAGGATTTCTAGTCTCATATTTATCAAGGATAGTGACCCTAACCCTAGGATAGCTATCATTTTCCAATTCTTGTACTTAAGATAAAGATATGTATCCTACTAAGATTCGAATAAGAGTAATCAAGGGATGGTTGAAGATAAGGGGTGTAATATAATAAGATAATGTTATAGATAGAAGAAAAATACATCTACCCTAATCCATCATAATGAATTATCAATCATCTACACAATAATAAACATAAGATAAAGGAAAAGAGGGTTATAAATACTTACCTATATTATGATCATTGATGCATGATCCTCTTCGAGAAAACAACACTAAGAGAGAATATTTATGAGTGTAGGGATATTAAAAATGGTTACCCTTGATTTATTCCTTAGATCCCAATTTAACACTAATGCTATTATATAATAATGTTATCATAAATATCAATCCCTCCTGCAAGTCCATGAGAACCACCAATATAGGAAAAACCATAACAATGAACCTATAAACCACTTTGTATGTATTATTAAAGGGTTTTATGATCATAACTACCTCAATTTAAAATATTTCAATACACATAAAGTTAACTATTGATGTAATCCATGCATAAGAATCTTTTCCATAAACCTAAAAAGTCTTCCACTAAGGACAAAAATCTCACCGATACTTATCAAAAAAATCCTAACAATGATCCTACTCCCTTAGTCAAGCCTCATCCCAAAACCACACTAATAATCATCCCTACATAATGCATTCCTCTTCCCTTAGATAAGGTTTCTCAATCTATAAGCCCCATCTAGCCATGGATCCCTCTTTCACTTCTCATCCCCCACATATCACTATGATACCTATCCTATGCCATAATGGAATTTACTAGATAAGCTCAATTTTATGAATTTGAGAATCCCTCGATGGATCTCATGTGTACTTCAACATCAAAAATTCCCCATGTAAAAAATTTATCACTTTGAGGATGCTTTTGATGAGGTAAAATAATATCCCTCCATCCTACCTTTCCCTAACCCCAAAATTCACAATATTGAAACCAACTTTCCCTCCAAAAACTAAAAATATATAGCCACATAATTTCCTAGAGATGATATGATTAATGATGAAGTAGGAATCATTTTTGATGATCCTCCACTTCTTATTAGTGTCATTATACATGAATATGAAAAATAAGTCTGGTTCATGAAGGTTTTGGAATCAATGTCATTTCCTTCTCTCTCATCAAAAACATCATATTTGTAGTTGATGAACTTAATAATAACCAACTCACTTGTCATGGATTTGATAAAAACTCATCGAATACACTCTATTTTATTTTTCTCCCCATAACTATTTTCCCAAAGACCATTCGCATGAAGCTCATGGTTCTAGATCGACCTTTTTCTTACGGTATCATGTTTGGTTGACCTTAGATACATTGTATGTGTAGATTCACACCGTCTAGTACCAATACATTAAGTTAATCCGAAATAACCAATGATGTAAACATAATGTTGATCTAAATCCTTGGGACAAATATGTCCCATTTGTTGACAAACTTTTTATTCCCACTAGTTTTATAATTCCTAACACCCATACCCTCTATTTTATGACTATAGACCTAATGTTCATATCACATTATCCGAATAAAATGATGATGAACCTAATAAATTGTAAAACATATTAAAATAATATGTTCACCAAATACGATTAAAATTTGTCTTCCTTCATTTCTACCATCCCGACATCTAATTCCTCCTATTTTAGAATATGAAGAACCTCCTTGTAATGTTGCTTCCTCTAGTCATCATAATGGTAGCTCCTTAAAATGATGAGCTTTGGATCACAAAATTATTCATGGAACCATAATCCCTATACTCTTTTATCAAAATGGGGATCAAGGCCCATGAAGATACCTTTAAATTTGATAGGTTTGATTATGATGATGTTTACAACTCATTCTACTTCACTTATCATTAATGAATACTACATTTTATCTCATGTTAAATTATTCCATTTAGATGTTCTTCATTACTAACATAGAATGGCTATAATGCATACCACCGAACCATACCAATATAATTGAATATTATTTTGGGGCATCTCATGATGTCACTTATTTCCCAACCCCATATATTGGATTACCTCATGGTTCTCACCCTCCCTTTAACTAAAAAAATCAAATCTAAGAAATCTTCAAATAATAACACCTTCTCTTTAACAACATTATTCAAATTAACTACTTCATTAACCTACTATTTTATTGTTCTTCACCCTGCTTGGGTTTATCCTCCCCACTTGGGTTTATACAACCATTTCTTTCTATCTTAGATATTATGGTAATCTATCTATCTCTTTAACCTTTCTAATTATACATAATCATGTCCCAATTAACACCTTGTATCACACTTTACTATTCTTATAGAATCTACTCATTGGTTTTTTCTCTTCTTTTTTTCTATCCACATATCAGCTACCTATCTCCTATAAAAATTTAACTAAGTTATTTATGCCTTATTTTACTAATTAACTTCTAGTTTTTCTTTCCAATATTTCTTATTCAAGGCTCCAGAAAATTTTGTACCTACCACAGGCAAGCTGAGTGAAAATAGATGATAAGTATGAGGCAGATATATTTCATTTGGTGGACTTCATTATTTATTTATAGTACATTTATTATTTCTTTACTTTCAACATTTAACTTTGACTATTTGTATTGTATAGAAACTTTTATAAAGACCATTTCATGTTTCAATATTGTGACATGTGATTATCTTTGGTTGTGGCATATGTATACACATCATTTTTGACACTTGTTAACCGTTTATTTTTTGTATGGGTTTCTGGTGCATCTTTCTCCTAAGTGAGTACCTTATGGTCGGGATTAGGGTCTGATGGGAATTCATCATGTGGCTAGACCATAATATTATATATATAATACCATATTTCCCTTACCCTTTCCATGTTTCTTCCATATGTTAACACATTGTACTCATTATGTTTACTTACCACCATTATGATTTCTTGTTCTCATTCATTCATGGTATTTTCACTACTTATATTGTACCTTTTTCATTAACTTCATTATTTCTTTTGTCTTCTATTTCCCATTGTTTTACACCTTGGACCTTAAGATTCCTCCAAAATCTAACACCATTGAACATGATAGATGATGCTTATTTTTGTAATTTTCATTTATGACACCATAGGCCATGGTAGTTGGTGTTAAAATTTTTAGTTCGATAACATCGACCATGGTTAATGTTGTTAGGTATTTATAATTTTCTATATTATATCGAGTTCATTATCACTTGCACACTTCACATTTTCACATTAGCTTGCACTTATTTTTTTGAAATTAAGCTCTTGGATCTTACCATCTTGCATTTGGGTCACCGTATTTTTTGGATTTCTTAAAAACTAATTCCAAGATTTAGTGAAGGAGTTCAACAACATGATTTTCCTAAAAATACATTTCAACTATTCATCAATTTGAAATGATCTCTTAACAAATCAACCCAAGATTTCATCAAGTGATGGAAGGTTTTAAGTAATCAAGCCAACCATCATCTTGATAATTTAAATATTTATCAAATAATCCTTAAGGATCTTGTTCCTAATCTTCAGTATAAGGTTTGATCCTTCTCTCCCACCATGTTGTAATAGGCTCTTGAACAAGTTAACTGACATGACTACCTTATGTGATAATTCAAATAACATTCTATATCATCAAACACCCTCAAATTAATGAACATTTCCATTAACCCTCAACCCCTTTCTTAAGGACAATATATCACACATTCCTCTTAAAATAATTATATTTAAAGAGTCATTTCTCACAACTCACTCCACCCACCTTTATCATATGATGAACTATTATAAGTTTTTCCCATGCCTCATATTTTTAATGCTACCAAGAAACCATTGAATTATTTTAATCGTTACCTCTTTTTTTGGTGGCATGTCACTATTGGAAATTTCTAGATGTGTTGTACATAAATAATGAAGCTCACATAATGCAACAACATTGTTTGACATACAAGAAAGAGTGAAAGAAAACCCATAGGAAACCCGAATGGATTGATACTAGAAAGGAAATTTTTGAGAGGATATATGATTAAAATATAGATAAACATCTAAAAGATAGATTTTTCCTAAAATATCGATATGATTGGTCATGTAGATATACACATGGGTTGATGGTGTCAAAAATATAGGAATATAAGGTAGGAAATATAAATTAATGGGATCGATCATACATGACTGATGGCATATGGGGAAGATTCTAAATGATGAAATATGAACCAAAATATATCAACTATACATAAATAACATAGTGGATGATGGTGTAAAATAATCAAAATGGAGACTTAGATAGGATATGTCATGTAAATTGATTTACGCGGTGGCCAACTTTGTAAAGAAAGAAGGAAAAATAAAAAATAGCGTGAATCTTACCCAATCTAGGGAAGAGTAAGATTTGTAGACACAAAATATATGGAGTTGGGTACATTTCTAGTCCTAAATCATACTAATGTAGACATGATTCCTAAGCAAGAAATATAGTGGTTGTGAGTTCCTTTTGGCTTTTTGGTTTCTTTATCTATTACACTTTACTATATTTACACATCTTATAATTCTATTGATACTTGACTAATTTACCTTTTGATTGCCTCAAATGCTAGCGCCCGATTAAGGCGAGTAAGTGCTCGGTGCTCCTCTCCCTCTCTTTCTTATTCTTACTCTTTTGGGTCCTTTTCCACTTCTTAGTCACCTTTTAACACGTTGGGTCATCCTTTTAGTTGTCAATTATGAAATTCAAATAAGGGAATCATATATATACTTAGTTATTTCTTCAAATAAGGGGTCAAACATTATAAGCATTATCGATCACCACCTAATCTTGCAAAAAGGTACAAGATCACTACAAAGTACATATCTAGCACATTTATACAAGGGAAAAGGGTTGCATTTCTCTAGATACACTGCATAGGAGGGGATTTCATTCTCTTCCATCACACACATTCTGCATATTCGGGAAAATATAGATCTATTCCACTATCATTGTGTAACTTGCACTGAGGGATACCGAGGATATGGATACATACACACAGGAGAACTACATGGAGTCGAGATGGAGTGCGGTGCTTCGTTGTAAGCTCACTCTTTGGATGATCATTAAGGTAAGTCGACTCCTCATTCTACATATTTTTTAATTATATTTTATGTGGTTTATGGACATGTGCACTAGTCATTTGTTTTGTAGGTTACATGTGTGACCAGCGATCTAATAGTAAAACTAAATAAACAAAGAGTGATTAATAGTGAAGACATTATGACCCAAAGAAGACCATATTTTGAGTATTTGAGTACACACAGCACCCAAAACAATCACTTATCACTTGGGACACTTATGTCCTCCTATGGTCGCTTATGTCCAGTATAACCCTGAGTTTATAAACCATCAGTGAGCCATTTTGACACTTGTTTCTAGCCGGTTTCAATAGATACAAAGTCTCGATCACTCCCATGTTGTATAAAATTGGTTAAGTCATATTTATCCATTCATATTATTATAGTATTACATCCTTGAATGTTTATTTTTGCACCTTATTATATTTAATCACTTGAATATCAATTACTATAGTAAGTTATTTTGAAATAAGATTTAATTGAAATTAGATTAAATCAAGATTCATGTAGGATTTACTAGAGTGTATGAAGGGAAAAGATAGGTTCCCAAATACCTTTTAAATATAGGGAAAAATATAATTTTAGATATATGATGTAGATACAAATGTTCTCAAGGAGATCTAGTGTCAAAATTCTAAAGGATAATGACCCTAACCATAAGATAGTTATAGTTTTCTAAGTCCTATACCTAAGATAAATATGGGTATCCTAATAGCATATAGAATAAGAGTAATCAAGGGATGGATAAATATAAGGGGGATAATATAATAATAAAATATGATATATCACAACAAACATTCATCTACTCTAATCTATAGTAATGAATGATCAATCATCCACACAATAATAAATATAAGATAAAGTAAAAAAAGGTTAATGACACTTACCTACAATGTTACCATTGATGCATGATCACTCCCAAAGAAAACAACACCAAGAGAGAATTTCTAATGGTGGAGAAGGGAAATGTCAATAAGAATACCTCCAGTCCTAACTCACTATGGTGACCCAAATACAAGAGGGTAAGCTCCAAGACCTCAATTCCAACAAATAAGTACACATTAATATGAAAATGTGAAGTTTGCAAGTGATAATGAGTGATGATTATCTTAAATGATAATATGGTAGAGTATAAATAATTGACAATATTGACTATGGTCAATGTTTTTGCACTAAAATTTGAATTCCATCTACCATGGTTGATGGTTTCGACAATGATATTCACAAAATAAACAACATCTACCATGTTCAATGATGTTGGCTTTTGGGGATATCTTAATGTCAAGGTGTAAAACAATGGGGAATGGAATCTAAATACATAATGGAGTTATGAAAAATGTCTAAGATGAATATAAGCGGTGAAATTACCATGAATTAATGAGAACAAGTGAGTATAATGGTGGTAGGTAGACATAACTTGAGTAAAATGTGTGAACAAAGGGGAGAAATGAAGCAAAGGTAAGGGAACTATGTCATAATATTGATATCTCTCAAAATTTGGTCTATACCATCAGACTACAACTAATCATACCCCAATCTTGGCAAGCCTCTTGATGCACCCACCGAGGAGGAAGATACATCAGAAACCCTTACGAAAACAAATGGTTGGTAAGAATAAAAAATGACATGTATACTTAGGGTTAAGGATTTAGGGCTTAGAGTTCAATGTTTAAGGTTTAGGTTTTATGGATTTGGAATATGGTTATGGGAGGTTTGTACATTGGTATCCTCTCTCTTAGATGAATCTAATTATTTCTTGTATATGTAGGTGAAAAAATATCAAAAGGTAGGGTAGGATATTAGAAGTTAATGGTGTTGTGATGTATCACTAAGATGGATCTAATGATTTGTATTCTATACAAGTTTATGAAAAAAATAATTTTTAAATTTTTTAAAAAACTCAAAAATTATTTTATAAACAGACAAATATATTTTCCCAAATTATAAGTTATGTGTTCTTAGTCCTTGACCTTTTGAAAAAGTGTTGTAAAAGAGCTTTCCAAAATGGTATCTCTAATACCATTTGTAACAAAATTACTTATGCATATTCAATAATAGATTACATAACTGAATAGAGAAATAAAATGATAACATTAATTCACAATCACAATAGGTTAATATAATAAACACTAGTTATTTGATAGATTGTATAAAAATATGTAACTCAAACAATTTTAAGATTCAACTACCAAATGTTATAATAACAAGAGAATACACAATATGATGATCAAATAAAAACCATTATATCTTTATATCGTTATATGTTATGTTTATATTCCCCTTGAAGACCCATTACATTCTAATATGTATGTATCTCTTTTATATATTCATATAAATATTTATATACTAATAGTAATATATTTTTGGTTTTAGAATGATTTTATACTTTTTCCTATTTTAAAGGACCTTTATTAGAGATTGTCTTAGGATTGCATACATTTTGGTTAAATTGATGCGAATATTACCCCATTTTGTACTATATTATCTTCACATCTCATTTTTCTCATCACATTATCTTTGACATCATTACATTCTAGTGAACCTAATCATGCGTTTGGTTGTCTTAATCCACTTAGCTAATTTGGTTGTCTTCACAATATCTTTATTTTGTGCTTCTAATATTATTGTGTGTGTGTGTGTGTGTGTGTGTGTGTGTGTGTGTGTGTGTGTGTGTGTGTGTGTGTGTGTGTGTGTGTGTGTGTGTTTGTGTGTGTGTGTGTGTGTGTGTGTGTGTGTGTGTGTGTGTGTGTGTGTGTGTGTGTGTGTGTGTTTCTATTTTCACATTCAATCATGTCATCTCTTATGGTTTTTGTATAAAACATCAACACATTCAAATTCTATATGGTTTTCTCATTCATCTATTTTAAGAACATCACTGAGGAAAACACCTCATGGTGTAATATTTTTCAACCTCAACCTACACTAATAATCCAATGTAACATGGTCAAATATCTACAAGAATTTATTACCATATTTGATGAAGATCCAAAAAAACATTCTAATATTTGATGAATATCAACAACTATACTTACCATATTTGAATAAGGCCCACAAGAATATATTCATGTATAGGAAGCAGAGAGTGAGGAACATTCTCCTTGTAATGCCAACAAGGCCACCTATTACAATGATTCATTTCAATATGAAAATAATAATTTTCACTTTAATAAAGCTAGTAATTAAACTAAATTTACCACTTATAACCATCCTTCCCTTCCTCTCTTGAAAAATATAAAATGGATCATCAAATAAATTTTAGGTTATACAAAAACTACCTACAATGATCAATGTCTAAAATCCTAATATAAAAATAAGGAAAAATCAACATCATCAACTCGTCCAATGATTTACCAAAGTTCCAAAATAATCAAACATGTTGATGCGATCATTTATAATTTCACTACCATCATCTAGGATAATGACATGCATAGAAATAATGAAACTCCTCTATATTTTTACACTTTACCTTAGATTCCAAAGTCACATGTGCATGACAAATTTAAAAATAAAATAATTATAAAGTTTGAAAATAAGAAGATATAATATTTAAATTGAATATAATAGAACATTACCTCACCTTATATTATATTTTGGGGCATCTAACAATTACCACCATTAATTTATTTTATAATTTGGGGAATTTTATGATTCCCATTTTTTCCCTAATTCAAAAATTTGGACATCTTCCAATGTCAATAGTCACCTTACCTGATATGTTAGGGCATCTTACGATGCCTACCCTTTCTTTATTATAATATTTAGGGCATTTTAAGATGTCAATCCTTGTGTCACCTAAAACTTGGGGGAAACTTAGGATTAATATTCTCATTCTTCCTCAAACTTAATGGTATATTATGATTCCTTACATTTCCAAACATCATACATTTAAACAAAAGTAGTAACAAAGAATCTTGTAGCCATTAAATCCAAAAAAAAACTTCGAGAAATTTCTATGGATGTACCACATTAAAGGTATGTTCATCTTTTCTTGTATTTAGTTACACATGTAACATAATAAGTTTTTTATGTTATCTACTTATGATCTCATGCCAAAACATAGTACTCATTATTTCATTACTTAATTATTCCTCTTGGCTCTCTCTTACTTTACTTCACCTCTTGGTTTTATCCTAATTTAGCATGTCTCTTGGTTTTTTTAATTCTTTAATCCCTATTAATTGTACCTCTTATTACTATATCTAACAAATCTTGGCTCATATATCTCATTAATAATTTATGACACCTCTTGGATCCTTACTCCAATTTATTTATTATTTACCTCTTGTTGTTACCCTACTTTACCATAGATCTTTAGTTGTATATAACTCTTGGTTTTACCATGTGATTACACCTCTTGCATTTTACCTCAATCTACTTCTTCATACACTTATTCATTTTAATACTTGATAACATGTTTTTTTTTACCTCTTTTTACTACTCCATGCACCTATTAGTTTTAATTATTTAATTTACCTCTTGGACCTACCTTTAATCACTATTATAACACATATTAAGGCTCTTATTTTATGAGTTTACTATTGTAAAACCATGGGGATTAAACTAGGATTTCATCACAAGTTCCCACCTCCTATGTTACCTCCTTTTTAGATTATGCTTTCAAGCATAGATAATTATCTTGTAGAAAAAAAAACTAATGGTTAATAGTGTCATCTTGGCTCTCTAATTAAATTGTACTTCTTATGGTACAACTTCTATAATTTATAAACATGGTCTCTTTTTCACATTTTTCTTATTTTGTGAAAAAGTTTCAAATATTTTATCATTTAATCATTACTTTACATATAATTATTAAGGAAACCTAGTCACTATTCTTTCTTACCTTTGTCTAAAACTCCGTATTGGGCACACCAAGGTTTGATTCAAGATCACACTCTTTTATAAGTTCATTTTTAGGAGTCTCTAATAATCCCAATTTTTAAGCTTTTCTCTATAGTGGATAGGTATAATAACTCTAGTTCTATTATATTACATAATCCTTATGTCCCTTAAAAATATGGATAGAAGAGTAATTTAAAAAAACCAACAAAATCATTATTCAAAAGCAAACATACAATATTAAAAATAATTTAAAAATGTAGAAATAATTTTTTTATCAAAAGTAAATCACATAACAATGATTATTGGCATGTCCCTTATTCTATTTTAAATCCCAAATTCCATAGTCGGGTCTCTCGCACTATATCAACAAGACCTTTAGATTATATTTGGCTATTTGATTGGGATAGGATGCCTTATATATATCATTTGTGCCACCAACTTTTTACACAATTACCTAAGTCTCTTTGTTGGTAAATATTTCTAATGGGATTATGAGGACTAGAAAACACATAATAGGAAGATAGGAAAAAAAAATATTTTTCATACACATAATATCATGTAGGGGATATATTTTATACTTCCCTAGTTTTATAAACCATGGACCTTACAAAAAGGGTTACTAAACATTTTTATGTCAAAAAATCTAGTCTTGATATAATTAGTGTTTCTTGTCTCTAATAAAGAACATGTTTTAATATTAGTGAAACCTTCTTTTCCATCAATTACCTCCCTTAAAAAATTACTTCTAAGTCTCCCCTCTTATTTACACCACTTTCTTCTTCTTTTGCATATATGTTAGCATTACTGATAAAATTCAAATTCAATGGTTTAAGATTTATGAATTTGCGAAATAACATGCTTTCCCTTTGAACCACACATACATGAGTATCATTTATATCTTTTGGTTTTAATATCCTATCTTGAAAATTTATTTATTTTTATAAAATACCTCTTAGTTATGTTTGGGATTTATAAATGCATATTTCCTAATACACGTCCATATCTCTTTGCATTATCTATCCATAAAGTATCCAATCTTTTATAGATGATTTAAACTCAACATAATACTTCATTATCACCATGGGTCACTTGAACCAGATCTACCATTTTTATACTTTATTTGGACCCAACCTAGTACTTTACCTCATTGGGTCATCCAAACCTAGGTTATACTATGATTTATATGTTATTTGGACATGTATTAACACCTTCATACTACCTTGGGTCACCTAGACCTAATCTACTCTTTCATTTTTAGATATTCAAACACATTCGAATACCATCCTCCTTGAGAAATTTTCATATCATATTTACCTTCTTTTTAGACTAATCTATGTATGTTGGGATTGCATTACTTTATATAGTCTTGTATCATTAGGGGTAATACTAGAATCTTTTACACCTTTCACAATTGAGAAATAAGGATTATGCATGCATATATTTCCAATAAATGGTAAGTTGATGTACGCATATTTAATTAGATGTTCCTCTTCTCAATAATTTCATTATAGTCTTTACTATGATTTTGGCACCATGATCAATTAAATATGCAGCAAACCATGTATAATATTATGACATGTGATGATCTATGGGTGGGTAATTTGGATACATTTTTATTTTGTAGGTCTATTTAGCATGTAAATCATAAGTACTACATTCAAGGCTAGGGTGGGTTGGATCGTAACACTTCATGGGATATTGCACTACTACCTATAACTACATTCACATTACCATGACATAAGCTTCATTTTTCTTCTTACATCCTTTTGAAATTCTTCATACCTCTTGCTAGCCTAAATTCAACGTTATTGGACTAATCAATGATGTTATATATATCTTCATATTATAGATAACATCTTCACCCCTATCATCATCAAAAAATTTTGGTGAACAAAAATGGAAAAAAGTGGTACACAATTATATTCTTTAACCCACCCATATTTGGCAGTTGTCAAAAACATACTTTATAATTATGGTCAACAATACAATTTTGATCAAGTTTCCACATTACCGTTGTTTTTTTATGTCTTCTTCTCATTGAGTTTTAGACTTGTGGTGCATTATGTGTTTGTGATGAATGTTTATAGAATTGTAATCAAATATTCTTCCAACACTCTTTTCTCAATTGTTTATACTCTAGGAATAGTTTTTATATATAATTAGGTATTAATTTACTAATCATATCTGTTTAGATATGAATTGCAATGTGTTTTTGATTGTAGTGCATTGATAATGTAAAATCATTGTCCACATGATCTACAATAAGAAAGCTCAATGACATGTATGAGAAAAATATTGGAATATATATACAACTTGTCTCATTTTCATATTAACCTCATAGCCATGTCATTTAGGCACACTATCTACATACCTCATTAATATTTTTAATCATGGTGATAGGTGTCCTAAAATGAAAATTAGGGAGGTCGTGGTGGAATATAATGTTCGTGAGTTATTAATGACTAATTTGTGTTCTTAAATTTGACACCCATTCGATAGGAAGAGGGTAATTTCAAAATTAAATTTAACATACATTTGACTATTATTTGGAAGTTTTTATTTTTAAGGATAAGTTAATAAAAATATAATAACTTGTCTATATGATGGAATTTGGAATATATTTTCTTTCCCATAATTTTTTCCAACCCAACATTGATACGGCTAGATTGTCACTATTTATTACTAATTAATTTGAGTTTTGATTAGAAAATAATACATTATTAATCATTATAATATTTGATAAATCCAAATAAAAAATCTTAAGATTAATATCTCTTTGACATTTTTAAATGAATACACATTTGAAATACATATACTCATGTTAACTTCGTATTCCTATCCTTTTAACTCTCATCATTTTTTAATAATTAATTTTAAAGAAATAAACATTAAAGTAAAATGAAAAGAAGTGAGAGATTCAACCTATAACAAAACACAAATTTGAAGTGCAAACTCATTTTTAAAAACTCTCTACCAACCATTAGTGTTGAAAACTTCGTTTGCCACCTTATATTTTATGGTTCACACACCTTATTCTCATGTTATCATGACCTTTAACTCTTTTCATAGTAAATTTATATATAGTAAATTTTAGGAACCATTGTTTTTTAATATATTAAATCTATTACAATTGTGGCTAAGGGTATTTGTATTCATGGCCACTCTTATAATGATGGATTGTATCTCTCTTACGAAGAGGGGTTCCAGTGATTGTTGGAATTAAAACATGTGACCTAGTTGTGAATAGTGAATATGAAAATCAATTAAACCACACTAGTGGAAGGGAGTTACTACTCTAGATTGTGTTCTAATAGATCAACAAATTGTATAAATTTTAACAAAGCCTATATCTATTAGGGAAGTTCAAGATGTTTCATAAGAGAATGAGATTGGTGGAGAACGCATTCCTTGATCGGAGGAAGTGTAGATTATGGTACTTCAAAATGTTTCCTCTACTAAGGAGGACATGTGGAACCTATACACACTTCAGTAAAACATACAATCATAGAGTTTATGCATACTACTTTGGATGTGTCAAAATAATGGGTTATTTTTATGCAATATTATAATCAAACTCTATACACATTTTATAAAATAGATATTATATTAATAAGTATAAAGATATAAGTTTATTCATAAAAAAGTGGGTAGTTTGGAAGCATTCCCCAAGGCCACTAAATAGACTAGACCAAAATGGGCATATGAACAAAAGGATCCTAAAGGAAACAATCGATTACATCACAAAAAGATGACATGAAAATCAAACCGACGCTACAAATTATTGACCACTGGGAAGATCTTGATTGTGCTAATTATACCCTAGAAATTTCTGTCGAGAGACCGGTAGATCCTAACCCAAGCTGCCAAGATGGTCATCTTCTTTAGTTTCTTTAGTTGACAACCACAAGGGGGAGATGGCTAGAAAAGCCATGGAAATTTATCCAACGGTGGTGATGGTGGAAAAATCCACCCATCATGGAAGGCCATAGGGATAGACCAAGTAGAGGTGGAGAGCTCCAACCTCGGGTCTATGAGGTGGGGGTGAACCCAAATACCTATGGAGAGGAGAGGGTAGTGGGGAGGAGCCCCATCTAGATGGATAACAACACAATGTGTGATGGGATCGGCTAAAGGAATGGTGTTGTAAGAGGATTTGATAGCCACCACCTCTCTCGATAATCATTGCCACTTCCATGAGGTGGAGAGAGGTGATTCATGAACGATGGAACATGAGCTACATTTCAAAGAGAATTCCCTTAATGACATAGGAGAGCTTGGATATGCTCCACCTCCAACACCACCTTGTTAATCTAGGCTTGAATTTGTAATAAGAAATTGGCGATAACATGGACTTGTTATAAATATAAAAATGTTGATCAACATTAGAATTAGGAAAAAAACAAGCATTTCTTTCTTTCCAAATCCAAAAAATAATTTCCCCTCTAAAATCATGGCAAATTTGGTTAAACTTATGCATAAATTTTGGATTTTCCCCTAGCAGACGTCTTTGCCAAGAGAAACATTCGGCGAAAAGGAAGAAAAAGGAGTGGATCCATCCCCAAGCCTTTTACTTGTTAGGACAGAACCAAAAAGATAGAGGAGTGTTTCAAAATTAACACAAAATGATAATTTCAGATTGGCCACTCCCATATGCACAAGATGAGTCCCAAGAAAGAGCTCTTAATGTAAAACACACTAGAGACAATGGGCAATTTTGGGTTACACACAGGTTGTCCAAATAGTATTAATAATCCTTTGCCATATTGTGGTTGAGGATTGAATCCCCCAATGAAATTTAAGCTTATCTACCATAGGTAGGTGAGGCAAAATCCACCCATAGCCTTTGTTTAAAGTATAACTATGGAACATAGTGGCAACAAACCACTTCCACTATTTTCACCAAGGTCAAGTTTGAAGGATGGTGACCTTGTGGAGCATGTGCACCAACATAAAGGATATAACTTCCTCAATGCTACCATTTTGATTTATCCCTTAGATCCAAATTGAATTTAGCATTGAGTATATGCCATGTCTATGAAGATTGAGTTTGTTTACAAAAATTATCTTATATAGTATGTATCCCATGTTTGAACAAGAAGAGTACAAGAATCCATGTCACCGTAGCTAAACAACAATCCTATAATTTGAAGAGGGTTACCACCATAAAGAGTGGAGATTAAAATACATCCCTTCATATAATCCATCATCATTTCATATGAGCAAGGGTTTCACATGCTCCCATTCCTTCCGAGATACTTTTAATGAAAAAGGTGCTTGTGATTTTGGTAGGGACATGGGAAATCGAAGGTTGGCAAACCCAATCCTCTCCAAGTTTGGTAGTCGTATGGAGTGCCTTTAGTTATGGCATGTCATAGAATAAATTTTTCAAGCTTCTTAGCCTTCAATGACATGAATGATCCATTTGGCACTTGATAAGGCTCGGTCCTCTAGAGTCTTTGGGAAGATAAAAACATTCCCATGCAAAGTTCTATTAAATCCTTTTCCCTGTAGAGGATTAACCCAAAGAAATTATTTGAGAATCTTTTCAATTTTGTGAATGCACTTCTTCAAAGGCACCCAACTAGAGGATTAATACACATGGGTGGCTTCCAAAAGTTTAGAGAAAATATAGAATTTTCAAGCTAGGGAAAAGGGATTGGTGATTCAATAGTCCAATTTCATGGCCACCCATTGAATTACATACTTCCATAGCTTATAATGTGAGGCATAGAAAGAAAAAGGAGTGCCCGGAATTTAAAAAAGTTTTGGTCAAGCCATTTCAATCATATTGACCCAACCATGTGGGCGTTAGAAGAAAAGACTACCTATAGCATTAAGTTTTGTGTTGTTCTATAGAATATTCGGATGTGAGGTAAAACATGCCTAAGTAGTGCATATCATGAGTAATATTAAGCTCCTCCTCTATAAGAGTGAGAAGATAATCATCAACGAGAATTCCCATTGAGGACTTTTAAGCCATCATTGGTGGGTATAGAAATACCCCAAAATGAATCCTCGCGCTTGAGCCCGAGCCAATAGGTAGCCCAAAATTTCAACCACCATGACATATAGGGAAAGATAAAGAGGGAAGCCTTTCCTTATGGACCTAAAAAGGCCAAAGGATTCTAAACTCCTATCATTGATGGTAATGTGAGCTGAGGTATTTGAGAAAAGCATTTGAGCCTCTTAAAGGAAGTTAGTGTTGAAGTCCAACACTCGAGCATGGCTAGAACTAAAGGCTATTCAATCTGGTCATATGCCTTTTTAAATTCAATTTTAATTAATAGAGACTAGTGATTGGATCTATCATCCCATTACATACCTTGCTAGAAAATAATAATGTTTTCAATAATATGACTCCTTTTGATGAAACCAATCTACTCATGTTTGGTAATGTAGTCACTTTCTTTACCAACACCCTAAAGCGCACGGCACCTCATCCAGTGGAAGGTGAACACTCACCCAAAGCACACAAAGGTACCATGTCCCTCTTTTGATGCCATCTTTATCCAAAAGTATTCTTGTTCTTATCCAATGTGTGCTCAGCACTCAATCCTATTCTTAGCCTGTAGCATGTAAAATGGCTAATTCTCGAAGTCTAACTTTCCTAGCACGCCCTTCTTTTGCTAAACTTACGCATGCATACGCACTCCTTCTTGTGCACCCCATCCTTATGCACCTATAACACTTATTAGTCAATATTTTATCCAAATCAACATTACCCCACACTAGCTTCATTGTATCCCCGTGAATGGGTAATCATGCCTTATTTCTCCAAGAATAATGAATAATGAATAAAATAATGACTGTACACAATGAATGAAAATATACCAAAAATAATTTGGGCGCTCTGTTCATTTGAAGGTATAAGTAACTTGATAATTCATTCTTGATATCCACCTCTAACTCATTCCAGCCACTTAGCACCTTCCTGGTCTTTTCAGGGATGTCTGCAAGTAATCCATCCATCTCATCAAAGTTCATATTTTCTCCCTCATTTTGTAGCACCCTAAGGACATTTGCTAAACTAGAAACCATCCCATCCATACGTCATTCTATAAGTTTCTGAATTTAATTTATCTTCTCCTTGTGAGAATCCTGGGATGCTGTAAGTGCATCATGCTTTTCTTCTAATAAGATCAGCCTCTCCTCACGCCCAAGAGTCTCATTCTTCTTCATGGCAAGGACCTCATTTTCTTCTACCAACGTTATTGTTTTAATGATGGTCTTAGGGTCTACACACTTATCCTTTCTCATTTTTTCCTTTAATGTTTGTACTAAAATGTCATACCCAACTATTCCATGCACTATTGTAGCCTTTTTTCTCTCCTTCTTAGTTGATTCATCCTCCTTGGCCTCTAATTCCATTTATTTTTGCTTCCTTCACTTTTGGTTGCTCCAGGTGTTTTTTTAGGTGCCATTGATAGAGTAAAAATGTGTTCTTGCAGTAGATTCGAGATTTATGACTTCAAACTCACATGTCCTAGCTTCACTTCAAACCCTAGCTCATAGATTTGCTCCCCGCATGCCTTCACTTTGCTCAAACACCATCCCCGATGGAGGTCCAAACAATGTTGTGCACAAATCTCTCTAGTTCTATATCTATAATATCTCTCTCACGCACTTTCCAACGCAACTCATTCTTCATCTCACTCTTCAACTCACTCAAAAACTTCACTTCACAAAGCAAGGTAAAAATGATATTGCTAGCCCACCTTTTATAGCTTTTGTAAATTTCCCGCATTGATTTATCTTCACCAACCATTGTACTCAACATTAATTACACTTTTTTTCTCTTTCCATGCTTCACAAATAACTTTTCTGCATTGAGTTTTCCACGCCCTAGTCATAACCTTCTAGCACACCCACTACTTCTTGGCCATAGACCTCCTCTCACGTGACTTCATGTGCCAAAGTATAAAACCTTGTGCCTAATACCAAGTAGTTTACCATGTTATTTCCTACCTCACATTACACTGTGCATCCATCCATCTATGCATGGTCTTCATTTATGAGAAATTTTTCTTAATCCACACCTTTACTTCAAGCACATGCACCAATTTTCTTCTATGCATACCCATCTTTTAGAGGACATTCAATCTCAAACCATTTATCATGTATCTGCTCCACCCCACACTAAAAGTATATGTTGTCCTCTGCGCATGAATTCACTAGATAGTAATCAGCTACGGCACAAAAACATGCTTATTAGAACAAAACATTGAACTAAATTGACAAAGCATAACAAAGATGAAAAGAAACACATATAAGGAAAATCTAATCTAATGATGGTAATATTGCCTTATTACAAACACCAAGAAGACTTATTTATAGTAGGGCTTCAACCTAATCCCATTGAAATAACTAGGAAATCGTGTCCCATCCAGTGCCTACAACTAAAAAGTGCCTGAATCAAGTATATATGTCACCACATACAATCCCAACCAATGCACCTTCAATTTCCCAAGGTGGCACACAAACTTGGAGTCATAAAGTAGAACCATTTGTCCAACCTCAAACTACTTATTCTTGATATTCCTATCATGCCACACCTTCGTCGGCCTTTTCCGTCTTCGGATCCAACGTACGATAGCGTGCCTCTCATCCAACTACATCAGTTTATCTATATGTTCTTCAAGTTCTTGTTCATCATCTAGTCCTCCTATATGCGCAATATGTAGGGAAGGTAACATAAATTCCACCGGTAGAAACAACCTTCACACAAACACCAACTAAAATGGTGTGGCTTTGTTCAATCTTTTGTAAGTTTTCATGTATGCCCAAAGTAAAACATAGACTTTATCATCCATGTATTTCCTTCTAACATCACATATCTTCATTAGTGTATGTCCCGATATCTTGTTGAAAGCCTTAACAATGCCATTAGCCTATGGGTGATAGGGAATTGTCTTGTGATGCACCAACATAAACTCTACCAATAATATTCGATAGTCTCATTGAAAAGTGTGTGCCCCTTGTTTCACCTTTTTCTTAGATTGTTTCTTTGAATTACTGATGAAATAGATAGGTAATGGGCATACGAGGAATACTGTTCAAATGTCGAGTTGATGGGTTGTTATGCATGTATGGCTTCTGAATCCACATATGATCGTGAGAGCTTCCTTTTGGCTAAGAGGAACTACCTGTAATGAAAGAAAGACCACCAGAAAGAATTAAACAATATGGGCAATGAACTACCTAGCGTGAGCTAGATCCGGGAAGTATGGTACTTCCTAGATGGCTATCAGTCCATTGTTTTAAACAAATTAATGCTGAAAACAAGGTAAATCCTATTGTTATTTTAAAATGATTTAGGTATCTCACTTAAAAACAAAATAAGAAAATAGATCTAATCTAACAGGCTAAGCTAGAATAGAATCCACAGGTCAAATGGTTGGTTCTAGGTTCTGCAGGTCTGATAAAGGTCTCGGGTAGGTCACAAGTGAGTGAGGGTGAGGTAAAATTAGGTGGATAGGTCTCTGTTTAAGGTTGTGTGGGCAAACACAGAGACCGACGTCGTCCGGGTGACCGACCACTCGTATTAGGTATAATCGGCGTTGGTTACCGTGAGATCTGGAAACGCCACCGTAACAAGGTTTTGGTCTCCTTTGTGATTGCATAAAGGATTTAGTTGGTCAGGAAGAGGTATTGGGTGATTGGAATAGGTTTTTGTGAGGTTTTGGTGGTTCTATGGAGGTACAAAATGTTGGAGATGGTCAATAGGGAGTAAGATAAACAATGGATGATAAAATAATGATAAAATGAAACAAACCAGAGAAGTATGATGTTATACTTACTTGGATTTCGTTCCTGAAGGTCTGTGTATGAAGGATGGAGGTGCTGATGATGGGTTTAAAGGCTGCAAGTGATCACTAACTAAAGAAAAGCTTCTGCATGGGCTACATGCACACTCCTCTTTTACTTGGATAGATCAGAAGGTGGTTGGGATGGTTGTGCAGGAGAAGATCCTCAATCTCCTTCCTTGGATTTCAACTCTTGCTGGAAGTGGCTCTCTGAAGATGCATTATCTCTCTGAGATGTTGTTCTTGCTCATCCACTTTCTTACAATGTTTTCCAACTTGCTTCCAAGTTTCTAACTTCCAAGTTCCCTAGTTCCAAACTTGAGAATAAGGTTGTTTTGGGGTTAAAAGGGGTAACTGACGGCAGTTCGGCTTAACCGCAAAATTAGGGGAAACCGATGTCGGTCAAGGTGGGATTTCCTAGGTTTACTAAACTTAGGGAGATCCTCCTGATTTCCTCGAGATCTTGTGTCGTTATCCCGTGGATTAGACTAGGAGCTTCTTGTGAGCATGCGGGAATGTGGTTAGAGGGAGTGTAGGCATTGATTTTTAGGATTTGGGTAAGTCTTAGTTAGTTATGGTAACTTGCTAAGAATAGGTCTTAGGTTGAGTTAGCTTGGTGAGGTGTCTAAGTGAATTGTTTGTGTAGATATTATTTAAATAAGATATTTAAATAGTAAATATAGTGAGGATAAAGCATTAATTTAATTAAATTAATATTAGTAGGATGAAGGGGGTCATGGCTAGGTAGATGTAATAAAGGGGGCTTATATGTCAAAGGATGAAGGGGGAGTGTGATCTAATTTTAGTGTCTACACCCCTATCACTTGTCAAGCTCAATGGACATCCATACCTACTAATAATGTTATCACATAAAATATTGTTGCAAGGTAGTTGTCATGAAATCCTTTGTATGTGTTGCTTCTACCAATGTGGTCGAGATAATCTATACATGTAATAATATAGCGTGATCCAGTCCTATGCACAGGTGGGGAAATAAGACCCATAAAGTCAATTTCCCATTTCTTAAAGGGTTTTGCACTCATGATAGGTCTTAAAGGAATTTCATCCCTATGCCCAGGATTCCCAAGGTGTTGAAAATGATCACATGCCCTGGCATACTCTTTACAATCCTTATATAGTTTCCCCACAAAAGGCCAACCAACAAAATTTTGTGCGTGGTAGCATTTCCTACATAATTTCCTCCTGCAATCCCACCATGAGCTTCCTCTATTATAGCTTCATGCTCATGTTCAAGTACACACTAGTGAAAAACCTCATCATGGCCTAATCGTTATAGATCACCATAGATTAACATGTAAGGTGTGGCACACATGGCAAGTTGTTTCTTCTCTAATCTCTTCATCCCTTCAGGCGCCAAAATAGTATGCAAAAACACAACAATATCTTCTAGAGCACAAGGCATGCAGTTCAATCTGAAAAGTTATGTGTTTGGCATTGTGTCCTTAATGCTTTGCACGTCCTCTCCGAGTGAATCCTTGATAAATGAACCGGTCCATAATTTCTCTTTCCCGGATTTACCACCACGGTAAATTCAAATTCCTGAAATAATAGAATCCACCGGCATATGCACTTGCCCCGTAAAATGAGTTTATTAACTAAGTACTTAAGTTTCATATGATCTATATAAAATATAAAGGGATTTTCCAACAATTATTTTCTAAACTTGTGTACTGCGTAAATCATGGAGAATGTTTCACGCTCTGTACTTGTATAATTACACTCACCGGTGTTACCTTTTTACTTGTGAAATAACTAGGATGATCAATAATCCCACCCCCAAGTTGTGCTAACACTACACCAATCATCATGCTAGAGGCATGTACATGAAATGGTTTATCCTAAGAAGGAAAGTGCAGAATGGGTGCAGAAGTAAGTCTTTCCTTCAATGTCTCAAATGCTAGTTGTTGCGCCTCATTCCAATGGAACTTTCCTTTACTTTTCAACAACTCTTCCAAGGGCACAACAATCTTAGCATATCCCTTAATGAACTTCCTATAATAACATGTATGTCCTAAGAACCCACACACCTCTCTTTGATTGGTAGGCTCCTTCAAACCCAAGATGACTACAACCTTAGCAGGATCTACCAACAAACCTTATTTACATATAATATGTCCCAACAAAGTGCTAAAGGATGTAGCAAAAATACACTTCTTAATATTCAAGGAGATGCTTAAATGTTTTCACCTCTCAAACATGAGTCTCAAGTTGTCACAGTGATCTTTAACAAGCCCATGTAAAATGTCCAATCATCCAAATAAACATGTAAAAACTTGTGTATAAATTCCTCAAATGTTTGCACAATAATGTGTGAAAAGACTACATGCGCATTCTTCAACCCAAAAGGCATAACTATGTATGCAAAACTTCCCCACTTAGTGGTGAAAGTTGTCTTTTCCTAATCTTCTTTAGCAATCCACACCTAATGATAACCAGAAAATCCATCAGTGAAAGAGTAAATCTCGTGCCCTACAACGCCCTCCAAGATCTCCTTAGTAAATGGGGTGGGAAAAGGATCTATAACACATGTAACATTCAAATCTTTGTAGTCCACACAGATCCTTATCCTACCATATTTCTTGATTCTTATTACCATGGGGCTAACCCATTTTGATTCCTCAATGGGTTTAATGATTCCATATTTCAACATCTTATCAATCTCTTCCTTAACCTTGATGCACATATTAGGATTCATCCTATAAGGCCTCTTCCTAACCGGGTGTGCACCTTCCTTTAACTTGATCCTCATCTCTCCCAAAGAGTGATGCACTCCTTCAACTCATGATAGCCTCACGGAAATAAGTCCTGGAAGTTACACAGTAGCTCAATGATCTTTGCCACCTCTTTTTCAAACCAATAGTCACTAATAATCACCTCCTTAGGTTTTACATCTATCCCAATGTTGACCTTCTTCATTTTCATAGGATCATGATAAGTGTGTGCCTTCTCATCAACACTATTTAATACCTCATGCATACCTATAGTGTGATAAACATCCAAATTCTCCACTTCATCATCATCAATCATGTAAACTAGCTTACTCTTTTCTTTTTCCTACCAAGCATTCCCAAGTTGTTCCTCATCTATCTTTTCTTCTTTAAAACGCACCTCTAAATCCAATTATCCAAACATATCTAATAGGAGTTCCTCATCCTTTACACTATCTCCCATCATAATGTGCTTCATGATATGTAATGCTTCATTCACCAGAGGTTTAGTAGAAAAAATTCAAAGTTTTGAATCATACATGAAGTCATCTCATGCCAATTAATCATTTGCTCTTGTTAACTCTGTATGAACATACCATGTGCACGTAACTGCTTAGAGTGGCGTAGAACTTATGTACTGAGTGATGGTAGCAAGGCCTCTCCCGTCCCTCTCGTCCACAATTTCTCACACTTGTGAAGGTGGTGCAAATTAGAATCCTTCCCATGGAATTCACATATCTTTGAAGGTACATTACTCCTAAGAAACCTAGTAGAGAAGGTGATTCTCACCTCTCTCCATTCTAAAATTTTATCTTTGTGTGTAGTCCACTAACACGTTTTCATCCCAAATAGGGTATAAACCAACACATTTCCTCTCTCCACTTGATCTTTCCACTAGGTTTCATGGCGTGTAAAAACACATCAGGGTTTCCTTCACCGGTGTACCGAGGTACTGGCATGACTCAAATGTCAAACAACATATGGCCTAATCATGCGAGTAACTGTATTATTAATCTCTCAAAGCCATTTCATACATTCCATGCACCCAGTTATCATAGGAAACACTATTTGTATCACTCATATACTAAGAATCATCCCATTGAATAATACCTTCTTTAGATGGCTCAAGAAATTCAGGATCTCTAACTTTGTATTTGCATATATTTTGTTCAGATCCTCTTCACTCAAGGGTTCTACATACGGTGCAGCCTTCCCATCTATCAAAGGAATAATCATGTGCTCTTATTTGTTCTTAAAACTAATATAACCTTTATTGAAGCACGATCAACATTATTCGTGTAACACCAAGGGTGCCCAAGCAATCTTGGAAAAATATCTACTTTTGTAAGTGCCAAGACCTCAAATTCCTCAGTAAACTTGGACCCTTGTATAGTAATAGTGGCATCCTTCAATACTCCAATGGGTGTGGCTCTAGTCATGTTCGCCATATACATCACATTTGAAGATGGTTGTAATGGTGGTCTCCCATCTGATTCCACACATCCAAAGTGAGTACATTTAATTTTGCACCTGTATCAATCAATATGTTACTCAATAGCCACCCATCAACAACTACATTTAAAGTGATCTCTTTATCATATTCAAGACTATGAGGAGGTAATTTCACATGTAATATTTGTCTCTCGTGCTCATATCCAACGTGTGGTATCTTATCCCTCAGCCATTCCCCTAACAAAGGAATGATATTTTCTTGGCGCAACATCTTACAAACCTCCTTCAAGTCATCAACATCTTTCTAAGGAAGCTCAACTTTCTTACCCCGATCCACTTCCATGATAGGTCCTTCAAGCACTGTATTTCACCCTACAAGTTTCTAATAACCTCCATAGTCTCCTGATAAAATTCCTTCTATGGGAAGGATCTGGATATTTCACATTTATCACCTCCTATTTTGAAATAATAGCTTTTGCTTCAGAAATTCCACTGGCGTGCATCACCTCAACGTATGTAGTGACTAACATAGGTAACATCTCAGATCGGGGCTAACTTTGGCATCCACTGGTCTTCCACAATGCATTGTACTCAAACCATTCTCGTTCCTTATCATTCTTCTTATAGTTCTTACTCATGTGCTCATATAACTCAATGAATTCCTCAAACTTATGTTGCTTCATTCACCATGAGGAGACTATTTTCGAGGGCATTTATGTCGATAATGATCGGGGGGCCCACATGTAAAATAGGTTCCATGAGGGAAATCACTTCTTCCACCACCGTAACCATGGCCTCTGTATCCCCTTGGTAACCTCTACCTCTACCACCTCCATTAGAACACCCTTCATTATGGTTATGAATATGATGTTCACCTTGTTCTTTAGAACCATTTGCAACACTGGTTTGACATACACCAATCTCAATAGCCTCATTAATTTGATCAATCAATATACAATGCTTTATATCATGAGTCTGGGACTTGCAAATCTTACAGTAACAAGACACGTTCTTCCTTATCGTTTGCTATAATAAGGGGTACCTACTCGAATCATGATCTAAGTGATAGATCTCATAATCCAAAACATGGCATGCACCAATTTATGAGGGCAGCCATACTTGGTATGTCCTTCCACCTCACAATTTGTACACCATATTCCACTACGTGTTTCATGAGCTGAATTGGCCAATAGTTTCTCCAAAAAAAAATTCATAGATGCAATATGTTCCTCCAAGAATGGGCTAACACCAGTGTCTACACTCCAAAATACCTCACTACGTGAGAGCTTCCTCCATATCCTTGTGTGGATCTATAAATGTCTTATGAGAGAGTGCCCTTCTAGAAAGGTGTGATCAAATTGCCAACAAACCATTGTGCATGTTGGCTAGGGTGAATATCATAAGAAAAATTTGATAGAAAAGTTTTAAAGCATGCATCATACTCCTTACACTCTCAGCCATGCCATGTTTAATCTCCTTTAGCATGTTGATGCTTTTTTGTTCAAAATCAAGTATATGAAACTCAATCAAGAAAGCATCACGTAACGCATTGTAATCTACAACGGTCGGTTTGGATCATACTTCCTATACCAACTATGTGCATGCCCTTACAAAGTAGTAGCAAAATGGCTTGCCTTACACTTAGGAGTTTGTAATTCTCTTAGCACGTCATAGTATCTCACACATGTGCACATGCTTCGTTGCATCCTCAATACCTCTGTATTCTAAAAGGTGAAGAGACGTCTCATAATAGACTTGTTACGGCTAGTGTGGACCATGCCCACCAAACCCAAAACTTGTATTACCTCCAAAGATTCCCTCCACCTCCATAACCACTAGATCCACTAGATCCCGAACCTCTTGATCCACCCCTATAGTGGGCGCCAAACCATAAGATGAGCTACACCGTGTTCCAACTATTGTAATAAATTGAACTCCCACATTCTACAAAATTGTGCCACTTCCGGACATATTACTCACGTTCTACATGCCCACACTCTATCCTGATGATGCGCTAGAAAATATACCACCAATATGACCACCAAACAAAGAATATGTATGTGTAGCTATAGATGAACTTATCGTCTAATGAACTTATGTACTCAATGAAAAATCAAATCTACCTATCGCTACTCTATCACCAACACTAGCCTATTTCTCAATAACTATTTTAGGAACTAAAACACCAAGTGCAAGGAAAGTTCGCCATGTGGGGTCGATGCGTGCCTACAACCCTAAATATTTCTTCATCGATGAGCTCTCATGAGAATCTAGATGGGATTCTCTATTATGCTTGCCTAAGTGGGGGAGATCCTGATGTTATGGCTCCGCGTATTCCACATGAGCCTCAAATCCTTCATGAGGCATCATCCTCCACAACTCCATAGACTCCTCAATGTCGTGCTTCTTTGTTAATTCCCTCTCCCGTGCCTCATTATACTTAATTTGTCTTTCCTCCTATCCTTTTCCGTCGTAAGTTCTACCATCTTTTACCACACTTGCTCTTTCCCCGCACACGATGGAGGTTTACCTAGCCATAGGTCGTTCTTCCAAATCCAGAGTCACCAACAAGATCTTAATCACTAAAGGGATAGCACACAAATAAGATCCTCTAGGTTTGTGCAAGAATTGAAACTCAACAACCTCTAGACATGAATAAGTAGAAACAATGTACTCCAACATATAACTATGCAAAACACCACTCCACCAATGATCTATAATGTGTGTCCAAGTCACATCAGCATCATACAGGGTTTGGTAATCTTCTTGTGTCCAAACAATTGTTCTATACCTCCAATTCCACTTTAATGCATATGTTACCAACCACTCATATAACTCTATAGTAAAAAAACAAAAGAACTCCTCATAGAGCTCATGATACAGATGTTCTTCAACCCACACGCAAGAATTGAAATCAGGTCCAGATATATATCGTGAGCAAAGTGAACTTATAATTCCACTACCCAACTCTCAATATTTTCCAAAGTCAACTGATACATCTTCATCATGCAACATCATTGCAATAGCTTGAAAAGATGTCTCGACAATGGAACCAAATGTAGTCACTTTCTTTACCAACACCCTAGGCACACTAGTACCTCATCCAAATGAAGGTCAATGCTCACCCAAGCATGCAAAGGTACCAGTCCCTCTTTTGATACCATCTTTGTCCACAAGTCTTCTTGTTCTTATCCAATGTGTGTTTAACACTCAATCTTATTCTTATCCCATCACATGTAAAACAAATAAGTCCTTAAATATGACTTTCTCAATGCGCCCTTATTTTTTTGAACTTTCGTGTGCTCGCAGCCCCATCCTTATGCACCTCTAACACTTAGAAAATATGTAATGGCCAAAAGTAGATGACAAAGATGAAGAACATAAGTTTTAGCTATTATCTTGTAAGATACACTAAGTAGGGTAATAGGCCTCCAGCTTACATATTTTCTTGGGGTGTCCATGTTTAGGGATGAACTTAATATTCCCCTTGTTAATATTGGGACTAAGCGAGTGAGCCTAAAATCCTTCCGATATATTTGATGAAGATCTATGCCGACAATATCCCAAAGCACCTTATAAAATTCGTTAGGAAAATTGTCACACCTAGGAAATTGTTCATTCACCATTTTCATGGAAGCCTCCTGCAAATCCTCAATGAAGAACATGCGATCATAGGCTATTCTTTGTGTTCGGGATGTTTTTTATGGTAAAACAACCAAGGGTTACACTAGGGTTGTATTACGCTTAATAAAGGAATCTTGAGCTTGAAAAACCTATCTATAATGTCAAGAAATTTTTTGGAGCATTTATCAATGGCCTTGATTTTTAGAGAGGAGTGTTTAGCTTTAAGAATTTGAAATAATTATTTTGAGATGTGATCCCCAACTTTGAGGTAGTGTAGGTGGGCACGGATTTATCCCCAGGCATTGTAGTTATCTATAATTTGATTTTTTTTCTAAGCTTGGCGACCTACAACTATAAGGGTTCCAAGAAAGGGTTATTTTTAAGTGCCACCACCACCCAACCGAGTGTGGAAGAGGTGGAAAAGTAGGAATGGTGCCTAATATTTACTAGTTGGCACCTATAGACTTTTTTTTCGTAATCTAACGGTCATAGTCATTGCATCAAACCACCATTGGATCCATCTTGGTTGTTGAGGTGGCTATTGATTGTACTTATGACATGGCCTCAAGACTAAACTCCACACTCACTTGATGTGATTGAGTGTAGGACTATGTTCCATCAATTTCGTATTGAGAAAGACTTTCCTTTTATGCCAAAAGGGGCACCGAGATTTCCAAGTGATGTGAAATCGATAGGATAGTGATTAGAAGGACAAAATTAGGCATCACTTCCATGAGAAAGGAATAAATGTCATCAAAGGATAAAATTTCTTATGTGGAAAGCATAGCCCTGCCAAGCCTTTTAAGAACCCAATCTGATCCATATCGTAGATTGGACCAAGAGTACCAAAACTTTGAAACAAGCCTTCGTAAAGCGTTTGGGTCATAAAAACCAAATTTATTACGCAACAAGCTTCTCTTTTGACATTTTTCCACCACATAAGAAGGTGGCCACACTTATCTCTAGGAAATTCCACCACATTAAATTCTCCATAAATGACCCAATGCACTTTAGATATTTCATTGGTGATCCACCAATAAAAACTTTCCCTTTCGACCATGTCATTCAAAGCATAAATGTTGATGACTTTGAAAGGGCATCTATCAACATTAAAGATCACCCGGATGGCTCTATGGGTGGGGTCTGAGCCATGATCAACAAAAAAGGGTTGCCACTTGGGAGAAATTAAAGTAATTAAACCCCACACTAATAGCATGATTACTAGTTAATGTTAGGTTGTCAAGCCATATGGCCTTCCAAACAACAAAAGGTTGAAAGCTCGCAACCTTAACTTCGTAAAGGAAAATAATGTCCAATTTTGCAAACTATGTGTTAAAACCTCTAATAATATACTTGTGATTGGAGTCTATACAACCCCTTACATTCCTTGAGATGTAATTCATGAGAAATGTGAGTTGAGGGCCATCCCATCTTAGTCTAAGTCTTCCAAGGCATCAAACTTGTTTTGTAGGAACTGGGAATTATTGTGCTTTATAAATTTTTGTAGCTCCACTTTCCTACTCCCAACTAATTTGATATTGTGTTCCTCCTCTGTTAATTCCAATCTTTGGAATGTGTTCTCGCTTAGCATGCCACCCTTGCAGATCAGGGCCCTTTTGAATGGTCCTATGAAATTGTTGGAAAAGTTAGTTGGGTGGCAAAAGTGTCAAGACTGCTGAAAATAAATTGAAGGGTTCATGAGAATGTTGGCCACCCTTAGCGTGTTGGAAAACCTAGGTAAGACTGGGGTTTCTGCAGAAGCAAGCTCTTTGGCGGGTTGTGAGCCTACATATGTTCCTCAATAGTTGACTCCTTAGGTCCACTATTAGTCGTAGACTTAACTTGAGTAATTGTTTTATTTTTATTTTTCTACCACCCAACAATGTGCCACTCTTCTTCCTACTAGGGTTTGGACGATTTAGTGGTCTCTTTAGAGGAAGGTCGATTGCATGGAACATACAGGGGAAACCTTTGATCTTGTGATCAATTGTTTGATAACAAAAGATGGTGTTAGGCAAGTTGATGTAGAGAATATTGAGTATCTCCCTTTGTATATCCACAAACTCCTTTTATTCCTAGGAGAGATCAACCTCCACACATACCCATTTCTGGGGCCTAGCACATAGAACCATTGGGTTCCATGCATTGGAGGAAGCCATCCGGTGCAAAAATGCATACAAGGTAGAAATAAGCTAGGAAACTCATCCCATACAGGGAGATTGAGAGTCATGTATTTAGACATAACAAAGTCGGGCGTCAGTGGGGAGAGGACCGATAGGGAGTTACTGAGACATACCACATGGTTGAACTATTCAAGATGGCGGGGGCATGCGAAGGGTTAGAGAATCGCAAAAGAAAGAACCCTTTTATCATATTTTGAACACTTTCTAGTCTCGATACCATGGGAAGCCCTAGCCGAGTTAACCCACATTTTGAGCATGCTTTTAGAGGGGATTCGATCGACAAAGTATCCAAAAAGATAAAACTATTTGAGCCAGTGACATGCAATGTTAAATTTAGAAACAAGAAACACAATATCAAGAGGATAATCATTACCTCGTGAAACACTTTCTCGGGAAAACTTCCAAGGGTGTTTCTACAATGATGTCATTGTTCGCATTATATAAGTGAGCTTGGAAGGCAGAAACCACATAGTCTAGAAGGACCGCAAATGACATGCATGGATATACTGGAAACCCTAGTAGAGCGTTTTTCA
This sequence comes from Taxus wallichiana var. yunnanensis, assembly GCA_018340775.1. Lineage (NCBI taxonomy): Eukaryota > Viridiplantae > Streptophyta > Pinopsida > Cupressales > Taxaceae > Taxus > Taxus wallichiana. The sequence goes on along the minus strand of CM031239.1, from coordinate 1,018,452,147 downwards.
CTCTCCACTTAGTAAATTTCTCTCTATACACTCTTTTTAATATTGAAGGTGTCCCATTTATAACTAAAGGTACCCTACCTAATAACCATTCACGTGGTGAGTGATTCCATCCCACTTACACACCATACACTCTTATTGCATATAAATAGTTTTAAATAATGAAAATTCAAAAACACATTATAATAGATAATAAATTGTTTTAATTAATTATCAATAATCAAACAAAATTAGAATAGTATTTTTAAAATCCATCAATATTACAGATCACAACATACAACCTATTATCAAGATTCACAACATCCATACAATCTCTTGTTGATTAAAATATGTAAATATGTAAAGCTCTTTTCATTTTAAATGGAAACTATACACTATTATTGCTTTCATGAACGGAAAGAGGATGCAAAACAAAAGCATGATACCCATTATTGCTAAAATGAAGCTAATTCCAAGTTTACATGCATTATGTGCAGATTTTCCATACTGTATTCTCTCTTCAGATATTTGGACCCCTACACGTAAAGGTAAATTTTAGAAACTTATGCTTAAAATGGCATTTATAACTAAAAGAGCATATTCTCCTCCTCATTATTCATTTCTCTTTTGAAGAAAAGAGAGACTCGATTATTTTAACTGAAAAAGTTTTCTTAGAAGTTAGCTATATGTACATAGTTCACATGGAGACATTCTTTGCATGATACATCTTTTAATTGGCCACCTTCACAAGTTATGAATTATTTATTTAATACAATTTAGATTGATAATTATGGGAGGGTATAAATAGATGGTTAGGGAGATTATCTTGATAAAATTTGATCTCAAAAGTGTTTATAGATTATTTTTACATTTAAAAATTGAATTATATTATTAATAATTAATGTTTCATATTTATTTTTATTAAGTATGAAATAAAAATTTTAATTTTCGATCGAGTGATAATATAAATCAATAGTTAATTTAAAAGAACGTAAATAGTTATATGATGATTACTTTACAAATGATAGATCTTTCATTCAAATCTTCTTGATTAATTGTCTTCTCGGGTCAAATAATTTGTAAATGTAATTTGACACCAAAACACCAAACCGGGTCAGGGTGCTTGGTAAGGTACTTACGAATTTTTATGACATATGATAGCCTCTCTCAAGTGGATATTTCGATTCCCTCAACAAATGTAAGGGAGACATTACTTTTAAGATATGATGACATTTACTTTATATGAACAATATTGATTCCATTTTTATTGGAAATTTATCATTACGACTCAGTGAAAATGACCACATCATTGTAATAAGTTTCAATGTTAAGAAATAATTATAATAGTAAACATAAAAGTAGAGAGAAATAGATTCAAGCACACATTGTCATAACATCAAAGGTCGGGCGTGGATAAGCTTTTGGAGAAAAAGAACCCCGCATAAAAAAACTCTTAAGTAATAAAGGATTAACGGCTTCACATTCATCTCGGTTACTACAATTTATACGAATAAGAGGAACCATTACTCCTTGGCCCCGAGGTTAGCTCACTCAAGATCCGCCATTGTTTTAGATAATCCATGTCGTGGGTTCAATTCTTACAGCTTAACACACAAAATGTATAGAGGGCCTAGTGTGTAGAGGCTATATGGGATATCGCCCTTTCTTAGAATTTAACAACTCGGAGATATTAAATCGACTCTTATTTCCTTCAATTACCTAAAAACAAGACTATTACTCTCTACCCCGACAAAAGAATTCCAATACTGACTTTCACCACCTTATCCACAAGTATCACATTCTAAATGAATAAGCCATTTAACCCATTTCTATAAATTTCTCATCAACCACATTTTACAGAACCATGAAATTACTCTCAATATTATCATAGCCATGGTTAAAAAGGATGTGCCAATTGTTGCCGACATGCTCGTCGCTATTTACTAGAAACTTTATAAAAGGGCCTTCAAAAAGTGGTTATTGAATTTGACTAAACTGAAATTATTTTTAAATTATGATGCACAACACAATGGTTGGCGGACATTTGTAATCCACCTTAATATGAAATTGTATCCGCTATACAAAACCCACTTAAAGTTGGACCCCAATTTATTAACGTGGCAAAAGAGAATAAAGAGTAAAAACAAGACGACCAAGCGAATTTGTGACCATGTGCATGATAGGCATCAAAGTTTCTATCAACTCATGAAACGAATGGAATCGAGCTAAGAAAGTGTAGATGTTGAAAGTGGCATCCGGGCCTTTTAGGGAACATGTCTTGAAACAACACGTAATGCAGTTCAACAACGTGTCGTCAAGTGTAATGGAAGTGTTCCAACTTTTATTTTTAATGGATGTAATAAGTAGTAAATGGGTATGCTCTTTTCTAAATATTTGATTTCTATTTTTTGCATGAGAATATTATTGAAAGTAAAAATAAATAAATCGTATTTACAACTTCAATAAATGATTATGATGTTAATATGTATGTGTGTGTGTGTCTTTAATGTACTAATGCACTTATTTCTTTAAAGATTTCTTGTATTCAAACTAGGAATCTTTTGACATGCACGTTGACACACAAAGGGAATAAAATTATGTTAAAAGAGAACAAAAACCCGAGGGACCTAAAATAAGAGTTAGAAGGACCCACCCGTAAAACCGACTAGAACCGTAATGGTATGGTACTTGGTAGACTAGAATTGTATGGCTATGAATATGGAAAACCATGTAAAATAACATAAAATAGGGGGATATATAGACAAATAGGGAGAAGAGAGTAATCGGGAGGAAGAGGAACATATAAGGTCAAATAAAGAAGAAGATGGAATCGGAAGAGAGATAGAGTTGATCTAGTGTTGAAAGTCACATAAAAATGGGGGAACGCGTTGAAAGTATAATAAAACAAGGAATGTGTGCCAATAAGAACTTGATATTGAACAATATTCAATAAACACATGTGAATACGCTTAGCAACCAAAGTAATTAACCAATTACATGCAAAAATTAGGTGTCTAAAAAACATGACTCACTTTGGTGTGTGTGTGTGTATGCACATACATATCAAAGTAAAATAATAAGGCACTTACAAAGAAGTTGATGCGCCACTTCACTACCTCTTGAGAGTTCCCAAAGTCGATATGAGAATAATAGTGAGTTAAAAATCAAAAGGAGAGAGAAATCACTTGATTTCCATGATGGAGAGTTGGGAAGATGTCAAACTAACATGCATTCTCATGTGTTTGAAATATGGAAACATGTGCGCCACATACGTATGGGGAATGTGTGCAAATAAATCATTGTTCTATAAACATACATATACATATACATAAGCATATACATACATACATATGTGTGTGTACATATATATAGGAATCTCTATCAAAATCAAGAAAAACAAGTATATAAGAATGCATGACCTTGGAGTTAGCATTATTAGTCATGAGAAGCTTGCCTAAAATCCATGTCTAATAATTTATGTATCTTGAAATCTCTAGGCGTGTGTCATGCGGTGAAACCAAGTGGAGAATTTTATGTACCCCATGCGATGAAGCTTCCATACGAGGGGGTAGGAGAATGTCTTAGAGACCTAGAGATATAATAAAAGGAACATTTTCTCCCCCTTTGAGGTGTGGGATGAAATGTGAATCAAATATCTCAAAATAAAGGGATTACTTACATCATGTGTATACTAGGTAAATAAAACATTGATGCAAGCATAATAAAATATCATCATGAAAGAGTGTATATAATAAGAAATCTTGCTCAATATAGGTTATGTAACGAATGATAGTTGAGCGGAAAGAGATCTCGAAATGAGAACTAAGCAGAAAGTGAGACTAAGGACAAAGGAGGGTAGATCCTGGATTTGTCTCCATGGTGGATTCCCCTGCACTTCCTAGGCGTTTGTTTTGCTAAGAAAAAAAGAGACGGTGAAAAAGGATCCATCATAACATGGATAAATGGATGAAAGTTTTGAACTTTTGGGAAGGCCCTTTTTTCAAAGATCACATCAAACTTTTGAGTTTAAATCATGATTTCTGATAAGAACCCCTAAGGAGGAGGGGTGGACTCGTGTGGTTCAAAAAAGGAAAAATTAGATTGTGCAAAGGGATTCATGTCTCAGAACTAGAAGTGCTAAAACGGTTTGATTTAGGGTTGGTGTTGTTTTTTTATCTGTCTTTGACTTTGTTGTTTCTATGTTGTTGTTATACTGTTGTTTTGGTGTATTTTTTATATTGTTTGAGCTTCAGACTTGTTGTGATTATGTTTTGCTAGTAAATTCTGAATTTTTTAGTCTTTTGTTGTGCTTATGGTCAGATTGGGGCATTGTGGTTGCTTCATTATGATGTAACGAGGTTGGGCCCATGTTGATTTTCCCCTTTTTACCAATAACTAAAAAAACATTTTCTCATATAGGCTTGAGAATAAAAAGTTTAATCATAATAGTAAGATGTCCTATGTTGACCTAAGATGTAATCTATATAAGCACAAGTATGGTATGCCCCAAGTGGGCTTGAGATGTTATAATGTAGGAAATTGTAGGAAATTGAAGAGCCATGTAGGCTATGTATAATTAGTGTAGACATAGGTGTATTAGGACACTTATGGAAATTATTATAAGTAATGTAAGCATGAAAATTCATACCCCGTGTGTGGGAAAAGTATAATCAATAAAGGATTAAAGGATGTATTCCCAAAGTGATCAATTGAAATCAATCTAGTCATAAGAACATCAGCATGAGTAATGTATAATCGATGTAAACACCAAAGGTGTGATTCCCAAATTAAAAAATAAAAATATTTTTTATATAGGAAAAGGTTTCCTGCTAGGAAATACATAATGACTAGGAGTAAATGGGCATGGTATAATCATTTAAATATAAGAATAAGAAACCTCTCTATGGTAATGGTGTAATCATTTACAATATCATAGTATGGGCATGGTGTAATCAATCTCACAAGTATTATCAAACCCTTGTGTGGGAAAGATAAAATAATATGAAAGTACAATTAGGGGTCCTTTACCCAATATATGTATGATATGGATCAAAATATAGGAAAGGAAATGAAACAATGTTGGACAGATATGTATCATGGAACTACAAGCTATAGAAAACATAGGAAAAGTTTAAAGTATAATTAAAATAAGCATTGTAACTATAACATCAAAAAGATAAAGACCAATTAGTGAAATTGAGAAACCAAGTAGAAGAAGATAAAGATGTCAATAAGATTCCATCGTGAATAAGGATGAATCCCTACTTCTCTACTACTTCCATCATAAATATGAATTATTAGAGGCCTGGTACATCCATAATTACATTACCAACACATGAAAGGCATCATAGGATTTTGGGATGGGATAAGGTAGGTTAAATAAGAGATGAGGCTTAAAATAAAATGAGAAAATATAAAAACAAACAAAATAAATAAATAAAATCCCTTGGAGCTCATGTAAGTAATGAAGGGAAATAAAAGGGTTGTGGTAGGAGAAATTAATGGAAGAAGAGGTTATCAAGAATAAATGCAAGGATAAATAAGAAGAATTTGAGACTATAAAAACATGAAAGGTAGGAAGAACCCAAATGGGTGAGAAAATAAATAAAAACATGGAAAAAACATGGAATCATCACAGTCATATGTAAAAGTCAAATAATGGTAAAAATATTTGTAGTAGATGTCTTCTTCATATTTATAACTTGTGGTGATTGGCGGATTTCCATTTATAAATAAAGATTTTTTTCCTCACCTAGAGCTAGAGAAAGAGAGCACCTGGTGATCTTTCTACCCACCAAAACTTGTAGATAAGAAAAACCATAGAGATATCTCCGATGTGATTTAAATTATGTTTGGTCTAATGGTTTTAACACATTTTTATGTTGCTGCACACATTACCTTTAGTATTTTTAACTTATTTAGAATAGTATAATTTACTTTATCCTCTCCTTTATAGAGTACATCTTAAGGGGGTGTCTCAGATATCTAGTAACTCATACACTATTGTATGATTTAAGATGTACTAATAGTATTAAATTATAAATATGTATAGTCACATGGGTGTGCACACTTATCCAAATTCTATTAATAGATAGGATTACCAACTACACAATTTACTAAGTTGAACTTGATTATTAATAGAGAAGTTATTTTGAAGTCTATCTTTAACAAGACTTTATCTACAAGTAATCTACTCTTCGACTATAATCATAGTCTCTACTTGTTTTTATAAAAGTGTAGAGATATATTGCTACAAAAATCTTAATGAACCTCTCTTCCACAATGATCTTTCTCTAACACTAACTCTTTGTGATTTTATAAATATAAGTAGATGTTATTATTAGATTCAGAGAGTAGATTACTTATAGAGTAAGTCTTCTTAAAGATAGAATTTGAACTAGCTTTTCTATTAATAGTAGAAATATAAATCAATTACTTACTTGATACTCCTCTCTATTAATAAGATATGGATGAGTTTGCACACACATGTGCATATCCATATTTACAATTAAACAATAAGAGTGCATCTTAAACCATACAATAGTGTATAAGTTATTAAATACAATAAAATTTTATAGTGTTATCAATTTAGTGGTTTTACCACCTTTTTCTTTTAATTACATAATATGAAGTTTCCTTATAAATGTATTAGGAAAATACTTTTATGTATATAACATATTTTAGAACATAATATCAAATGAATGGAATCATAATATTTGATATGTACTTATTCGATACTATGTTAAAATTTATAATAATCTATTCTCATATTTAAAATAAATTTATCATGTGGTGTTTCTCTAGTCCCGATGTTATGTTTGTGGATTCATATTGATATCATAATGTAGACACCTAAATTTCATAATTTATCATGGTGTAATATCTAAATAATCACTTGTGAACCTATTTTGATCCTAATTTCTATATTCTTAGTCTATTTACAAGACTTTCTCTCGGTATTACATTGTTCAATCACTCACGTATAAGATCACCTCAATCTAAATAAGTTTCCAAATCGTAATTATAATGCACATAACTTTAGAGAACCTCATATCCATCCTAGAAAAAACCACCAAATAATTTGGTTTGAAACTAATGGTTTCATCCCAATCCTTCCAACAATCATTTTTTTCAATTATATATCTTTTATGGGTTTTTGCTTTCCTCATGGTCATCCTTAATGTCAAATTACATATATGGAGCCCTATATAGGAAAGACAAATGCACTTATTTACTCACCTAGAAATTACAAGAGCTCCTCAAGAAAAAATCTCTCAAAAGCACAAAAAAACCTCTCTCGAAATTTCCCTAAAGTAACAACACACATCCCTAGATAAGTTTGAAGCAATACAAACTAGGTTCTATAATGAAGCTTCCCAAATCACAAGCCCTCGAGGCCAAGTTAAGCGCTAAGAAATACATCCAATATAAACATTATCAAGTGATAAGATTATTAAATGTAGTTGCATACATATAGATATCACATCTCTAGGTGGGGAGTTATGTGTAGTTTGAGGCCTCTCTAAAGTAGTGCCAACCTAGGTAGTGTATGTTAGTGTAGGTTTTTTTGTTCCATTGTATGGTTTTTCCTACATATGTATTTAACTTTCTTAGGTGTCATTGGGATAGATGGGAGTTACACTTATCCACCTTTTTAGGTAGTGGTTACACTTCTCCACTTCCTTATTATGTGCCTCTTATAAATAATTTTTTCATACATTTCTAATACAACCTATCTTTTGGATCATTTTTGGTTCCTCTCTCTCTCTCTCTCTCTCTCTCTCTCTCAACATTACTCTTTTAGTGCATTCATATTTTACCAAAGGCTCAATTTTATCCCACATTTTCAAATGGTATCATAGCTCATTTTGTCGATTAAACCGAAAGGAACGATAAGAAGATCATTCCAAGCCATGAAGATCTCAAATGATCATAGCACACCACATTTGATAAGTTGAAATAAATTCACCATAATAACTTTACAAAATAATTTGCAAACAAAGAGCAATAATGGATCATATATTATTATGGAACTCTCATATATGAGTACAATGAGAATGGGCCTTGCTTATATAGGTAAGGAAGATCAATCTAAGAACTAGTCAAGGTCATAGATCAAGCCATAAATCAAGGAAATAACTAGTCATCAAAGATCTAGTCAATACCATAAATAAAGGAAAGAACTAGTCATTAAAGATCTAGTTAATACCATATATCAAAAAAGAATTATACCTAACAACTAGATAATATATTCCTAATATATAAATAATATAAAAATATCCACACACATAAGTGGGTGAGGATAAATACAATAAAGGTAAATAAAGTACCTAGGTGAACATGAGCTAAGGTAAATACCTACTCTAACATAAATGTCGTTGTTTTGTTGTTTTTATTTTATTGAGTCTTGAGTTTTAGAGCTTGTTATTATATATCCTTTGATCTACGAGTATGTTCTTCTCTCAGTATCTTTGGATAATTTAAAGAATCATAAAAGAGTGAAGGAAATATGTCATTTTACAGAAATACTTTAATTCATTCATTTTCTAGAGAAACAAGTTGCGCCATTAAGTCCAAATCACGTCAAAATCCTATGATCGGGCAAGAAATTTGAGTATGGTGTGAAACAGATACATCCGGTCTTTTTCAAGTATTTTTTGGTCATCTCTCGCTATATGGAGATATTTATACTACGAAAAAATTGAGAGAAACCTAAATTTTGGGTTTTTCTAGGGTTTTCGAGATCTTTTGTGGGTGTTTACACTTGTTGTACATGTGTGGCGGTGGTTATACATGTAGTTTCGGTGTGTGTTTATATATGAGATGATGGATGTACATGCACTATTAGGGGTCGTAACTATGTCGAAAATTTGTACCTAGTGCACATTATTGGTGCCCATTTTGATCCATGTGTATCCTTGGCACCATATTTGTAGAATTCCCCATTATTTTTTAGAATGATATTTCCATTCTCCTACCTTGTGAGATTTTTCATGGTCATGTTGATGTAAACCTTGTCATAATATTCATTTATCCCCTGGATCCCTAAAGTACTTACTACTATGTTTCAAGAAGGCTTAAAGGACTCCCTAAGGTTCATTTTGTAGGATGATGAAGTTCCAAGAGTGATCTTGCAACTTCATATGGCTCCATACCAATTTCCATCCTTGTTCATGATTTGAAGAAAAATCAAGAGGATAACTTGCAGATTGGAGTGTAGATTGATTGTGTACATTTAAAGGTTGAGCCAAAGCTTATTATCAATCCCTTTCATCATTTGCCCCCTTGGCATCATTTTTCGACCTTGCAATGTGTGACTTAACGTATTTTCAATGTTTCCTTCAATTTCAAAGAAAAAGTGCATAGTTACAGTCCCATGGTGATATTTATACCTTCAAGTTACCATTTCATTTTAGATATAAAAACACCCATTTCAAAAACTAAAGCATTTTGGAAGTGGGAAGTAATTTTTGGTCTTATAGTTACAAATCTATAGATTATGTGCCCAAGCCCAACCCCGCAAAATGGAATATTCGAGGTATCGGGGAATGCGGGTCCTTACGGTAGTTTTACACTTTTCACAAAAAATTACAATTTTGCAAACTATAGTTCCACCCCTAAGGTGCAAAAAAAGAAATATTTGGGGCATCTGGGGATATATGGGTCTTTAAAAGTAATTTTGAATTTTTGCAAAGTTGTGAACTACGGTTCCAAGTCTCGAGCCCCAAAAATAAAATTCTAGGAATATTCCTTCATTTGTTGACCTTTTTGTAAAGTCAAAGTTGATGCAGATTTGTAACTTGCAAGTTCTTCCCAAGGGCTTGAAAAGAGAATATTCAAAGAATCATGGTGTTATAAGTAAAAATACAAATTTGTAGTTTTTAATTTATAACTTCACAGCTTATCAGTAAGTGTACAATTTACACTTTCATCTCCTAAGCATGATAACAAGAACATGTGGCATGATTTGATAGTAGTTGACAAGAAGGGCAATTTTTTTCTTCTCGTAGTTTGCACTTTCATAATTTTTACAATATTGCTAACTACGCTTCTATCTCAAAAGGCTTGACAAGAAGGACACGTTGCATAATTTTGTGGCATCATACAATGGAGACAACTTTGACCTCACAATTGGAATTTCCACAATTTTGATAATATTAATAACCGCACTCCTACCCACACTAGCCTCGAAGGAATGGATAAGTGTCATTGTCTTCACAGATCATAAAAAGTAAAGAAAATTTTCAAGCCACATATAACGGTCTTAGGAATAGGCCAATAATTTAATAACATGTCATTTAAGTCAATATGATGTATCCAATCACCCGATGTAAGGCCTATATTCAAACAAAAATTAGAAGATCAACGGTTGCAAATTTTAAAAAAACTATGGAGCTATGCCTCCCATTAATGAGAGCATGTGAAGGGCACTATATGGTTGAATTTCACGACAAGTCCCACACTTTACATTCAAATTTCAATTTTTATAAGTGTTTTGGATCCCTAGAGTGAGAATAATGCCTAATTTCCATGTTTAAGTTGTGCAAGGGATCATTTTTGAAGCTTTAACGGTGATTTGAATGATATTATTGGCTCAATGCATAATTATGACTTTTTTTGTATGGGTAAGTTTCTTTACGAGGTTTTGTGTGTTTTATGATATTGTGAAGTTTTACTGACCATTGAAAGAGTTTTTCATACATCCAAGTTATTATCAGTCCATTTCTAGAGAGAATTGTCTACCTTGTTCCTGAAATAATGAAGATTCAATTTTTCGATGTCCCAACCTCATCCCATCTTAATTTTGACTTTGAAAAGATCACAAATACAAATTTAGGAAATACAGACTTAGATGAATTCCTCTAGAGACTACATGTAGCCGAATGGCATGAAACAAATTCAGGGAGAAAATTGATAGGAGTGTTCTTACCCTAGTTGTTGTGTTTCCCCATCACCAATATCTAGAATTGGTATGGGTTTATGTATAGAACTATGACCCTGAGAAGAGAAAGGTTAGGGATGTGAGTTGTGGGTCTAGTTTTTCTTTGACCTCAGACACCTTTGATGATATGTTAGGGCTCCCATATTTTGATCAAGTAACATACATTTTAGTTGAAAAAGTAGAAAACTTTTGGAATGCCAACATTGAAAAATATTCCAAGGTATTAATAACTAGTGGCTTGAGAAGCCAAGGATTTTTGCTACTAGAATCCCCAAGAAGTTAAGTAGGGATGAATTTTTAAAGAAATTTGGGACCTTACACCTCGCTAAATAGGATTTATGTAATGAGTTTCTTTATCCCTACAATGATTGGATGTTTAGATTCATCCAAATCATTATGAGTGGAAAGGAACCTATCCACCAGGGGAGATAATAAGTAATTCTATCCATCAACAAATCCTCGAGATGATAGTAAAGATTATGAGAGAATCTAATAAAAATGTGTATTTAGACCTCCTATTCTTTTCTACATGACCTCCTATTTTGAAAACTAATGTTATAATTTCAAGTTGGTCCATGATGCATTATTTTCCCCTATTCTTTTTATTTAGACCTAAATGGGAGTCATATAGAATGTCATCTAGGGAAATAAAAGTGATCACTAAATACGGATGTTATTTCATCCAATTCATATTTTTCACTTACATTAGAGTAAGTGGCTTCTATGGCACACCCTACATGTTTCCTAGGTACCTGGATGACAAATGGGCACTTCTAGAGTTGTCAAGGTAGCTAGTGGAGGTCCACAAGCTCATTACAGGAAAACATAAGACTAATGTCAAGTTCCCAATCACTATTGGGAAATATACATGCCCTACATTGGTTAAGGCCAAACTCCTAGAGGTTGAAATGAATAGGGTTATCTTGCATAAATTTCATGCCAAACACAATTATGACATCAAGTGGATAGTATAGGAGTCCTTGGAAAGGCATATGAGTGTGAGCCTCATTATGAATTTGAAACCTTAAGTGTAAGAGATGGAATAAGAGACTTAGTTGATTTCACAATAATCTTAAAGATGTGCCAAGATGGAAAACTGATAAAACGAAGGATGAAAGTGTCGCAAATGAGCCCAAATTTTTTCATAATAGGCATATCTACCTGGACTGGGGTTCTTGGGCACTTAGACCACCGTTGGACACTTGTGACTATGAAAAGGGTCAAATATTTATTTCTTATGTATCGCTTCTATGTCCCTACCCTTCATTGTTAATCACATGTGTGTCACACTATGCCCACAAAATTCACCTGTAACCTGCAAAGAGAAAGAGCACTTGCAAAACCCCAAAACACATCAAATCCTAAAAATAAAAAGATGAAAATGGGGATTCATACTAACCTTGTGGTCACCCAACTAAGTGAACTTACGATTTGGGTGTTGCACTACATTTCAGACTCCATGTAGTTCTATGTGTGTGTGTAGAATCATGCCCTAGGTGGCTCTTGTGCAAGATGCACTTGAATAATGAGTAATAGCTAGATGTAACAATGTAAATAGATGTGTGGATGGAAAAATGAACTTCCCCTCCTATGCATGTATGCAGAAATAATGATCCTTTTCCCTTGAATGAAGCTAGATAGATGCTTTGATGCTCTTGAAATACCTTTGGATGCAACCTTAGGTGATAGTAATAGATGTTTATAGCTTGGTCCTTTAATTTGATCACATAGCATTGCATTTATATGATTCCCTTGTTTAAATTTTGTAATTAACCATTAAAAGGCCAACCCATAAGAAAATAGGATGCCCAACGGGTATAAGAAGCCCAAAAGAGGTGAGCAAGATACAAGGAGGTCAGCGCCCAAAAAGAAGAGGGCGCTTGGGCACTAGCATCCTAGCTAGGAGTTGGTGTTTAGAATAAAAAAATTTGAATTATCGAAAGTCGACTAGGCAATAAAGTGGGTAAGGCCAAGAAGGAAACTAGAAAGAAAGCAAAGAGGCCAAATATGGTGGTCAATTAGTACTTTTATTGCTTAGGAATCATATGAATGCAAGTATGTGATTAGGACCTAGAAATGTACCCAAGTGTGTGATTTTGTGTCTACAATAAATTATTAAAATAATGTGAAGAGAATCATGTAAGTATCTTAAAAATGATTATAAGAATAACCTATCATTATCAAATTAGCCATGGAAATTTTATAGCTCTAAATATGAAAATAAGGAACAATAGTCCCATTAAATAACTAAAAATTAAGCATAATGTGATCTCGATGGTATGTAGAAAGAAACATCTTTCCCCATTGACATGCAAATGTGTACCAAGAAAATTTCCAATTTTCAAGCATTACAACGGACCATTATAATATCGAAACTTTTCAAAGTTATACCTTCCTAAGACACCCCTAAGTCATTCCATCCCCAAGGCTAGTCTTATCCAATTAGTCTAATGATCCCAAAGTGAATGTCAAGTATTCCCCTAGGTGATTTAGGAAATCAAAATCAGTCCCCTATGTGATTTAGGATCTTCTGGAACATTCAAAGCAATTAAACAGTTTTGGGAAGGGCTAGGGTCAGCCTTCCTAAGACTAGTGCACCACCCCGAAGTGGATCAAAGGAGAAAAATTCATCATGGAGGAGTATTTAAGTGCTAGGAACATCATGGAGATGATTTGGAAATATTCAGGGAAGATTCGGAGGTGATGGAATCAATTCACCGAGAGGCAAAGCTTCGAGCCTAAATGACCACGCACCGTGAATGAGGACCTGAGTTTCAAAGAAATATTTTGGGTGAACTGTGATGATTTTAAATCCTAACAAGATTTTAATACAAATAATTTTAAATGTCCTCTATGGTGGAAAAAATGGGACTTCTTAAAACCTCATGCATTACTCTAGGCAACATATTCTTCTGGCGCACAACAAGCGATCCCAAGAAATAAGGGGACATTTGGAGGTGTTATATTAAAAATTATATCTTTGTTCCATCACTATCAGATTTAGTGGGTTTTTTTAGGAAGAATCATATTAAATTTTACCCAAAATTCATCCGGAGCCCGAGATATTATCTCCGCAAGTTGTCCCAAGGTGCGCTTTTCTCATACATAGTCAATTTTCAAGTTGACATGTGGCGTCCTGTGGTGAAGGTGCATTTTCATGTACCTTTTGCAAAGGAAAAAAAAATCACCCAACCCCTATGAATCCTTATGGTCATTCATATGACCTTGAACCAGCTCCTAGGTGCTTCAACTTAGCCCCCCACTCAAGCTACTCAACGAGTAAAAACATGTGAAGTGTCGAGCCAACGATGAGGTGGAATTTCATGTCCCCTTTGTCCCTTTTAAAAAGGGATGAAATGGAAAAAAATTGTTCCCCCTCTCCCTCCATCCATTTGCAAGTTATAAATAAAACACTTAGCATTTTTCTTTCCAATTTTTCCCACGCCTCGAATCCTGCAAAATGTTGGCGAAGTTTCTCTAGAGATTAAATCCAAGATTTTTTCCTCAAACAATTCCATGAAGTCTGCCATGATCTAAAACACAAAAAATCACAAAAATAAATGGATTCGAATGAAGAAGAAATAAATATTTCTCACCCAAAACCTCGAAGTCTGTGGAGACAAATTCGATCATATCTCACAAAATACTCAACGGATCAAGATGCCGTTTTTGCAGACATTGGGTTTTTTAGAGGCCATGAGGATCCAAGTGAAAAAAATTTCATACATGGCCTAGATTTTTTACAAGGAGAAAACCCTCATTTTCCCCGCAACAAAAATTTAAATTTTAAAATATCTCATTTCTGGCATCGGATCGAGTTGAAATTTTAGAGGAACACTGTTGGGAAAAAACCCACATCATGAAAGTTTTTTTCATTGAAAACCGATCACTAGAGACCCACTTTCCAAAAAATAGTAAGCCTTTCTGCACAGGGACTGGCTATTTTTGTCAAGTCAACACCAGAAGCAGTTGTGATGAAGATAGTACATGGGAGATATTCATAAGGTTAGAGCGGTATTCCAGTGCTAGAATTGGTGAAACAACCACTTACTAAAAATAGTAAGTTCCCAATATGGGTACCTGCTATAAATAGTAATCCATCCCGAGAATGATCAAGGAAATAACAAAGGTACGTAAGGGTATTCATACAAGCTAATCTCACCGGTGTGGTAAAAAAGAGAAAAATCACTATTTCCTAAAAATAGTAAGTTGTCTCTTAGGCACTTATTATTAATAGTAAGTCATATCAAAATAGGTACATGATCTTTGGTGGACATTTTGAGAGCTCCGTAAGGAGTTAAGAAGCAAAAAAATACTCATTGGAAAGATAAGATAATCCTATATAAGGTGGAATCATCATATTCTTCAAAAAATCTTTGTCCTTTTCAAATGGAGCTCATTATTTACAGGACAATTGACAATATTGATCGAAGGGGCCATTTAAGGGAGTTTTAGGAAGAATTAAAAGATGAGGTCTATCCCATTAATCTTGAAAGGTTGTTTGAAGTCAAAATCATATAACATTTCACCCAAAAAGACCTCCTATAGCTTTGGAAATCTCAACTTCAAGTTCACTCTCTTGACAGGTGCCAACCGCTTATGTTTTGCCTCTCAAAAGTGCACAAGGTATTTTGTGCACCTCATGTCCCTTTACAAAGGTACAATGGGGACAGAAATGTGCCCATGCATAAATGTTTTTCGATTGCTCCGTTTGAAACCAAATTTTTGCATTGTGTGCGTATTTGCACTCCAAAACTCTCCCTCTATTTTCAAATCTTAAAGTGAAAATTCACACCATTAGGAACAAAGCGGGTTTTTTTGTCCCTCTCATCCCCTTGGTGTAGTAGAGAAAGTAAAATGTGCCCATGCATAAATTTTTCCCTACTACTTCGCTCGTCATGAAATTTTTTGCATTGTGTGCATCTTGCCTTGCTCTATCATGCCCCATAGTTCCTGGATCAAATTTTTCCACCTTAGTGCACTTACTAAAAATAGCATGTGTCCATGGCAAGGCATACTAAAAATAGAAAGTGGATAAAAATGGAAATGCATCATCAACAAAGGAGGATTGAAATGTGCCAAAGGGTTCGAAGGTCATTTTTGAGAAAAACAAGGTTGTAAGATGATCTCATAACTCAAACAGGGAAATGAAACCTCCATGAGGGTCATGGAAGCAACAATGTTTTTAAACACTCATTCAGCCAGCCTAAGGTATTTGTGCATCATGGATAAGGAGGATATTGTTCATCATATTGGAGCATTCCATCGGATCAAGTCAGCAAGATCAGCCTCGCTCTTCATCATTGTCGCATGTATCTTCCTTCTTCTTCTTCTTTCTACTCTCTCTCTCTCTTCTCTCCCCAACCTTCTCTCTCTTCAACATTCTATTTCTTCATTGGGGTGCACTTTTTCATATTTCCTTAATGAAATTAAAAATTAACTTTATGTTTCTAATGTAAAAGTCACCTTTATGTTATAAAAAGGGACTTAATATTTTCCTAGGAAGCTGAATTTTTTTAAGTTGCACGAGGACATATGAAAAGTCATTGGGGGTAGAAAAATCCATATCCCTTCTTCTAAAAGGAAAAGACTTCCCATTTTCAAAGGGTTGTTAGTTTCATTCTTGTTAATTCATGAGAGATATTTTTCCTACTTGTGGAAGAAAAAAGAGTTATCTATTTTCTTCTATTTCCCCCTCTCTAATTTCCTCCATTTTCTAATCATGTACAACTCTTGGTTTTCAATGCTAATGAAGGAAGAATATTTTGTTTTCAATGACATATAAATGTGTGCATATTTTTATGCATGGTTTCCTCTAGTCGATACCATTAAAATCTTGTTGTTTTCTTCTCTTTGATGCACGTGATGAAATCTCTAGCTAGTGTGTGCAAGAATCCGAATTTCTACTTGCAAAGATTGGTTCTGCTACCTTTTATTCTCACTCCCTTCCCGCTCTCAAGAAAAAGTTATCTCTAGAAATTAATTTCTAGTTTTTCCACATGGTTAGTGGATTTCTCCCGTTGGATCCCCGACCACAAGGCCACCAGGAAAATCCACCTTTTCACGTGCATGCAAACACATAAGTTGCATTGTTTAAGTAGAGGGACTTCGATTCCTAGAGCGTTGGTAAGTAACCCGCAAATTTTTCCACTAGAAAATTTTTCTCGCCAACAATTTTTGGCACCCACCATGGGGTAGACATGGTAGCATCTCAGATTCCAACATACGACCGCAAGGTCTAAAAAAAAATCAAATATCCAAAAAAACTAGATTTCAAAGAAGATCATTTTTGAAGGCGACTCCATCAAGGAATGAATCCATGTCACATTTGTATCCTGCATCATAATGAAAAAATTCTTAGTTTGGAGTGAAGTACCAATGAGTGACAATGAAGAAGAAGAAGAAGAAGAGGATTACCGAGAATTGCAAATTTTTATCAACCATCCTTCTGGAACATCTCTTGCAAAGCCAAGAAATTTGAAGGAAAGAAGGCTCACACTATCTCCACAAAATCCAAAAAGAGACTTTCCAGAATAGAGAAAATCATCGTATGTGAAGACCCAACTATCAAGTCATGGTGGTTACAATTCAAGAAGAGTGCGGCCAAAGGAAAAAGAATGGGAATTTCTCCTGTTGCAAATCAAGAATCTAAGAGATGGATGAAAAAGGTTCAAAAGAGATATGAAAGGTTATATGAAGGACAAGATGGTGCAGAATCCACCGAAGGTAACTTTTTCAAATTCACACAACTGACCAAGAAACTCATGACATTGTCTTTCATCTCCCTTCCTTTGGATGACTTCCTTGTGTATGGTGACAAAGAAATGGACATTCTGAGAAGGGAATATGTGCAGAGGCTTCGGACATAGTAGAAGGAAATCTCGACCCCGAAGCCTACCATGAAGTTTGGAGATATGCTTTAGCTTTGCAAAGGAGATATGAACATCTTGAAGCACTCCATCAAGAGGAGGAAGAAGAAGAGATTTTTCCTATGGAGGAAGACCTCGAGGATCATTCATACCACAGGTGTTCATCCCCAAAAGGTTTTTGAACGTTTCCGAAGAAGATCTTATCTTAGAGCCTTTTGATGAGAATAAAACCAATCTTATAGAATATTGTGAAGGATAAGGTGGTTCGAATCCACTAAAGAAGAATTTTTCAACCTCATGCAACTCACTATAAACTTGAGAACATTATCTTTTTATGTTGCTCTATAGATGAATTCCTTGCATATGGCGATGAAGAAATGAACATCTTGAAAAGAGAATATGTGGAAAGGCTTCAAAGCATAATAGAAGGAAATTATGATCACAAATCCTATCAAGAAATTTTGAGGTGTGTTCTAGCTTTATAAAGAAGGTATGAATACCTTGAATAACTTATGTTTTTGATGATTGTTCACGTTACGAGGTGTTCACCCCAAGAGATCATTGGATGCTCTCAAGAATAACATATCCTTGAACCTTTTGACGAGTACCAAAGAAACATCATGGAAGATGATGATGAAATATACATGGAGGTAGAACCGTCATTCATCAATTCTTTTTGGCTCGAGACACAACCAATTGGAGGAGACATAGATTCAATAGAAGAAGATTCTTGTTGCATAATGGATGATTCAATTCTTTCTGAAGACTCCACCAATGATGAAGAGATTGAAGATGACTAGTTCGAAGTAAGCATGAATAATCTCCTTTCAAATTTTAATCTTTCAATTAATGATGAAATGGAGATATGTGAAGAAGCACCTGAGATCAATCCTACATCATGGACCAAAGATGGTGAATTCAAGATGGTCATAGATGATTTTCCTTCCTATTTTGATCCTTTAAGTGATGAAGAAATGTTGAATGAATAAATGGAAATAGTTGAAGAATCAAAATCCCTTCTTGATTCAATCATGGAAGATGCCCACTTTATTTTTGAAACTGAGTAGAATGATCAACATAGTGAGTATGAAGTCTTTCATTGTCCATATGAGCACAAAGATTCAATAATGAATGATCAAGATAGAATTGAGAATTATTCCCATACTTCCACCCCAACATGGTCTTATGCTTCCCATCAAGAAGATGATATGGATTTTGAGCTTGAAGGAGTTCCCTTCCCACAAAGCATGGACCTCTTCTCCTTGTTAGAATGTGTCGTGAATCAAGTATGCCCGTGTTTGCAAGAAAGTGAATATTTGGCAACATAAAGCATGAAAGAACTAAATGGGGATGTTTCAAATGAATCATGGGTATGGATGGATCATATTTTCAACCATCTCCTTGAGGCACAACATAAATATTCTTCCAATAAGGATAAAATGAGCCTATGGAAATTTCAGAAGAACTATTTTTCCCAGATCTCTTGAAGGTTGTAGAAGAAAATGAAGATCCTTAACTCAATCATGAACTCTTGACCCAGGCTATGGAGATGCAAGACATGTATGAATAAATTTCTGCTTCCCATTTTGTTACACCAATTTTTGATTTTGAGATGGATCAGTTGGATAAGATTGATGACTTCCCCAATGCCTTGGTTGATGAGATGGAATGTAAAGATATGTATTTTTCTTCCAAATTATACGAAGAAGGTTGTGAATGCAAAAGAAGGAAGGTTCTCGAATCTCCTTTGGAATTCCTCAATCTTGAAGACAACATCTCTTCCATGGAGGAAGACAATAGGGAAAATGTCAAACTTGTTTACATGTAATAAATTTGTTCGAAACAAAGCGAAAAGCAAAGTGAGAGCATTGGGAGTGTGTTCAAAATCAACTTGGTCACACCACTTTGGAATATTTTGACATGGAAGAATGAGAGTTCATGTGGAAAAATACACTCAAGGGTAAAGAATGCCTCTCTAAAGAAATTAGGGGTTGCAAATTTGGAAATTATATCAAGATGGACTCTAAACGAATGGATATTGATGATAATTTCTCCGAACAACAAAGTATGGAAGTGCATGATTCTTATCAAAGAATTCAAAATCAAAGTATGCTCACCATTATTCAAGCTCCAATATATCTTGAACATATCCCCATGTTGCAACATTTTCTTAAGGAAGATGAAGGCCTTCGATTCAATGATATAGCCTCTGTTTTGGAAAGTACTCACTTAAAGCAGAGAGATCGAGATGTTCAGAGAAGTTCTTGAACATGAAGGAAGTCATTTTGTTCTCACTCCTTTTGAGTACCTTAAAAATATAGATAATGATTTCACTCTAAAATCAAGGATGAATAATGTCTCCATGATGAGTTCAATACTTCTAATTTTGAAAGTACGAAGGAATGGTGTATCATGATCATAGCCTTGAGAGGTAAGAGTCTCAAGAATGTGACCAAGTTCTCAATGGATACAAGAATATTCTCAGTGTAGTGTGAGTATGAGTGATCCATAGGGATCTATAAAAACACACAATTCCATTAGCACCAAGAAGGAGAATTGAAGAAAATGAAGAAAAAAGAGGTAAACAGAAGTTCTGGACATAACCGCCACTCTGTGCAGAGTGACGGTTGTAGAACCACTTGTCATACAAGGCAAAGGTGGTCCTATAACCACTTGTCTGCATAGGGTAGTGGTCCTAATACTTTCAAACATAAAAGAGAAATGGAGCATGAATGGATGTAAATTTGAAGTGCCCAAATGTGTATCTTCCCTCCCTGGCCTTTCCCATTCTCTAGTGCATGAGAGGACATGGGAGAAGGCTATAAATACAAGGAGGAACAAGATAATTGATCATTCGAGAGATCCAAAGAGATTAAAGAGAAAATATTTATATTATATGAGCGAAAGTGAGAAAAAGAAATTTGGTGTTATGTGTTGAATTTAGTTAACATGCTCTACAATTATATTCTAAACACTAAGAAATTCAGTCATTAAGCTCTTAAAATGACATTTTCCAAGTTGAAAGTAGAACAACATTTTCATGTGATTTTGTAGATTTCTAAGGTAGAAGTTTATGGATCATTTTGGTATCAAAGCTGATTATATATTTGGGACTGTGGTATTCGATTATTTATTGTGATTTGTATGACAATGATAAGGTCCAAAGGAAAAGAAATTTTACCTTGTGAGCCGATATTTCTAGGAAGAAGTGGAAACAGAGAGTTCAAGCTCAAATGGAGGAAGAGAACTTGGTCTCAGTAGAGTCGAGATGCTAGAGACCATGATGGATAGATTGCATAGAAAGAAAGAAGGCTTTCAAATCTACAAAAGAAAGCTTCGGTTAAGAAAGATTCCACAGACTCGGTGGGTTCAAGCACCGGCAAAAAAAAATTTGGTATCGGAAAGAGCCACAAAGAGGAAGAATGGGAAGAGTGTGAAGAAGAGACGCCAATTATAAGCGAGAAGGTAAAATCTTCTCATACACCTTTTAAATTTGAAACAAAAGTGGAAATAAAGAACTTTGAAGGAAAAGTAGATGCAAAATTGCTTGATAAGTGGCTAAAATAGTTGGAAATTTTAGTGTGCATAATGTTACTGAGGCACAAAGGATTACCTTTGCATGTCTCAAAATGGAAGGTCATGCTCTGGTTTGGTGGGAAACCCACTTAGCCACTTGTGAAAGGAAGAAACATCCTATTGTTAGTACTTGGAAAGGTTTTAAATAATTTCTTAGAGCTAACTTCTATCTTATTGGCCATAATATTGACATGATGATTAAGTGGTAGTACTTTAGATAGGGCAGCAATCAAAGTGTGCAAGACTATAGTATGGAGTTTCCGAGAAAATCCATGTTGCTAAATATGGACTTGGAGGATGTGGACATTCGATCAAGTATATGGGGGACTTCACACTCACCTTCGAGAGGAAGGTAATATCCACAAATCCCAAGGATCTCAATGACTATTTTATTCAAGCATATTATATTGATGATGAGAAGAAGCACAGAGAAGCAGAGCCAAGGGAGACTAGTAAATAGATCAACATGAAAAAGAACAAGGGAAGACAAGTAGCAAAGGTAAATGGAAAGCTAAAAATGTCACTTCTTTACTTTGCATACTTGTAAAGATCCTAATTATTTTTGTAATAATTGTGATATAAATGGACACACTGATGCCACATGTTGGAAGTTGCATCCTGAATTACACCCAAAGTGTTGAACCAAGGATTCCAAGAAATACATGGCCACCGTGAAGACAAAGGAGAGGTGGAGATTGAGGATGATTTAGATCTAGATGAGAGGTCGGGATGCACATCCACTAACATGTACAGGGGGATAAAAAGAAGAAGATATGAGTAAGCTTTTTCAAATCATTATCCAAATCAAGAAGACTAAGGTAAAAACTTTAGTAGATTATGGTTCTTAGTCAAATTTGATTTTTGATGAGGTCAGCAGAATAGCTTGGCCTAGAGACTTAAGCGCATCCACATCCATACCCATTGGGATGGGTGAATAATAGTGTAGAAATACAAGCTACAAGAAATTTTATGTTTCAATTTGGGATAAATACCCAATATATTGGTGTATTAGAGGTTGATATCATTCCACTTGATGCATTTTACCTTGTCTTTGAAAGTCCTTACTTATATGTCGGGGATGACGTGTTAACAAAGAGGGAGAACTAGTACATATGGGTCAAGGATGGAGTCAATTTCAACATTCGAGCACACCAAAGAAAATCAAAGAAGGCTATGGTAAGTGTCAACCAAGCACTAAGACTTATTCAGGAAAATCATTAGTTTTTTTACTTTCATTAGAAGAAAAGAAAAATGGACATGAGAGCACGGGTATTTCTCGACCAAAGGATGGATAAATTGGATAGCACTTATCGGTTATTACGGAAGAAGTCGTCACTGAACTTCTCATTCAAGGAGCAAAACAAACTTCCACTATGCAGTCACCGTATCTACCTATAGATTCACTAGACCTGACAGTAGGGCAGCAAGAAGAAGAGGAGATACAAGGAACAATGGTGACTATAGTACCAAAGATACATGGAGGGGATTTGTCTAATCCATCTTGAGAGACAAATACAAGAAAGAAGGACTAAACCACTACAATATGGGACCTTCTCCATACTTGAGCAAGTTGGAAAAGAAACCTTCAAGCCACACTTCATGCAAATGCACGTGATAGCAAGTTGTAAGAGCTTGCACCTAATATAGCCATATATGCATGACAAAGAATGAAACATACAAAAGCTTCCTTTCAAAGATGATTGTACTCTAGGAAACTCGAGGAGGATGTAGCATCAAGGCGCAAGAAACCAGAGATCCGCATGAATCTTGGTAGGTTGGATGAGAGAAGGCACCAAGGAAGACCCAATGGTACTTAAAGGAGCAAGAGAGGGATTCGATTCCTCTACAACTCCTCCAATCAGATTTTGTGAGACCAAAAGCCTCCTAATCAAGGGAGGTATAATCCATAGAGATCCAAAAAAACACACCATTCCATCAGATCCATCAACACCAAGAAGGAGAATTAAATAAAATGAAGAAAAATGAGGTAAATGGAGATTTTGGACTGAACCACGGCTCTGTGCAGAGTGGCGGTTGTCGAACCACCACCTTATAGGGTGGTCATCTTGTAACCACCACCCCTGCCCGGGCGGTGGTCCCGAAACCTCCGGTCTACATAGGGCGGCATTCCTAACACTATCAAACAAAAAAGAGAAATGGATCATGAATGGACACAAATTTGAAGTTCCCGAATGTGTCTCTTCCCTCTTGACCTTTCCCATTCTCTAGTGTATGGGAGGACATGAGAGAAGGCTATAAATATAAGGAGGAGCAAGAGAATTGATCATTTAGAGATCCAAAGAGATCAAAGAGAAAAGATTTAGGTTGTATGAGAGAAAGTTAGCAAAAGAAATTTGGTGTTGTGTGTTGAATTTAGTTAGCATCCTCTGCAATTCTATTCTAAACACTAATAAATTCAGCCAAGATAAGCTCTTAAACCTGTCATTTTCCAAAGTTGAAAGTAGAACAAAATTTTTGTGTGATTCTCAGAGATTTCTAAGGTAGAATTTTAAGGATCAACGAGG
Organism: Taxus wallichiana var. yunnanensis; assembly: GCA_018340775.1. Lineage (NCBI taxonomy): Eukaryota > Viridiplantae > Streptophyta > Pinopsida > Cupressales > Taxaceae > Taxus > Taxus wallichiana. Next base: position 1,018,428,259 of record CM031239.1, on the reverse strand, counting down.
ATGGAATCATGATCAATATTATTCTTCTCAATCCATGCAATGCCATAAAAGAGCATGGTTTGATTGGATTATAATTTTTGTGTTTCAAAGATCACATTTCAGTCCGCTATTTCATGATGGCATGTACTTTTCTCAACCCATAGCCAGTATGTGTATATTATTTTCTGCCTTTGTAAATACCCCTCCTTGTATATAATTTCCCTTTCCTCTTGTGTGTTGTTTTCCTTCGATGTGTTTCCCTTTCATTTGTTTTTTTCGTGTGTGTGTGTGTGTGTGTGTGTGTTCTTCCTTTTAAGCTATCTCTCGCAAGTTGTATGTAACTCTTGTAAATCCCAATGGATAAGGCACTGATCAATGTATTATAAACAAATTGGGATTATGGGATTCTTATATTATGTCCTCGTTGTGCTTGATCCACAACATGTCTCCAAACTATAGCCATCGGTTGTCATGCCAATGTACAACAAGACAATTTCCAATTGTCAAGCATGACAATAGACCACAATGTCGAAACTTTTCAAAGCTATGCCTTCCCAAGACACCCCAAGGTCAGTCAATCCCCAAGGAAAGTCTTATCTAGTTATTCTAGTGATCCCAAAGTGAATTTCAAGTATTCCCCTAGGTGATTTTGGAAAGCAAAATGAGTCCCCCTAGGTGATTTAGAATCTTTTGGAACATTCAAAGCAATCAAGCGGCTTTTGGGAAGGGCTAGCATCAACCTCCCTAAGACTAGTACACCACCCCAAAGTGGATTAGAGGATAAAAATCATCGCGGAGGAGTATTAAAGTGCTAGGAACATTAGGTATATTATTTGGGAAGATTCACGGAAGATTCGGATGTGTTAGAATCAGTTCACCGAGAGGCGGTTTTAGAGCATGAATGAGCACACACCGTGAATGAGCACATGAGCTTCAAAGCAAGATTCTAGGAGACTGTGATGATTTGAAAGTTAAAAAATTTTCAATAGAAATAATTTTTAATGTCCTCCATGGTGGAAAAATGATATTTCTTGAAACCTCGTGTATTGCTCTATGTAGTTTATTCTTCTAGCGCACAACAAGCGATCCTGAAAAAAAAGAGGCCATTTAGAGGTGTTATATTAAAAATTGGATCTTTGTACCATCACCATCATCTTTATTGGTTTTTTTCAGGTGGAATCATATTAAATTTCACCCCAAAATTCATCTAGGAGCTTGAGATATCATCTTCGCAAGTTGGTCCCAAGGTGTGATTTCTCATACTTAGTTAATTTTCAAGTTGGACACGTGGCAGCCTGTGGTGAAGGTGTATTTTCATGTCCCATTTTTCCATTTTGCAAAGTTAAATAAGAGACAAAAATTTTTACCCAACCCCTATGAATCCTTATGCTCACTCATATGACCTCAAACAAGCTCACGGGTGCTTAAACTCACCCCCTTTCAAGATGCTTAATGAGTAAAAACATACCAAGTGTCGAGATGAGGATGAGGTGTAATTTCATGTCCCCTTTGTCCCATGGTGGGCATAAAAAAAAATGGTGATAAAATTTGTTGGGTGGACAAATTTGTGGGTTTCTTTCCAACGCTTTGGGAGTCGAAGTCCCTCTACTTAGATGGTGCAACTTCCGTATTTGCATGCACTTGAAAAAGTGGATTTTTATGGTGGCCTTGCGGCCGAGAATCAAACAGGGGCACTCCATTGACACTATACCAAAGTTAGCAATCACTTTCTAGAGAATAATTTGTCTTGAGAGTAGGAAATGAAGTGAGAATGAGAGGTAGGAGAACTAATGCTGCAAGTAGAAACTCACATTCCTGCACACACTAGTTAAAAAGTTCAACACGTGCATTTAAAAGAAAAAACAACCAAAACTTCAATGCTACTAGTTAGAGGAAACCATGCATATGCACACATTCATATGCCTTGGAAAATAGAGACTTTTTCCTTTATTATCATTTCAATTAGAGTTGTACAAAGTAGGAAAAAGAGGAAATATAGGCAAGAGGATAATGGAAGAAAGTGGCTATCTCCTTTGTTCTCTCTACGCACAATACACTCTTGAGTTTACAAAATGGATCACCAAAAACCTTTGAAAATGGGAAGTCTTTTCCTTTTATAAGAAGAGGGATGAATTTTCATCTACCCCCAATGACCTTTCATATGTCCTCGTGCAACTTAAAACTTTTCAACTTCCTAGGAAAATATTAAGTCCCTTTTTATAACATAAAGGTGACTTTTACATTAGAAACATAAAGTTTATTTTTAATTTCATTAAGGACATATAAAAAGTGCACCCCCAATGAATAATTATAACATTGAAGAGAGAGAAAACTAGGGAGGGTGAGAGAAGAGAGAGAGAGAGAGAGAGAGAGAGAGAGAGAGAGAGAGAGAGAGAGAGAGAGCAGAAGAAGAAGGAAGAAGAATTATGTCGATGACGAAGAATCTACCTCTGATAAAGTCTGTTGATCCTTCCAGATGACTCAATAGAATGCTCTAATATTATGAACGTTGAATCCTTGAACTCTTTTCACCATGAGAAAACTCCTTAGAATGGTCCATGGATACCTTGGGTTAAGTGTTTAAAAACATTGTTGAATGACTTCACCGGTGACCACGAACACCACTCATGAAGATTTTCTCTGAAGAGATAGGTTCTCAAAATAAACCATGTCAAGACCTTTACAACATGTCCACCTTACTAAGCTGAATTGAACATTTCATGGATTATTAAAACCTCCACTTTGCACATGATACACATGCATCTTGAATGAGTGTTTACAAATGTTTTGCCTTCCATAACCCTCATGGAGGTTTCATTTCCTGTTTGAGTTATGAGATCATCTTACAACCCTGTTTTGCTCAAAAATGACCTTCTGAACCCTTTGGAACATTTCAATCCTCCTCTATTGATGATGCATTTCCATTTTTATCCACTTTCTATTTTTAGTATATCTCGTCATGGACACATGTTATTTTTAGTAAGTGCACTGAGGTGGAAAAATTTGATCCAAGAACTGTGGGGCATGATAGAGCAAGGCAAGACACGCACAATGCAAAAAAATTGTGATGAACGGAGAAATAGGGAAAATTTATGCATGGGCACATTTTATTATCCCTACTGCACCAAGGGGGATGAGAGGGACAGAAAAACCTACTTTGTTCCTAGAGGCATGATTTTGCACTTCAAGACCTGAAACTGGAGGGAGAGCTGGGGTACCAATACACACACAATGCAAAAATGTGGGATCAAACAAATAAATAGAGAAAAACTATCCATGTGTGCAATTTCATGTCCCCATTACACCTTTTCAAAGGGACATGAGGTGCAAAAAAATGTGCCATGCACTTTTGAGAGGCAAAACATAAGAATTTGGCCACCAGGAGAGTGAACTTGAAATTGAGATTGTCAAAACTCCATGAGGTCTTTTTGGGTGAAATTTTATATGATTTTGACTCAAAAAAACCTTCCAAGATCAATGGGATGGGTATCATATTTTAATTCTGCCTGAAACTCCTTGAAATGTCCCCTTTTTTATATCAAGATCATCAAGATTCCCTACAAAAAATGTTGGTGAGAAAATTTATCGGGTGGAAAAAAATTTGGTTTTCTTGCCAATGCTCGGGAATAAAAGTCCCTCTACTTAAACAATGCAGCTTCTTTATTTTCATGTGCGTGAAAAGGTGGATTTTCTTAGTGGCCTTGCAGCCTTAGATTCAATAGGGCACTCCATTAACCTCATGACAAAGCTAGCAATTGCTTGCTAGAGATGACTTTGTCTTGAGAGTGGGGAAGGGAGTGAGAATAAGAGGTAGGAGAACTAATGTTGCAGGTAGAAACTCATATTCCTGCACACACTAGTTATAAATTTCAACACATGCATTTAAGAGAAGAAACAACCAAAACTTCCATGCTATCGGCTAGAGGAAACCATGCATACAAAGATGCACACATTCATATGCCTTGGAAAATAGAAACTTCTTCCTTCATTAGCATTTCAATTAGAATTGTACATAGTATGAGGATGGAGGAAAAGTAGTGAGGAGAAAATAGAAAAAAATTGCTAACTCTTTTTTCTTCCACAAGTAGGAAAATGTTCAACAGGAAAATTTCCAATTTTCAAACATGACAACGAACCACAATGTTGAAAATTTTCAAAGGTATACCTTCCCAAGACACCCCTAGGTTAGTCCATCCCCAAGGATAGTCTTATCTAGTTATTATAATGATTCCAAATTGAATGTCAAGTATTCCCCTAAGTGATTTAGGAAAGCAAAATTAGTCCCCCTAGGTGATTTAGGATCTTCTGGGGCATTCAAAGCAATCAAGCGCTTTGGGAAGGGCTAGTATCAACCTTCCTAAGACTATTGCACCACCCCCAGAGAATATCGGAGGAGTTAAATTATTCATGGAAGAGTATTCAAGTGCTAAGAACATCAGGGAGATGATTTGGAAAGATTTAAGGAAGATTCAGAGGTGTTGGAATCGAGTTCACCGAGGTAGTTTTTTGAGCTCGAATGAGCACACACTGTGAACGAGGACCTAAGATTCAAAGAAATATTTTGGGATACCTATGATGATTTTTAATCCAAAAAAAGTTTCAATAGAAATCATTTTCAAATTCATCCATGGTGGAAAAAATGGGACTTCTTGAAACCTCATGCATTGCGTTTCTAGTGACTTATTCTTATATCACACAACAAGAAATTCTCGAGAAAGAAGGGGCCATTTGAGGTGTTATATTCAAAATTATATCTTGGTACCATCACCATCAGATTATGTGGGTTTTTTCAGGTTTAATCACATAAAATTTCACCCAAAATTTCATTTGGGAGCCCGAGATATCATCTCCGCAAGTTGGTCCCAAGGTGCAATTTCTCATACTTGGTCAAATTTCAAGTTGGACACGTGGCATCCTATGGTGAATGAGCATTTTCATGTCCACTTTGTACATTTTTCAAAGATACATAAGGAAAAAAACTTTCTCCCAACCCCTATGAAGCCTTATGGTCACTCATATGACCTCAAACCAGCTCCCATGTGCTTAAACTCAGCCCCGCTCAAGTTGCTCAACAAGTAAAAACATGCCAAGTGTCGAGCTGAGGATGAGGCAGAATTTCATGTCCCATTTTTCCCTTTCAAAATGGATGAAAGGGACAAAAAAATGTGCCCCCTCTCTCCCTCCTTCCATTTGTAAGTTATAAATACAACACTTAGAATTTTTCTTATGATTTTTCCCCATGCCTCCGAATGCTACCAAATGCCAACGAAGTTTCTCCAAAGATTAAATCCAAGATTTTTATCATCAAATGATTCCATGAAGGCTACCATGATTTAAAACACAAAAATTAATGGATTTGAATGAAGAATAAATGAATATTTCTCTCGTGAAAATCTTGAAGTCTGTGGAGACAAATTCAATCATATCTCACAAAATACTCAATGGATCAAGATATCGTCTTTTGCAGAAATTTTGGTTTTTAGAGGCCATGAGGATCCAAGTGAAAAAAATTTCATACGCGGCCCACATTTTTATAGTTATAAAATCATCATTTTCCCGCAATAATAATTTAAATTTTAAAATTTCTCATTTCAAGCATCGAATCGAATTGAAATTTCGGATGAGCATTGTTGGGAAAAAACACACATCATGAATTTCATTTCATCGCGAACCGATCACCAAAGTCCACCTTTCCAAAAATAGTAAGCCTTCCTACCTGGGGACAAGTTATTTTTCGCAATTCAACACTAGAATCAGTTATGATGGAGACAGTACCTGGGACATATTCAGAAGGTAATTCCAGTGCCATAATTGGTGAAAATGACCACTTACTAAAAATGGTAAGTTCCCAATATGGGTACCTACTATAAATAGTAAACCATCTTGAAGAACGATTAGAGAAATAACAATGTACACAAGGGAAGTCATATAAGCTAATCTCACTAGTGTGCTCAAAAAGGGAAAAATCACATTTTTACTAAAAAAGTAAGTTGTCTTTTAGGTGATTTAGGATCTTCTAGAACATCCAAAGCAATCAAGTAGTTTTGGGAAGGGCTACCATTAGCCTTCCTAATACTAGTGCACCACCCCGTGTGGATCAAAGGAGAAAAATTCATCACGGAGGATTATTAAAGTGCTACAAACATTAGGGATATGATTTGGAAAGATTCGTAGAGGTGTTGGAATCGGTTCACCAAAGGCGGGTTTTAGAGCTCCGAACGAGCATGCACCGTGAACGAGGACTTGAGCTTCAAAGAAATATTTTGGGAGACATGTGATGATTTGAAATCCTAAAAGGTTTAAATATAAATCATTTTCAATGTCTTCCATGATGTAAAAATGGGACTTCTTTAAATTTCAGCATTGCTCTAAGAACTTATTCTTCTAGCGCACAACAAGGGATCCCGAGAAAGAAGGGGCCATTTGGAGGTTTTATATTTAAACCTGGATATTTATACCATCACCATAATATTTATTGGATTTTTTTAGGTGGAATCATATAAAATTTCCCCCAAAATTCATCCAAGAGCCCGAGATATCGTCTCCGTAAGTTGGTCCCAAGGTGCAATTTCTCATACTTAGTCGATTTTCAAGCTAGATATGTAGCATCTTTTGGTGAAGGAGAATTTTATCGTCCCTTTTAAAATGGAAATAAGGGTAAAAATTTCACCCAACCCCTATGAAGCCTTATGGTCACTCGTATGACCTCAAACCAACTCCCAGTGCTTAAACTCACCACCCCGCTCAAGTTGCTCAACGAGTAAAAACATGTCAAATGTCAAGCTGAGGATGAGGTGGAATTTCATGTCCCTTTGTCCATTTTGAAAATTGATGAAAGGGACATAAAAATGTGCCCCCTCTCCATCCTTCTATTTGCAAGTTATAAATACAACACTTAGCATTTTTCTTACCATTTTTTCCCCACGCCTTTGAATGTTTGCCGAAAATGTCTTGTGAAGTTTCTCTAGAGATTAAATCTAAGATTTTTGTCCTCAAACGATTCCATAAAGGATTCCATGATCTAAAAAACAAAAAAAAACAAAAAAAAATGGACTCAAATGAAGAAGAAACGAAGATTTCTCGCCCAAAAACGTTGAAGTCCGTGGAGACAAATTCGATCATATCTCACAAAATACTCGATGGATTGAGATGTCGTATTTTGTAGACATTTAATTTTTCAGAGGCCATGAGGATCCAAGTGAAAGTTTTTTCTTACACAAGCCAATTTTTTTATGGCAAGCAAACCCTCATTTTTCGCAACAAAAATTTAAATTGTAGAATCTCTCATTTCCGACATCGGATCGATTTGAAATTTCATAGAGCACCGCTGGGAAAAAACCCATGTCATGAAAGTATGTTTCATCGTGAACCAATCACCAAAGGTTCACTTTCCAAAAATAGTTTGCCTTCCTACACATGGACTAGCTATTTTTGTAAGTCGGACCATGAGCATTGCGGTGAAGATAGTATTGGGACAACAATATTGTCGCACAGAAAAAATAAATTGATATTGTATTCGACACATGTTGAACTACAATCACAGGCTAATATATAGCCATATCAATAGGAAAACTAACTTCCTATAAAATAGGAAACTACAACACACCCGAATATATATTGTTATATATTTGTTATAACAATATATATAAAACTAACATTTGTATTTAATGAATACATAAATAATGTAAACATTAATATTAGTTTCCTAACATTCCCCCCCTTAATGTTTACATGGTACAACATATCTCGTTCACTGATTGTAGCCTGCCACCTCTGTGTGCTCATGATCAACTCCGCAAATGTGCAGCATTGGGCTTGCACAAAACTCGAACATGTGCCAACGCACATTTCTTCCACTGATGGTTTTCTCCAGCTTCTACCAACAACCTTACCAATTGGTTTTGCAGGTGTACCAATAACCTTTCACACTTGGTTTTGCAGGATCACCAAAAACCTTACACAATTGGTTTTTACAGGTTTACCAAAAACCTTACACAATTGGTTTTACAGGTTTACCAAAAACCTTTACATCATGATTGCTACAATACTTTTTGATCAATATTATACAATGTCACTACAAAAGGGAATCATGTAGGAAATACTGCTTTCAAAACTGAACAATAAAACATAATGGAAATGGAACAATGAGACCATGTTCCCCCCCTCATTGTGAACATTTCACTTATTCAACCCAAAACAGGAACTCTGAAATCATACTTCACATAACAAACTGCAATTACAAAAGAAAAGAAAACTCACACACTGTCACCACAACTTCATGCGTCCCGTCGTTGGTGGTCGACAAGAGGTCGTTGTCGACCTCCCTTCCTCCGATGCCTCCATCCTCCATTATCATGTTGCTAACTCAGCAAGATGTGAACATGAAGCACATTTGTTTCCACATTGATCTTATTCTTTTCTTCCCTCCCGCAATGTGAAACACTTTATTTTTCCGGACATCGGGTAACACCGAAAATGCGTCCGTAAGGCAATTTTTTTTTAAAAATTCAGACTTCTACAATTAGACGACTCTAACTCTTGACTTTGACAATGACTATTTTGAATTGGACAAAAAGACTTGACTAAATTAAAAAGTAATAAAATGAGATTACTTTTTAAATGAAAATGAGTATTAAAAATCCTAAAATCACCTATATGACATTGAAGGACAATAACCTCGACTCTTGAATACAATTTTATGATGACTTTATTATTGCGTTGACATATGAAAAATGATGAGTGATAATATTCAAATATTTAAAAAGTAATCACACATTACTTTTACTATAGACTTATCTAATGAAGAACTATGACACACTATACTAACACCCAAAAACCTATATGGATCTATATGCAGTAATGCAATTAATACTTATCTGAACTTCAAATCAGACTTGAATTTGGACCTCACTTTCACGCCTGGAACCATCGATGCCACGTTACTTTTGCAGACAGATGCATGGATAGTTATACTCATTGTGTGAAATACAAGTCGACTATTGAATAGTCAAGTACAACTGTTGAGAGAATGAATTAAGACATTGTAAACTAGATCCGATACAAATCCTGGTTGCAAGCTGTCAGAAGACACAATATTCACATGCACTGGTTTTTAGTTTCCCGTCAAAGGTTGAAAAATGGCGCTAATATTGCAGATCTCCACACAAATATAGGAGCACGTGGAGAAAATTCACAGGTGTAATATCGGGGTACACAGGCCCAAATAATAATCACACCAATCTTTTAAATGCATTCACATATTCATGTAAATTTCCTCGTGGTATGCGCAGATCTGAAACAGATTTGGTGGAGTCTTCACGTAAGAATTGACTTCAAGACGTTTAGCTGAGATATATTCCTTTCTCCTCAGATCTGTGCCAACACTTTGCAGGATGAATACGTGGAGGTTGTGAATGGCGTTTGCAATGAAATATCAAAATCTCTATGCCGTCACACTCTGGCACATATGTCTCGGGAATTAAATGGAAAAACCGTAATCTCCTACCATTATTTAGCAATTTTGAATCACCCAATGGCAGATCGGAATTCAATATAAAACTGTATTACATTAATCCAGTAATGCTAATAATGCATGTGCGATTGGGTCTAAACATTTGAATGCAAACCAAAGCAAAAAACTTATCTCCTGTTATTCATATGGCTTCAGAAACTCCAAATTTGTGTCCAGATTGCCGCGTGGAGATCATTTGATAAACAATGATATATTCTACACTATCAAAGCATAAAATAATGTGAATGATAGCCGTGGGCATGCAAAGAAACACCCAGATCTGTCAGAATCGTTGGAGGTAGAAACCACGATCCATTATATGCGCAGGCACATGGATATACAAATTGCCTCCAGGACGTGAAGAATTCACCTCATTTCTATGCAGCAGGTCTGCAACCGATTGATGGACAACATTTTTCAATGAGAAATGACTCTCATTTGGACACAACCTCAGACCTCTGATCGCTCTGATACCAAATATTGGGACAACAATATTGTCACACAGAAAAAATAAATTGATATTGTATTCGACACATATTGAACTACAATCACAGGCTAATATATAGCCATATCAATAGGAAAACTGACTTCCTATAAAATAGGAAACTACAACACACCCGAATATATATTGTTATATATTTGTTATAACAATATATATAAAACTAACATTTGTATTTAATGAATACATAAATAATGTAAACATTAATATTAGTTTCCTAATAGATAGTACACGAGGGATATTCGGAAGGTCAAAGTGGCATTCCAAAGTGCAAAATTGGTGAAAATGACCACTTACTAAAAATAGTAAGTTCCCAATAGGGGTACCGCTATAAATAGTAAGCCATCCTGAAGAATGATCAGGGAAAATATAGGGTACATAAGGGCAATCATACAAGCTAATCTCAGCGGTGTAGTCAAAAAGGAAAAATCATTGTATACTAAAAATAATAAGTTGTCTCTTAGTGCACTTATATTAATAGTAAGTAATATCAAAACAGTGCATTGATCTTCTGGTGGACAATTCTAGGAGCTTTGTAAGGAGTTAAGAAGAAATAAAATTCTCATTAGAAAGCTAAGATAATCCTCTACAATATGGAATGATCATATTCTTCAAAAACTCTTGGCACTTTTCAGTGGAGCTCATTATTTACAGGGATAATTGATGACCTAATTAAAAATGGGTCCATTTTAGGGAGTTTAAGGTAGAATTAAAATATTAGACCCATCCCATTGATCTTGGAAGGTTGTTTGGATTCAAAATAATATAAAATTTCACCAAAAAGACCTCATGGAGCTCCGGCAATCTCAATTTCAAGTTCACTCTCCCAGTGGGCCAAATTCTTATGTTTTGCCTCTCAAAAGTGCATGGTGCATTTTTGTGCACCTCATGTCCCTTTGCAAAGGTACAATGGGGACATTAAAATGTGCCCATGCAAAAAAATCTATTTCTCATTTTGATCCCAAAATTTTTGTATTGCGTGCATATTTGCACTCCCCAGCTCTCCCTCCATTTTCAGATCTTGAAGTGCAAAATTACGCATCTAGGAACAAAGTGATTTTTTTGTCCCTCTCATCCCCTTGGTGCAGTAGGGATAGTAAAAAATTTCCATGCATAAATTTTTCCATGTTTCCTCATTCTTCACAAAATCGTTTGCATTACGTGACGTCTTGTCTTGCTCTATCATGCCCCACGCTTCCAGTGTCAATTTTTTCCACCTTAGTGCACTTATTAAAAATAGACCATGTCCATGGTGAGAAATACTAAATAGAGAGTGGATAAAAATTGAAATTCATCATCAATAGAGGAGGATTGAAATGTGCCAGGGTTCGAAGGTCATTTTTAGCAAACCGGGATTGTAAGACGTTCTCATAACTCAAACATGGGAATGAAACCTCCATGAGGGTCATAGAAGAAACAATGTTTTTAAACACTCATTCAGCCAGCCCGAGGTATCTATGCATCATGGATAAGGAGGATATTGTTCATCATATTAGATCATTCCATTGGATCAAGTCAACAAGATCAATCTGCTCTTCGTAAATCGGCATGATTCTTTCTTCTTATTCTTTCGATCTCTCTTCTCTCCCCCCAACCTTCTCTCTCTTCAATGTTCTAATTCTTTGTTGGGGGTGTAATTTTTCCTATTTCCTTAGTGAAATTTAAAAAAAAATTATATGTCTAATTTAAAATTTGCCTTTATGTTACAAAAGAGGGAATTAATATTTTCCTAGGAAGTTGAAAATTTTTAAGTTGTGCGAGGACATATGAAAGGTCATTGGGGGTAGATGAAAATTCATCTCCCTTCTTATAAAAATAAAATACTTCCCATTTTCAAAGGGTTGTTAGTTTCATTCTTGTGAATTCATGAGAGAGCTTTTGCCTACTTGTGGAAGAACAAAGAGTTAGCCATTTTCTTCTATTTCCCCTCTCTAATTTCCTCCATTTTCCAATCATGTACAAATCTTGATTTTCAATGCTAATGAAGGAAGAATTTTCTGTTTTCCATGGCATATGAATGTGTGCATCTTTTTATGCATGGTTTCCTCTAGCCGGTAGCATTAAAATCTTGTTGTTTTCTTCTCTTTGATGCATGTGATGAAATTTCTAACTAGTGTGTGCAGGAATTTGAGTTTCTACTTGTAGCATTAGTTCTCCCTCTTATTCTCACTTCCTTCCCCACTCTCAAGAAAAATTCATCTCTTGCAAGCAATTTCTAGCTTTGCACAGTGGTCAATACAAAGGCCCCCTCGTTGGATCCCCGACTGCAAGGCCACCATGATTATCCACCTTTTCACGTGCACGTAAATAAGGAAGTTGCGCCATTTAAATAGAGAGACTTTTATTCCCGTGCGTTGAAAGAAACCCATAAATTTTTCCACCCAAATTTTTTTCTCACCAACATGCCTATAATTAGATTTTTCATGTATAGCATTAGAGTCAATCCAAGTATTATTTAATTTACTTTCTAAATATAACAAATGCACTTTATGTTTTAAATTACCTATGACATGCATCAAGGAAAATCCCTCTTGAGGAGGTATATAATAAGTATGAAGAAGTTCATTAAGGGGTTACATCTTGTGATTAGTAGTTATGAAAGGAACACTATTATGCTTAGGGGATATAGTCGTAGTAGGTAATGAATCATGTGTAGGAGCATTACTTATAGGTAGTGGTGTAGTATCATGGACTAAGACCTTAGCATAAAATGTCGGATGTATAGATCCATCATCAATAACAATATGCAATTCAATTGTAACAATAATAGAAGATGTAAACACATAATTATTTAGTAAAAAGAAGGGTGAAAGAAACACTCATAAAATGTTAAATAGGGAAAAGATATTCATTTCTATAGTTTTCCACATTATCATGTATGAGAGGTAAAGAAATAACATAAGTAGATGCATAATTTTTTATTTCAATAGGAAAAAGGAATAACACATTCAATTATATAATTTTTCAATGCAATAGAAGAAGAGGAAAGAGCATGCAATTGTATAATTGACAATTTCAGTAATCATTTCATTTTGCATTTCAATGTAAGAGAGATGAAAGGTGTTATCAATTACATCATTTATTAAGGAATAAAATATTCAAGTATATTAGTTTCCATGTCATAATGGAAATAAGTACAAGATAATTCACTTGCATAAGTTGTTATTTCATGAGAAAAGAAAGGGAAAACATGTTTACTTTAAACACTCAAATTTGGAAATTCATAATTTGACAACACTTGATTTGACAATGCACTCTTGCCATGATAAATATCATCTCTCCATTCCTACTTATCACTTTTTGAGATCTTTTGTTTAGCTTGTTCATCCTTGCACCCTGAAAACTTGACAAACTCTAAGAATATAATGCATAAAATCCATAGACAAACATCAGTTGACAAGTTCCAAAATTGAATTTGCATGTTTTCTATCTACAAATGGGCCGCATACAATTTGGATGGTAATTTTTACCTTATCATATCCAACCTATACAGTCTTCAATCAACATGTCTTCTAACTTTTATTTCAAAATGATATCTTTTGTTGGGTCTTATACTTCATCTAGGTTGGCATTTCTTGGATAAATCATCTACAAAGTCCTATATAAGCAAGTAAACACTACCTCATTTGCTAACCTAGAAATCTTATGGAAATGCACTAATACAATCACTTCTTACACTTGTAAAAGGAACTTATAGATCCCTAAATCTCATAATAGCTCATCTACAACCATTAGGAAAGCACACACATAAGGTCTAAAGCTTCTTAACAGTGAAGACAACATTCTCTCATTTGTAAGCACTCAAACATCCCTCCTCTAAGTATTTTAGCAAGATCTAAAGTCAAAGAAAGAATTATGAAATAAGTTGTTGAATCTATTTTATCTAAGTAGATATCACATGCTATGTGGAGAACAACATATGGTTTGAGGCCTCTTTGAAGTAGTGCCAACGTCAACGATGCACGGGGGTGGCCATAACCCAACTAATGTTTTTTTACAGGACTCTTCATCCATGTATAGGATTTTTAATGGTGTTCATTATGTTTAGAGAGCTTCGTTGCATGATAAAAACTAGGGTTTGACAAAGTGACAAACAAGTCTACATAAGTAACTCGCCACATAAAGTTGCAACAATAATAAAAACAAAGTAGGTACAAAATCATATAGAATGGGAAAGTCGTACGATACATCTTGGAATATTGGTATGGTCATGCCCTAAGATAAATTCCAGCTACAATCTCAATTCAAAATCACTTCTAGGTTTAGATCTCTCTATTTTAGCATTGCATAGTCCCAGAACTTCCCAAAATCCTTTGTAATAAGTTAAGTGCAATCATTCCCTTTTGTTTTCAAGTTCATATCTATATTACATGCTTCATAATATTATTATGATATTGTATAATTAATGTTGGAAGTTATTTAATAGACACTTGTATCTAACATACATCCATTTAGTGTAAATTTGACCTCACTAAATCAAATTTAGATTAAAATTAGCCTTAATCTAAAAAAGGTTGTAAATATTTACTAAAAATCGATAAACCATGAGTATAAGGAAGAATATCCGAAGAAACATTATTATTTTCTATTTCAAGAAAAAATTCAAACATATCATCATTTGATTCACTCCCATTATTACTATCATTGTCACTAGAATCATCTTAATTCAATGCAACATTCACTTTCACCTGAAAACGATGTTCACTATCACTATAATTGTCACTATAATCATCCTCGAAGTAGAAATATGATGATCATCTTTAGAGCATTCCACATGTGTATATTCAAGAGTAGGTATTATAACTTTTTCACTGGTGAAGGAAGAATAAATATGAGAAGAAGATCGAGGCATGCCTAATTCAAAATTGCGATGGATTGATATTTATAGCTAGGGGTTGTACCTCAAGTTAGGTTAATTGCTTGGTTAATAAGGAGATCCTCAAAGAGAGGATTGAATTCAAGTTTAGGAGGAGGGAAAAAAATTGCATACAATCCTTCTACCTTTGATTAGTAACAAGAATGACTTTAGATTAGATAAAAAATATTTGAAAAGACACTTGGATGGGAATATTTTTTATCCCTACTCTCAAGCTAATGAATAATATGGAATTGGTTAAGGGGATGGTAGCCCTTACCAATTTGAGAGGAAGTAAATTTAAGTTTTGACCAAGCTATGAACATGCAAATGAGAACAAACCTTAGAACAAGGAAAAAAAGAATTCGACAAGGAATAAATGAAAACCCTAAGGAAGTTAAGGTTTGACACCAAAAGGCATAGTTAGGGTAGCCAACTTAAGCTATAATAGGTGAAGTATTCAATCAAAATGTGGGTTCACTAAATGATTTTACCCTAAAATTTATAATATATGGTATAATATGTGATGTTATTATTAATTTTGGATCATTTTTTTACAATAGCAAATTAATAATTAGATCATATAAATTGATTTACATAATCGAAATTAGGTTTTGTAAGCACAAGCATCTAATAAACAAGTAGATGTGTAATTAGGGTTGGAGAGATCACTTAGCAAATTCGTATGAAAGTATGAATGTGTCATGAGTTGATTTGGGATATGTGCATGCCCAAGAAAGTGCCTAGGAGATCACTTTAGCTATGTGTGCCTCAACACCAAACCATCAAATAGGTACCAAACAATCTAGCAATTACTATAATTGGTATATTTGTACCCGTTATTGTGCACTTATGGATTTTATGGGTTATTTCTCCTTTTTTTATAAGGTAATAAAGAGGTTTTGAAAGGAACCCTCGACCTTGTACATCACAAGAATAAGATAGATCATTAATAACTATAAGGAATAAAAATAGAAACAAGATCAAATAGGCTTGATCCAAATTCCTGAAGGCTATAACATTTTTTTAAAACAAAAAATAGCGAATAGTTAGGAAAAAAAAGTATCAAGCAATCATCCAAACTAAAAACTAAACCAAAGCCAAAATAAAACACACAAAAAACCTAATCCACACTCTCCATAGAGTCCTTAATGAATCTTGCACCTTGTTTCTTCCTTTGTTTGCTATAAGTACATGTGCTATGACTAGGAAGGATGCTCCAGTTGGGGCTATTGGTGATTTTTCTCGTTGTTTCTACTGCTAATATATTTAGACCTAGGGGAGGTAAAAGGGTTTTTCTTCTCATCCATATTAATTTCCAAAGATCTTCAACCTAGGTTCAAAGATGAAATTGGTCACTTTGATTCTCCTATTCTCCACCTTCAACTAGTTGACATCCTCACTTATTTTTCTATTTTCATTCACAAGGCTTTCATTAATATTCAGCTTTAATATCCCTCTCCTTCTCTAACACAAATAACCTTCTTTAGAGATCTTTATTTCACATATTAAGGATGTGGAAACCCATCAGTATCCTTTCCTTTGTTCCTCGTAGAAACTCCACCACTAGAAATATTTCTATTCTCCACTTTAAGTTTTTAGTGTGGTCTTAATTCTTTCTCATTTCCTTTTTTTCTCACAAAAATCCTCTTAATAATTTCCTTCCTTATCCTCAATGGGATGAGGTAGGAATTTCACATATTTATTCATCTTGTGCTAGATCAAATTCTTGGAAATTACATGCCTCCCATCTTTGAACAATAATACGATGAGCACTTGATGTGTGAGAGCCTCGATTTCCTTTTTGGAAATCCCCATAGTGGATTCCAAGGACATAAATAGGTAGAATGGGATGTTTTCCAACTTATAGTGGTGAAAGTGATTCAAGAGAAAACTAATAGGTGTAAATTTTCCTAAATTTTCCTCAATGATCATGTACTTCATAATTTGAAGGCATACCTTAGCCATGGTAGGGGAAGGGATGTTCAAATAATTCCATCCTTCATCTCGTGTATTTTTTGTATTGGTCTGAAGAAAGTATGGATTTCCTCGTTTCTTCATATGTCCTTAAAAAATCCATTTAGTGGACATCCCAGTAACTCTACCAATGGTATCTTTAAGAAACTCCATGGTGATATTTTTAATAGTGGCAAGGTCTCCTTTTCAAATACGGTTGAATTTTAAAGAAAGAACTGAGTCACAATCCTCAATAATGGTGATATAATTGGTTAAGCTAACACCTTTAAAAATTTTCCACACGGTGGAATTCTTATTTAGGTCATGGATTGACAAAGGTATGCTAGATCTGCTACACTAAATTGCTTAATCTCATTATCCATAGTACTAGACTAGGATTTGGTAACCACTAGAGAATTATCCATACTTCTATGAGAGTTTACATTCCATTTGTCACTTCAGCCTTTCATTTGACCTTTTACATGAGAATCCTCATTATTCATGCCATTTTTCCCACAAGCTCTTATATGGGAACATAACATTCCCTCGCCTCTAGCTATAGCCCAACCGGATCATCATGTTTATGGATTTTTACTTCATCATTAATTTTCATGGCTATCAATTAGAACACTCATGAGGGTATCCATTTGTCCATTATAGTTCTTTCAACCCCTATGTTTATTAGGAGAAGTGTGCACCCATTACCTTCACCGTAAATGTGGCCTATCTTGTAGTCTTTGAATTGGTTCATAATATATTTGCACTCTTACATCATGTTACACAAGGTCTACATATCCTTAGAGGGTGATTTTATACTTTTAATGATATTTAAATAGTCTCCTATGATAATTTTTCTAACTTGGATGTTTTTAGCCATCTAGATGCCCCATAAAGCCACAAAAGCCTCAACAAAATTATTAGTTTAACTACCCATAATTCCATAATGACTATTAAGTTACCATTATAATTCGTAATAAGGCAACCTCCCCCACCTTCTTAGGGTTTCCTTTTGAGGCACCATAATTTAGTTTAACTTGACCTACCCAAGGGTTTCCTTTTGGGTTGTTTCTCCTTCATCGACACAACCTATTGCTATATTTATATGTTATGTAACACTTGCATCTCCATTTATGTTCATAAACCCTAGTTTCCTTCACCATACTCAAGTAGACATTAGATACAAAAATATTAAGTGCTTGAGTTAGACCGACCTCATTGGTCAACCCTAATTGATTCTAACAAAGCACTATACTATATTTAAAACTTCATATAGTTCTCCTAATACTTGGTGAATTTGTGTATAAAAACTAACTCCCTTGTAATATGCTTTTCCCTTATGCCTTAACACCGTTAGAGTAGGTATTTACCTTAGCTCATGTTCACCTAGGTATTTTATTTACCTTTATTGTATTTATCCTCACCCACTTATGTGTGTGGATATTTCTTTTATCTTATTTAGATATTAGGAGATATTATCTAGTTGTTAGGTATAGTTCTTTCCTTGATCTATGGTATTGACTAGATCCTTGATGTCTAGTTCTCTCCTAAATCTATGGTCTTGACTAGTTCTTTGATGACTAGTTATTTCCTTGCTTTATGGCCTGATCTACGACCTTGATTGGTTCTTAGATTGTTATTCCTTGCCTATTTAAGAAAGCCCATTCTCAATGTATCGCATTGAGTTCCATAATAATATATGATATTGCACGCTCATTTGTTTGCAAAGGTTTTATGTAAAGTTATTCGTGAATTGATTTCATCTTATTGATAATGGTGTTTGATTAGCATTTTTGTTCTTGGCTTGGTACGATATGGTTATCATTCCTTTCAAACACATATAACATGATAATGTAGTCACAAAATCATGCACTTTAGACATTATTTAGCCCAATCTCATACTACTATTTAGAAGGTTCTTGAGTGAAGAAAGTACTAATTAATCCCACCTTTTTGGCCATCTTGTTTTACTTTTATTTTATCATTCCCACACATTTTTAGATACATGCCTAGTCTATTTCGGCACTTTCCCATCATTTTAGCCTAAACTGGTTTGCCCAGGCTTGTCTTCAAGGGTGCCTTGGGGTGCCCTGGTCCCACCTAGGGCACCCGATCCTTTTTCTACTTTCCCGCCTCTTTTGGGCCTCTTCTAGCCATTTTTCATCCTTATCTTTTTCCTAGTTGGCCATGTCGGGATTAATTACGAAATTAGATCAAGAAAACCCTATAAATATAAAGTTATGAGACCATAATGACGGTCCTAATATCACTTACTACTATCACTCCATCTAGAATTACATCCATTGCATCACTTACATCCACATAGTTCCATGCATCAAGGCTAGGAGATTTACATCAACACACACTTCATAGGGGGGATTCTATTCTATTCCATGGACACATGTTATTATATTTTCTACATTTACTTATTGCTCACACTTCACATAGTGTGGACTGATACAAGAGCACCTAGGGCATGAAACACACACACACACACACACACACACACACACACACACACACACACACACACACACACACACACACACACACACACACCACACACCCACACACCCACACACACACACCACACACACCACACACACACACACACACGAACTACATTTGGGTCTGAAATGTAGTGCAACGCTCAGTTTAGTAAGCCCACTATTATGGCAAAATGAAGGTCAATCGACCCATTCATTCTCATCTTTTTTTTTTTTTTAGGTTTTTGATACTTATTTTATCTCTTATAGGTCTTCAATATCATCTTGCTATACTCGGTACATTGCAGTGCACCCAAATAATCCAATGCGACAGACAAAAAAGGTTACAACGTATCTTCCAACCTAGAAAAAATCAAATTCCAAGATTTTTCAAAGACCAGGCACCTATTCTTCCATACCAGGGTGCCCGGGGTGCTCCAAGTACCCACTTGGGAACTTTAGTCTATTCAGATTCTCCATATCCATGATTTTGATACCCTTGTGCAAACTGCTCCTACTTCTAAAATCTCTGTCACAATGCGACACTTTGCATGACCATCATCTGCAATCAGCTGAGTTCTTTCCTTACCTTATGCTTGCATATTAGGGTTTTATTTTCTATTAGTTAATTATTTAAGTACTTTATATTGGTTTAGTACATTTATTTATAGTGTTTATATCCTCCTAGATTAGATTAACTATCATTATACTTTCCCCTATTTTAGTTCATTTCGCTTAATCATTTTGGTGAACCCGACCATATATGCTTCTAGACTCTTCTTTCTTACTTAGCTAGGGTTTCCTTTTTCCTTTCCTATGGCTCAATCTCATGAGGAATTTACTAAATCTCATCTTAAAGCCATTAATGATCACCTTGCTGTGCACCCTCAGGATCTAGACTTACTTCTGCATGTGGCTCATGAGGAAGCTACTAATTTGGCAAAACTCAATCCTTCTATGGCTATACTAACTATTGTAGCCACTCAACCACCTACTTCTACTCTTCCACCTATCTCTATTGTTCCAATTTATGTCCCCACTCCTACCAATCATTTTACGCCTCCTTTAGTTTCTCATGAAAGGCAAGTCTCATTTGTTGGCAATCAAGATTTAACCTCTTTGTATCATGATCTTCAGGCTCAAATTCGTAAGTTGCAACAAGCTACTTTGACTACATCTCCATATTTAGATTTTACCTTGTTATTGCATACTCCATTTTCACCTACCATCTCTTCTTTTTTTTCCTCCCTCCTTTTTTTGTTACCCCTAAGTTTCCCATTTTCAATGGGCAAGGTGACCCGTAGGAGCATCTTCGAGCCTTTCATGTTGCTTTTCTAGATTTCTTTGATGATCATATTCTCTTAGCTAAAATATTTCCTCGTAGTCTCCATGACTATGCCATGTGTTGGTTTTACGACTTACCCATCCACTCAGTCACTTCATTCACACATCTAGTTGATGCCTTCCTTACACATTTCTCCATCAACATCAGCTCTAATATTTCTTACACTCAACTAGCACAACTTAAACAAGGATCCAATGAACAATTCACTAACTATGTTTTATGGTATAAGAATAATCTCGCTAAAATGAAGAATGTACTTGCCAACTCTGAGCTTTAGGACTTATTTATCCAGAGTCTTTTACCGCCTCTCCAAGAAAGTGTTCTCTTTGAGGCCTCTCCTTCATTTGATCAACTTTTCCATACTCTTAAGCTTCATGAATCTAAAATTTTATCCATCGGCAAGCTTAAGTATCAAGAACAAACTCCATCCTCCACTTGTTTTCAAAATAAGGCACCATTCAAGCCATCGACATCTAATCCAACCGACGCTAAAATCACTCATCGAATGTAATTAATTCTCTAAAGAGGTTCAATCACAACAACCTAGGCACATGTTTAGCAACCTTCCAATGGCTCCACATCTTATATTAAAGAAACTCCTCGATAGAAACCTTATTACCCTTCCTCCACCACTCGAGTTAGACCCATCATGACCCAAAGGTAGGAACTACAATGAAAAATTCTGTTGTGATTATCATCGTTGTGTGGGACATTCTACAAATAGATGCCTAAAACTTTGAACAATTATCCAAGACCTACTTGACAATGATAAGCTTGAATTCCCATAATCTACTAGCTCTGCTCCCACTAATGACAAGGGTAAACTCAAGATCTTTAATAATGAATCCCAACAATGCGACAAAAATAATGTGGATTCTTACGCTAATCATACATATCATGCGGTGTCACCTCGTAGAATCAGAGCTCTTGATTTCTTAGTTGCTAACACCAACGTTGTGCCACCCGTCATTTCCTTTTCCAACGCCGATTATCATGCTACATTTACATCTAATCATTTACACATACATACATCTATCACTTGACCACTATCAACAATACTAAAGTTGATCCATCATGGCCCATTAGTGCATGTTCTATGTCGCTCCTTTGGGCTATTGGTTACCCTCCATCACAAATCGACTATCCATTTCACAAACCCTTTGGTGTTGTTAAGCTACATGTCATAGTTGGCCCTCTTACCATGCTTTTCCCTTTCCTTTTTGGAAACATAGTTGAGGGATGTGACTTACTTTTAGGCCTTAATTGGATCCATCGCTCTCAATCTATCATATCTATGAATCACTTGTGACTTAAATTCATTCACAATTCCCAAGTTATTTCTATTAATGGTGTCCCTCCATCTCCTCCATTGTCGCCATCTCCTCATACAAATGTGTCATCCACCTCTTATAACATGTCTCATTCTATGTTATTAAAAGCACAGTCTACTCCTAGTTCACCTACTCGAGTGTCATCTACATGACCAACTCATTCCACTAGTCCTACACATCAACATAGGCCTATTCCTAGGATAGTTACTACTTCTCGACATCGATCACCACCTCGCTTTATTCCACGTGGATCTTCATCACCTTTGCACATGACATCACCAAGATCTCCATCGCCAACATATTTTACTACACCACGATATTCATCTTATACTCATCCCTCACATGCATATAGACTTCATTCACCAACACAACATTTATCTTACATGCCACCACTTTTAGATCATGGTCCTACACTTTCATCCTCATAGCCATCGGTTGAAGGACCTTTGCATTCACTCTCATTGGTTAGTTTGTCTGTTTATATGCACTTGGGTAGCAGAGCATCCTATACCTCCCCCACCTACTCACGCATATATCATCTTTGCATTCTCCCATAGGCATACCATATCACATGTCATAGCACCATCGTTACCCGATGACACACTCTTGTGCTTCGGTTCACACTTGATTGTTGAGGGATTACCATTACACTAAACCCCACACACTACACCTTAGGCATTACACATTACATTTCATCACACATCACATGTACACCAATACATAATACACTTAGTCTACATTTTACCATTATTCTACATGCATCTTACATCATGCCTATGTCATTTTAGGTACCATATATCCTAGTCATTATATACATTACATACATTATTAGGCTTTCCATGCATAAGCTATACATAGTCCCATCATACACTATGCATTCCCACATACATTCTACATACTACGCTAGGTTACATTACATTTGAGTCTAGCTTTTAATTTTATCATTACATATTACATTCTTATCTACACCTATTATCACATTTTAGACATTACATAGTATACATTCTACACACCTAACACATCCTACATTGCATTGCCCATACCACACATTTTAAAAATCCTACTACTCACATGGTCATCTAGTTTCATCACACATACCACATTGTCTTCTAAGTGTTGCACTCACTGCCCTATGATGCACTTTAGTTCCTCGGCCCACACTCGGTTATCGAGGGTTTACCAATCAAATGGACCTTACATTATCAAGCGACATTTCATCATGTGAAATTCCTAGTATAGTGACATACACTTTAGGCTAAATTGTCACCCACTTCCATCATTTCCTCTAGTAATGGTATACGATTTAGGCTAAATCACCACCTCCATTATTGCATCTTGTAGTGGCATACACCTTAGGTTACATCACCACTCCTTACCTTTCATCATATAGTGATATACGCTTAGGGATAAATCATCACTCATCCACTCATTTTATAGTGATATACGCTTAGTGCTAAATCATCACTCATCCATTCATCATATAGTGATATACACGCTTAGGGATAAAATCATCACTCATCCTTTCATCATATAGTGATATACGTTTAGTGCTAAATCATCACTCATTCATTCAAAAAGTCATGATATACCCTTCAGCTATAGGGTTCATGCACATCCTTTCTATATGTCGCATCTCATCACTCCTACATATACACTCATCACAACGTGCTAGACATAACCAACACTACTTGACCATTGTTCGATGACACACTCTCATTTACAGTTCATTCTTGACTACTGAGAGGGAAAACAAAATGAACATCATTACATACACTTCCATCCACTTGGGGGCACGCGGCTCCTATCATTCCATCTTTCATTCCATTCCATTCCATTCATCCACAATATATCACATTGCCTTAGGGGCATTTACTCTTATTTCCTAGTGTTTTGCATGATCACTTTACCACACATGTTAGATTGATTTCTTATATTTCATTATCTCTTTCATCCACACATGCACATTCACACCTTTATTTATTGTGATCACAGATACAAGACTCCAACACGTGGAATGGATGCTCACCTTCTACCCTTCCTATACTGGTCATTGGGGAATCCACATTCATCTCATCTAGGTGTTATTGTTTCATTTTTACTTAACATCTTACATTACTTGATCATACACACTTTTACATATTGGTTATTGCTCTAACATGCTAATGGGTGTTCCATGTGCAACACTTGTTTTGTAGGATTACATGTTTCAATTACTACTTGTTTTCTTGTCTACACTTATCTATTATTATTTTCCATCAGTATGCGGGATTTTCCCTATGTTTGTGTGCACACTAGTTTATTGTTTTCAGCGATAAAGACATTGTGTTTCTTACTGCAACATCGTGAGTGATTTCCCATGTTTTCAACCTGCTATGTGTGGCTTACTTGTTTTCTTGCGTGGTTATTATTATCTCGCTTTGACTTTACGCCAAAACTATCGATAACCCTACGCAATTTTTAAGTCTGGTTTTGCAAAAATTGCCTTTCGAGAGATAATCAAGTTTTCGTGTTTTACCGACAGACAACATGTGTTTTAGATGTTTCATGTCCGTGTTCCCCAAAACCCAAAACCCGCATCGACTAAGGCAAGTCGGGTTTGCGGACTTTCCCGAACATCGGAACATGCCTTCGTCAAGCATCATGCTTTATGTCGGTTGTTTCCCCGCAACCCAAACCCGAATTGCCTAAGTCCTTCATGTCGGGTTTTTGGAACTTTGAAGCATCTAAGCATCATGCTTCATGACAATTGTTTCTACAACCCGAAACCCGAAGTGCTCTAAACACCTTTGTGGTCGGGCTTTTCGGACCTCCCGAGCATGCGACATGGCGTTAATGCCGAGTTGTCGGGTGAGTTGGCACGCATGGCCGAGTGTATTAATTGCAATTTTTTTATATATATGCGGATTTCCACGCCATTTTTACCGGACGTATTTTTACCTCGTGGATTTTCGTGCATGCTTCTCCAACCTCGAAACCCGAAACTCACCTGTGCCCGTTTTCATTGCTCGTTTTCGATCTTTCCTTGCCCTGGTTGAAGGTATTTCTCTCTTCATTCTTTGTTCATGATTTTTGTGGATTGATTATGTGAGGAATTCTTCCCATTCTCTTACCAGGTTTGTGGAGTTTTTATCTTTTTCCTTTTTGGGGTTGTTTTCTAAACCGGGTTTATGTTTTAGGGTTTATCTCTTTGGAATTACCACTTTGTGTTATTTCCCCAGAATTTTTTTGTAATTAAAATATGTTTGGGATATAAAATGATGAAGAAAAGAACTTGCATGTTTTAAAAAAACAACAAAAACCCTATTCCCTCTTCTCGGGTTTCGCAGGGTGCTGTGCAGTATCAAAAACCCGCAGTGTATTAGAAAGTTTGAAGTGTCGGGTTTTCCAAAATCTCCGACATCTTCAAAGTGCCAGGTTTTCCAAAATCTCCGACATCTTCAAAGTGCCGGTTTTCTCAAATCTCCGACATCTTCAAAGTGCCGGGCTTTTTCAAGTTTCCGACATCCTCGGTGTGTTGGAATTTTCCATCCTTCCCATCTCCAAAGAGGTCGGGGGTTTTCACAAGGTGCAACATCTCCTAATCTCCGAAACTCTCTTCCTTCAAGTCCCTCATGTCGAAACCTGGTCTTTCACAAGAAAAGACCAAAAGTCGAAGGATGAAATACAAGTTCGAAAGGTGGAGTCTCCATCATATATCGATTGCAATTATGAAATCTGAGATACAGAGCTCGGAAATATAGATATTGAGGATTTCTGGAGTAGGGTAAAGATCTCTTCCCAAACTTCATGGATGAAGTCGATAGCCGATAGTGGTTTACCTCTTGCAGCGGGTTTTCCTATGGCTGCTCAGTGCCCTGAATTCATCTTAGCCTGCGCCTCGAGTTATGACTCCGCTTCTCGTTCTGTGAGAAACCAGGCGGGAGAGGTTGTGATCAAATTGGATGAAGGTTACTTCGATGACCTCCTCAAACTTCCCAATTTTGAATAATATGGAGAGTTAGATATTAAGTCAGCTCAGAAAGCTTGGGATAACGATCAGGAAGATTGTATCAAGCATGTAAATAAGAAGTTCCTGATCAAAGCCAAACCGGCTATCTCCAGATTCTCGAGACTTGTCCCCAGGAGTGATTTCATTCAGGAAATCAATGACATCATCACTCTGTTGAGTCGGGTTTTTGGTTTACCCGAATCAAATGTTTTCAAAGGGTGGATGTATCAATTCATGATCACCATCAAGAAGAATCAACAAGGGATTGATTGGGGCACTCTCATTAGTAATGAGATAGATTCCCAAATGACAACAGTCTTGTCCACAGGGAAGTTTTATATGTGCTCATATGTCACTTATGCAGTGGCCGGGATGAGGAACTATCCCGGGTTGGATACCAAGGGAAGCAGGACGGTGGAACATGTTTATCAAATTTCCCTCAATCGACAAAAAAAAAAAAAAAAAGGGTCTCAAGACCAATTCGTAAGGGTGAAAGACACCTTCTTTTATGAAAACATCTCAAAGATAAATCCTGAACCGAGGAAAACAAGAATATCCGATGAAGCATGGGCTAAGGTTTCAAAGTGGGGTTGTGTCTTCTTGCAGTTTAAGAAGTTCACATATCTACAAGTAGTCATGTACCCAGGAGATCCTTTCCGTCTGCCCCGATATCCAGGAGACAAATTAATCCTGATGGAGTTAGTCAGACAATTGTTGGACTTTCATAAGTTCCAACAAAGTAAACATAAATCTGTATCTTTTCCAATTTCTATTGGAAGATACACTTGTTAGATAGTGGTGAAAGCTAAAAATGTTATCCATGAGCTTCAGGACAAGTTGAAGAAGCATATGAAGCCCCGAGACGTGTTTGACATCGGAGGAGTCCTCAGGGCGTATGGAACTCTGCACCTGCACAGACCAAGCATAGAAGATATATGGATTGATCTACGTGATGAGGTTGTTGTTCGCAGAAAGGATCATAGCAAATTGACGCTTGCTGAGATTCAAACACTTGAGCTTGCTAACTTACCGGAAGGTACTAGCGATAATGAAAGTGTTCTGGATCTTTCCTATGATGGACTAAATGAAGATCAATATGTTTTCCCACCTATTGATTGGTCTATCGCTGAAAAGCCTCCATTACGAGATAGGTCACCCCGATTCTTGCATGCACCAAAGCATGGCTCTCCTCTTGGGGAATGAGTTTCAAAGATGATAAGTTTTCAAAGTTGGTTGCTTCAGAGGCGGGGCCCTCCAAAAAGGGAAAGGACAAAAGATCTTCTAAGGGGCCTATAAAGGTCAAGTTTTTCAAAAAGAGAAAAGAAAGAGAAATCTCTTCAATTATTTCTTCAAATAAATGGTGAATTTTCGTAATCACAAACACCACCAAAAATAGGAGAAATTTCTTTGGAAGGAGATAGAAGCTAGCCTCTCGGTTTCACCATTTGTTGATTGCCCCACCAAGAGACCTTATCTCTTGCATCCCAAGCTTTGGAGTCTCGAATCATGCCTCCCCCTCACAACCACTCCTACCTCCTCATTCTCCAACAACTTCTTCCATCATGGCCAGTATTTTCTCTGGACTTTCACCCCTCTCTGCTGGGACCCAAGTAATCACCAACATGCCTCCTCCTGTGCCTCTTTTTATTGAATCTGTTACCACATTGGTAACTATTCCCTCTCCGCTAGTAGAACCTTCTCCCCTTGAGAGTATGATACCAGCTTCTACAACAGTGGCAAATTCCTCTGATACGCCGCAATGGCTACTCGAGCAAACTCCGAGGAAGAGGAAGGTGATTGTACCCATACCGGCCTTTGATTTTAGCTCACTCAAGGCTACTACTGCTAAATCGGCCAAGAAACCCAAAACAGTTTCAAGGGTTTTGGTGGACGCTTCAGGGCATAAGTTCGCAGAGATCGCCACTCCCGCGACTGACAAAACCAAAGAGGACGTAACAGCCTCTGATTATCAAATAACCAGGGTGGCTCTAGGAGAGGTGACAACGGAAGGAGCACAACAAGATGCGCGGGATGCCACAAACATGTTGTGCCAGAAGTTGAAAGAAACAAAAGACAACAGAGATGAGCTTAAAGGAAAAGTGGAGCAGTTGACCGAGGTCTTGCTTAAGCTCTCAAAACCCCTTGAATCCATACCATCTTCTTCTGTCCCTGTCGGATTTGATTTCTCATCAGTGCCTACGATTGAGAAGATTAATAAAAAAGTAAGGGTGGTCGATGAATGGATCCAAAGGCTGCTCCAACAGGGGAAGGAAGTGATTCAAGACATCATGGAAGTCTATCAATCTTTGGGGAACAGTCAAAGTGATGGAGAGAAGATGGATGATGATTTCTCTCAAGAAATTAGACATCTTGATTTGACTTATGAAGCTCTCCAGGTATTAAAGCAAATACCATCACATCTCTTGGTAGAAGAAGGCATCATCCCACATGCGGATAAGCATTTCCAGCTGACTAAAGCTATCAGGTTTAGGGTGAAGATTCTCAACGAAGCCTGCGGTAAGTTGAGAGAATCAAGGGATAAATTGATTGATGGCAAAAGTGATCTGGAAGAAGAGTTGCTGAAGATTTGTCCTAAAGTATCAGTTGGAAACTCAGGCATCCTATCGGCCGATGATCTTTTCAAACAAGTCCAAGAGTCTGTTCAGCATGAACCAACGCACGAATTTGGTATTGAGATCATCGACCGGTTTGTAAGAATTGAACATTCTTTGGAGGGCTTGAGAAGGCTCAAAAAAGGTTGAGAAGCTTCCTATGATACCCATGAAACTCCGTGAAGTTTTGAATGATCATTCCACTGCGCCGACGAAAATGAAATGCAAGGCATAATTCAAAAGTTCCAAGAATTTCTAACAAACAGTTTCACCGGAGGAAGGAAAAGAGGAAGGAGAAAAGATGACAATTCGATTAAGTCTCGATGTTTCATGTCATTTCAATCTTGAAATTGACATGTCTTTTTCATTTCTGTTTCACACATAGGAAGCAAATTTTGACTTGGTCTCCTGCGTGAGAGTCAAAAAAAAAAATAGAACTTTGTTTAAAGAACATTATTTTCTAGGATTTATCCTATTTTCTCTCTCTACCCCTTTTATTATAAATAAGGGATGCTTATGCATTCCAAAGGGTCGAGATTTTTGTAATATTCGAGCTATTGGAGAGAAGAAAAACTTTGTGTTTTCTTTCAATCATTTTGAAGAATAGGAGTTGATATTATTTTGCAAACTTTGTGTTGTGGGATATATCTTTCTTAAGACATTGTTCTTACGTTCATGATATTAAGCTATTCTTTGCGTAGCATCTTAGTGTTTCTAATCATCTCAGACATTATGTTTATGATCTAAAGCTCGTATGATTATTTCGTGCTCTGCGTTTACTCGAAAGAAAATACGTTTCTCTCATTTCCTTTCCATTGTGCTTCTTTCATTGTAATAGTTTCCAACCCAGTTCATTTACGAAAGCAATACCTTTGAGTCGTGTGAATGTGGAATTCGGGATTCTATCCCAACCCCAATGGTTAGATTAGTGTTAATACTATATATATTATTTTTGTTGTGTTTTAGATTAGTAATAAGCAGTGAAGCCTCACCTGTCTTTGAGGAGGGATTTAATCCCATATACTATGGTCAACCTCATATTTTGATTGACAAAATATCCAACCAACAGCTTTTGCGACTCCACCGGGAATACGGATTTATAGTATAAAACTTATCCTCTTGGTGTCCAAGCGACTCCGTATTTTCCTTATTTTTAACAAGGTCTCTTTCCTGGCCTTCAAGTGGCCAGAAGATCTTCACTGGTCCCGCCGAGCCCAAGGTGAAATTGACCCACTCTTTGAGTTGCTACAACAAAGACAATTTCAGCCTGCCTCCCAACAAAGATTGTTTCTAACCGAACCAAAAGTTCTTCGCCTGCTCGGAGAAACCGATCCCGTGGAACGGGAAGCGCCTCAGAACTTATCGTGCACTACTCTTGTCTCCGATACTCGGATCCCTATACGCACTCTTTCGTAAAGAATGGCAAGTACAACCTGTGCCTCTGGGGTGCAGCTTATTGGTCCTCTTTCTTTAACTCCACCATCGCACGAGTTACCACATGGATCACGTAAAAACATTCCCAAATTCAATGGGGATGGGAAGCAAAGATCCTCGATGAACACGCTTGCATCTTTCTTTGTAGCATGCGGCATCCTCGAGTAGCTCACGAAGATGTTTCTGCTCGACTTTTGTTGAAACATTGCATGGTGCAAAGAAATTAATGGTTTTATCACCTTCCAAATGCGTGCATCACAAACTGGGCTACCATGCGGACCAAGTTCGAAGCACGTTTCAAACCAGCCAAAGATTCTCATGCCTTGTTAGCTCAACTTACTCATATGAAGAAGGAATCTCATGAACCCATGCGGGACTTTGTGGCAAAGTTTAATAAGCTGATCCGAAAGATTCCGGAGATAGCTGTTCCAACTCCAAAATCAGAAATGCTTCTTCATTAATGCTCAGCCTCCTGATGTGAGATTTTTATTAAGAAGGTCATTATTCCAGATCATGGCATCACTCACCAACAACTATCAGATAGAGGATGATCTCATTTTGGCCAGAAGGATTAGGAAAGATGTACCCAAGGCTAAAAATCAAGGTTCTTCCCAAGGTAATACTGATCCTATGTTTCAAAAAATGGCTAATGATTTGATCACTTTAAAAAAGCAAATGTCTCAGCAGGTGAACAATGTTCCGTATCGGGATATCCCTAGACGGAATTTCAATAACAACAATGGTGCACCTGCAAGGGATAGCCGCGATTAACTCCTACTCAACCGAGGCTAGCGATTGAAGCTCCTCCTGTTAATGCGACAGTGGAAATAGTTGAAGAAGAGGAAGAACTAGAAGAACAAGATTCTCCTGAGGCTTTCAAGCTTCGTGGATATGCCGATGAGTCTTATGACGATTCGGTGATGACTCCAAAGATTGGGTATTTGGAATACAATGAAGATGAATGTGCACTAGATGGTCAGTCATTTTCTGTCTTCACTCGATCCCAATCTCAGAATCCAAGAAAACCTCTTGAAAACACTAAGGAGAAGAATAAGGAACCTCCCATAGCCATAGTTAAGAGAGGTACTCCTATTTCAGCACAAACTGAAAGAGAAGTCACCAAAAAGGCAACTTCTCCTTATTCTCTTTCTCCTAAGATCAGTGCCTCAGCACAAGCTCATGTGATTAGAACTGAGCCTACCATCACCCCTTCTTATACTACTTTTGACATTATCGATCATGCAAAAAGAACCAAAATCCAAATGTCAGAAGCAGAATACCTTCAATCAAATCCTGAACAATTTGAAAAACTTGCTAAATTCATCAGAAGTAAAGCGGTTGTTCCATCACCTTCAAAAGGTCTCCTTCCAAATCCTACTCAATCCCCACCTCAGAACAATCTGACCTCTGCTTCTTCTTCGGGAAAGATTGAACCATTTTATTTGTCTTTACTTATAAATGGGTTTAAACTCAAAGAATCGCATCATCGACTGGGGCCTCCGACGACAATGTCATGCTCAAAAGTAGCCCATGCCCTTGGGCTTACTTTGACTAAGTCATATGGATGGTGTTACTCTATGGAAACCAAACAAGTTCCTTTGATTGGTCAAATCAAAGATGCACAGTTCGCATTCGTTGCTTTCCCAGAAAAGAGAGTGAAAATGACCATTCTAGTTGCTGACATCCTCCAGCACTTACGGTATCCTCTTGGGTAGAGGTTTTTGTAAAGACGCTCGAGGAGAGATTAATATGGATTGACCAAAGCCAAGATCCCACCAATGGGGTTCATCATGTTCTTCACCCCAACCTCAAAGTAGGTATTTGGTAACTAAATCGATGATCCTAAAGCTCAAATTATTTTCAAGATGCTAGCTTCGAAATTATTTCATGACTTTAGAGATACCCATCAGTAGATGTCAAGGAAGAAGATCCCAATGCTATTTGACCTCTCAATTCGATGGTATTTTCTCAATCACCGGATCGTGCATTGAGGTAGTTCTTATATCTCCTAGTTCTGAAATTTTCCCATCAGCTTACAAGTTGCAATTTGATAATACTAATAACACGGCTGAATATGAAGCTCTGTTACTAGGATTAGAAATGGCCAGACAGAAGGGAATTTGAAATCTCAAGGTTCGGGGGATGCGGAGCTGATTGTCAACTAGGTCAAGGGAATCTATCAGTTAAAAAATGATCGCTTGAGACATTACAGAACAAAGTTTGGGATAGTATAGAATGCTTTGATGCATTCTCTATTAAGGCGCTTTGAGAGATTATAATGACAAGGCTGATTCTTTGGCCATGTCTCGCATCCCTCCTTCTTCCTCATCCTCGCTCAAACAAGATACGTACTCTATCGAGATTGTGTACCGTCCCAAAGATCCCGTATAATGTGACTCACCGGCAAGTGTTCAATGATGATCATCAGTGTTGGCTTTTCTAGAAAAGGCTAATAATTTCAAAGAGTCAGTACTTTGAAGGTTCGAATCAGCTTTCATGAAACTATCTCGATCCATATCAAGAGGTTGATGGTGAGTTTATCCACTTAAAGGCAACAAGATACCAAAAGGTTTGGTTTCTTTGGAGGGTTTGTTTGACAAGCATGATCGCTTTATTCAAAACAAAAGGCAAGTCAAGGAGCTTCTTCCTCGAAGTAGATCAAATCAATCTAGGTTTGTCCGATCAACCTCGGATGGTGAATATTGGGAAATGTTGTTCCCGAGGAGAAAGTGAAGTTCACTTCACTTCAAGAGATACATGGATGTGTTAGCCTGGTCTTATGCAGATTTAAAATCCTTCAAGCCCAAAGACGTACAACATAGTATCCCTTTGAAGCCTGATGTGAAACCATACAGGTAAAAGCAAAGACATTACAATCCCAAGATCTCAGGGACTATTCTTGCAGAAATTTAGAAGATGTTAGATGCCAGGATTATTTTTCCAATCCATCACTCCACTTGGGTTGCTAACATCGTCCCTGTCAGGAAGAAGAATGGTGAAATCCGAATTTGTGTTGATTCCTAACTCGAATCACCGCATCAAAGGACAACTATCCTTGCGCTATCATGGATCGTATTACAAATCACATCGGATCGTAAATGCTATCCATGCTCGATGGATTTTCGTGATATAATCAAGTCGAGGTAACTACGAGGATCAACACAAGACGGCCTTCACAACCCCATGGGGTACCTTTGCTTACAGGAGGATGCCTTTCGGCTTGATCAATGCCGGAGCCACCTTTCGTAGAGCTATGGACTTGCATTCGAGACCCGATGGGCAAAGTCATAGTGGTATATTTAGATGACTTGACCGTTTTCTCTAAAAATGGAGTGATCATTATGATCATTTAGAGCAAGTACTTTTGAGATGCAGGCGTCACGAGATTTCATTAAATCCCAAGAAGTCCATGTTTGGAGTGACCGAAGGAAAGCTGCTGGGTCATATCGTGACTAAAGAAGGAACCAAAATTGACCCAGAGAGAGTAAAAGCCATTCAAAGCCTTTCCTTACCCACAAGTAAAACTGGGGTCCATTCATTCTTCGGGAAGGTTAATTTCCTAAGAAGGTTCATACCTGATTTTGCTGATAAAACTAAGGATATCCTTGGGATGATGAAAGGCAAAATTCCATTTCGATGGAGTACTGAAGGGAAGCTTGCGTTCGATGAAATCAAAAGGGCAGTTGCTTGCGCTCCTATCCTAGTATGTCCAGACTTCAAAAAAGATTTCATCATGTACAGCTACGCCTCTGCTCACACAAAGGTCATCCATCCCGATGCAGAGAACGAGGAGGGCATCAAGCTCCCATCTCATTTATGAGCTGCCCATCAAGGAACATGAATTAAAGATGTCACAAATTGAAAAGCATGCTTATGCAGTGGTACGAGTGGTGAAACATTTCAGGTACTATGTGCTGAATTCCCATACCCTCGTTCTTGTTCCCGACACTGCCGTTAAATCCATTTTGACTCAACAAGAGTCTGGGGAGTCAACGAGGTACTTGGATAGCTAAGGTTCAGGAGTACGACTTGGACATCAAACCTACCAAGTTGGTACGAGGAAGGGGCCTATGCCAATTGATTGCAAAAAAATCATGCTGAAGCAGAATGTGAAAAGACTCAAGATACTTCTTCAAAGTTGCCCATGGTGCTTTTCGTGAGTACAACTGATGAATGGTACATGGATATTGCTTTCTTTCTAACTTATGGTGAATGCCCCCCGCATTTAAGCCAAAAGGAGAAGAGGACAGTCAAGTTGAGATCTGCAAAATACCTTTTGTGGGATAACGGAATATACAAGAAAGGTATTGATGGTGTTTTCCTGCGTTGTGTTGATAAATCACAACAAGCTTGAAAGTTGTTAGAGTCCTTCCATAGCCTAAAGATGTGCGAGGACATTTTTCATCCTCTGTAATAGCTTATAAGATCCTACGGGCTAGGTACTATTGGCCTACTCTCTTTCGGGATTCAGCAGAGTGGGTGTCCAAGTGTGAAGCTTGTCAACATTTCGTTGGTCATCCCAAGTTAGCAGCTCTTCCCCTGAAGCCCGTAGTGATCGAAGAACCTTTTCGCCAAAGTGGGGAATTGACTTCATTGGAACATTGAATCCTCGCTCCAAAGGCTGACATAATTACGTGCCGATCGCTATGATTATTTTACCAAGTGGGTGGAAGCGCACCAATCAAGCAAGCAACCTCTCAAGTCAAGCTTTGCAAGTTCCTTAAAGAAAATATAATTGTCGATTCGTGTGCCTCACAAGATTGTAGATGATAATGCCTCTAATTTCTCGTCGCATGAGATGACAAGAATTTTGCTATGGATTCGCATCACTTTGCTCACTCATCCGATTATTATCCCCAAGGCAATGGGCAAGTTTGAGTCCAAAGAACAAGAACCTGGTTACCATAATTAGAAAACTAGTAGATGAAAACCAGAGGACATGGCACAAAGCATTGTATGACGCGTTGTGGGCTGATCGGATTACCCCAAAGCGAGCTATAGGAATGTCTCCTTTCCAAGTGTCAGACGGGATTGATGCTTTGAGATTCCTATCTCAAGTAGAATCACAGCCTTACAATAAGGCAAAAGCAAATAAGATGCGACTTTTCAAAATTCTATTGAGAAGAGGGTTATGTACCTAGCCAGGCTAGAAGAGGAACGAAGCAAAGTGGTTGATCGCATTGCAGACCATCAGAGAAAGTAAAGAAATTTTTTGACAAGAAGTCAAGGCAACGTCATTTCCAAATTGGAGACCTGGTGTTGCTTTGGGATAAAAGAAGGGAGCAGAAAGGAATGCACGGAAAGTTTGACTCCTTGTGGAAAGGACCTTTTAAGATTCATCAGCTGAGTGGTGAAAATAGTTTCCATCTATCATACCTTGATGGAGAATTACTCCCTTTGCCTTTCAGCGGTCAACATCTGAAGTTGTTCCATCATTAATGCAAGACGCTCTCTTGCATTGTATATACTTTATTTTATGTCGTGTGTTTGCTTTTAGTCTTCTTTGTTTGTTTGTTTTGTTTTTCGGTTTTCTTCTTTTCTGACTCCGTAGCCCAATGGATAAAGCCAGAGATTCTGAGTTCTCTTCCTTTGATATCACAAAGAAAGTCCCCAACTGGAGCCAGTTGTTATCTCAGTTTTGAGTTTACGCCAAAACTATCAGATAACCCTACGAAATTTTTAAGCTGGTTTTGCAAAATTGCCTTTATGAGAGATAATCGGGTTTTCGGTTTCACCGACAGGACAACATGTGTTTTAGATGTTTCATGTCTTGTGTTCCCCGAAACCCGAAACCCGCATCGACTAAGGCAAGTCGGGTTTGCGGACCTTCCGAACATCGAACATGCCTTCGTCTAAGCATCATGCTTTATGTCGATTGTTTCCCGCAACCCAAAACCCGAATTGCCTAAGTCCTTCATGTCGGGTTTTCAGAACTTTGAAGCATCTAAGCATCATGCTTCATGTCGATTGTTTTCTCGCAACCCGAAACCCGAATTGCTCTAAACACCTTTGTGTCGGGTTTTCGATCTCCCGAGCATGCTGACATGGCGTTAATGCCGAGTTGTCGGGTGGTTGGCATGTGCCACCAAGTGTATTAATTGCAAATTTTCTATATATATGCGGATTTCCACGCCATTTTTACTGCATTTATTTTTACCTCGTGGATTTTCGCGCATGCTTCTCCAACCTCGAAACCCGAAACTCGCCTTTGCCCATTTTCATTACTCATTTTGATCTTTCCTTGCCCTGGTTGAAGGTATTTCTCTCTTCATTCTTTGTTCATGGTTTTGTGGATTGATTATGTGAGGAATTCTTCCCATTTTCTTACCAGGTTTGTGGAGTTTTTATCTTTTTCCTTTTGGGGTTGTTTTCTAAACCGGGTTTATGTTTTAGGGTTTATCTCTTTGGAATTACCACTTTGTGTTATTTCCCGAGAATTTTGTTGTAATTAAAATATGTTTGGGATATAAAATGATGAAGAAAAGAACTTGCATGTTTTAAAAACAACAAAAACCCTATTCCCTCTTCTCGGGTTTCGCAGGTGTCATGTGCAAAAGATCAAAACCCGCAGTGTATCGTAAAGTTTGAAGTGTCGTGTTTCCAAAATCTCTGACATCTTCAAAGTGCCGGGTTTTCCAAAATCTCCGACATCTTCAAAGTGCCGGGTTTTCTCAAATCTCTGACATCTTCAAAGTGTCGGGCTTTCCAAAATCTCCGACATCTTCAAAGTGTCGTTTTTTCTCAAGTTTCCCGATATCCTCCTCAAAGTCAGGTCGACTTTTCCATCCTTCCGACATCTCCAAAGAGGGTCGGGTTTTCACAAAGGTGTGTAACATCTCCCGATCTCCAAACTCTCTTCCTTCGAAGTCCTCATGTCGGACCCTGGTCTTTCACAAGAAAAGACCGAAAAGTCAGGAAGGATGAAATACAAGTTCAGAAAGGTGGAGTCTCCATCATATATCGATTGCAATTATGACATCCGAGATACAGAGCTCGGAAATATAGATATTGAGGATTTCTGGAGTAGGGTAAAGAGCTCTTCCCAAACTCCATGGATGAAGTCGATAGCCGATAGTGGTTTACCTCTTAGCAGCGGGTTTTCCTATGGCTCCACTCGGTCCCGAATTCATCTTAGCCTGCGCCTCGAGTTATGACTCGCTTCTCTCCGTGAGAAACCAAAGGGAGAGAGTTGTGATCAAATTGATGGAGGTTACTTCGATGACCTCCTCAAACTGCCCAATTTTGAAGAATATGGAGAGTTAGATATTAAGTCAGCTCGTAAAGCTTGGGATAACGATCGTGAAGATCAGATCAAGCATGTAAATAAGAAGTTCCCGATCAAAGCCAAACCGGCATTTCTGATTCCCAAGACTTGTCCCCAGAAGTGATTTCATTCAGGAAATCAATGACATCATCACTCTGTTGAGTCGGGTTTTTGGTTTACCCGAATCAAATGTTTTCCAAGGGTGGATGTATCAATTCATGATCACCATTAAGAAGAATCAACAAGGAATTGATTGGGGCACTCTCATTAGTAATGAGATAGATTCCCAAATGACAACAAATTGTCCACGGAAGTTTTATATGTCCTCATATGTCACCTATGCAATGTCGGTATGAGGAACTATCCCGGGTTGGATACCAAGGGAAACAGGACGGTGGAACATGTTTATCAGTATTTTCCTCAACTGACAAGAAAAGGGTCTCAAGACCAATTCAGAAGGGTGAATGACGCCTTCTTTTATGAAAACATCTGCAGGTTAAATCCTGAACTGAGGAAAACAAGAGTATCTGATGAAGCATGGGCTGAGGTTTCAAAGTGGGGTTGTGTCTTCTTACAATTTAAGAAGTTCACATATCTACTGGGTAGTCATGTACCTAGGGGATCCTTTCCGTCTGCCCCGATATCCAGGGGACAAATTAATCTGATGGAGTTGTCGGCAACTTTTGGATTTCATAAGTTCCAACAAAGTAAACATAAAGGTCTGCTTTGTATCTTTCCCAATTTCTATTGGAAGATACACTTGTTCGACAAAGGTGAAAGCTAAAATGTTATCCATGAGCTTCAGGACAAGTCAAGAAGCACATGAAGCCCCGAGATGGGTTTGACATTCGAGGAGTCCTCGTGGCGTATGGAACTCGCACCCGCATGCAAACCAAGCATAGAAGACATCCGGATTGATCTACGTGATGAGGTCATTGTTCAGCAAAGGATCATAGCAGATTGACACTTGCTGAGATTCAAACACTTGAGCTTGCTAACTTACCGGAAGGTACTAGCGATAATGAAAGTGTTCTGGATCTTTCCTATGATGGACTGAATGAAGATCAATATGTCTTCCCACCTATTGATTGGTCTGTCAGTGAAAAAGCCTCCATTACAGATAGGTCGGCCCTGATTCTTGCGCACCAAAGCATGGCTCTCCTCTTGGGGAATGAGTTTCAAAGATGATAAGTTTTCAAAGTTGGTTGCTTCAGAGGCGGGGCCCTCCAAAAAGGGAAAGGACAAAAGATCTTCTAAGGGGCCTATAAAGGTCAAGTTTGTCAAAAAGAGAAAAGAAAGAGAAATCTCTTCAATTATTTCTCCAAATAAACGGTGAATGTGCCGTAATCACCAACACCACCGTAAATAGGAGAAATTTCTTTGAAGGAGAAAAAGCCACCTCTTGGTTTCACCATTTGTTGATTGCCCAACCAAGAGACCTTATCTCTCGTATCCCGTGCTTTGGAGTCCGAATCTGCGCCCCCCCTCACAACCACTCCTACCTCCTCATTCTCCAACAACTTCTTCCATCATGGCCAAGATTTTCTCCGAGACTTTCACCCTCTCTCGCCGGGACCCAAGTAATCACCAACACGCCTCCTCCGTGCCTCTTTTTATCAATCTACTACCACATTGGTAACTATTCCCTCTCACTAGTAGAACCTTCTCCCCTCGAGAGTATGATACCAGCCTTCTACAACAAAGGGCAACTCCTCCGATACGCCGCAATGGCTACTCGAGCAAACTCCGAGGAAGAGGAAGGTGATTCATACCCATACCGACCTTTGATTTTAGCTCACTCAAGGCTACTACTGCTAAATCGGCCAAGAAACCCAAAACAGTTTCAAGGGTTTTGGTGGACGCTTCAGGCATAAGTTCGCAGAGATCACCACTCCCGCGACTAACAAAACCAAAGAGGACGTAATGACCTCCGATTATCGATAACCAGGTGGCTCTAGGAGAGGTGACAATGGAAGGAGCACAACAAGATGCATGGGATGCCACAAACATGTTGTGCTAAAATTGAAAGAAACAAAAGACAACAGAGATGAGCTTAAAGGAAAAGTGGAGCAGTTGACCGAGGTCTTGCTTAAGCTCTCAAAACCCCTTCGAATCCATACCATCTTCTTCTGTCCCTGTCGGATTTGATTTCTCATGCGCTACGATTGAGAAGATTAATAAAAAGGAAGGGTGGTCATGAATGGATCCAAAGGCTGCTCCAACAGGGGAAGGAAGTGATTCAAGACGTCATGGAAGTCTATCAATCTTTGGGGAACATTCGAGTGATGGAGAGAAGATGGACGATGATTTCTCTCAAGAAATCGACATCTTGATTTGACTTATGAAGCTCTCCGTGCATTAAAGCAAATACCATCACATCTCTTGGTAGAAGAAGGCATCATCCCACATGCGGATAAGCATTTCCAAATTACTAAAGCCATCGTGTTCAGGGTGAAGATTCTCAACGAAGCTCGGTAAGTCGAGAGAATCAAGGGATAAATTGATCGATGGCAAAAGTGATCCGAAGAAGAGTTGTCAAAGATTTGTCCTAAAGTGTCGCTTGAAACTCAGCATCCTATCGGCCGATGATCTTTTCAAACAAGTCCAAGAGTCTCTGCTCAACATGAACCAACGCACGGATTTGGTATTGAGATCATCGAACCGCTTGTAAGAATTGAACATTCTTCGAGGCTTGAGAAGGCTCAAGAAAAGATTGAAAAGCTTCCTGGCAAAGGCTAGTGATACCCATGAAACCTCGCGAAGTTTTGAATGATCATTCCACTCACGCCGACGAAAAAATGAAATGCAAGGCATAATTCGAAAGTTCCAAGAATTTCTAACAAACAGCTCACCGGAGGAAGAGAAAGAGGAAGGAGAAAAAGATGACGATTCAGATTAAGTCCCGATGTTTCATGTCATTTCAATCTTGAAATTGACATGTCTTTTTCATTTCTGTTTCGTCACATAGAAGCAAATTTTGACTTGGTCTCCTGCGTGAGAGTCAAGCAAAATAGAACTCTTTTTAAAGAACACTATTTTCTAGGATTTATCCTATTTTCTCTCTACCCCTTTTATTATAAATAAGGGATGCTTATGCATTCCAAAGGGTCGAGATTTTTGTAATATTCGAGCTATTGGAAAGAAGAAAAACTTTGTGTTTTCTTTCAATCATTTTGAAGAATAGGAGTTGATATTATTTCACAAACTTTGTGTTGTGGGATATATCTTTCTTAAGACATTGTTCTTACGCTCATGATCTTAAGCTATTCTTTGCAGTAGCATCTTAGTGTTTCTAATCATCTCAACATTATATTTATGATCTAAAGCTCATATGATTATTTCGTGCTCATGCTTTACTCGAAAGAAAATACGTTTCTCTCATTTCCTTTCCATTGTGCTTCTTTCATCAGTAATAGTTTCCAACCCACCATTTACGAAAGCAATACCTTTGAATCGTGTGAATGTGGATTTCGGATTCTATCCCAACCCCAATGGTTAGATTAGTGTGAATACTGTATATATTATTTTTACTGTGTGTTTTAGATTAGTAATAAGCAAGTAGCCTCACCGTCTTTGAGGAGGGATTTAATCCCATATACCGTGGAACTTTCTAGGTACAAAGTTCAAAGTGCATTTGGTCCTCTTTTGGGGCCGCATTCTCTTATCATCAACATCACATGTGCCCCAATGAGGGGGAATTATTTGGGGATTTACATACTAACATAACACAACTACACATGTTTAATACAATGTACTTTCCACCCTTGGCATTGTGGATTTACGTATAGTGAGTGGGTTCGGACACCTATGAACCCCATACACAACAAATTTTACAGGACATGGTGTCCTTAGCATTTCTGGGAAGTAGTTATAGGATTGAGGTTACAATGGGTGTGCCTCTCTACACTACTTTTTCAAGTGGTGTCGAATAGCCCAAAAAGCAAGATAGTACAAAGATCTCTTCACACACATTTCAGCAGAAGTGGTTCAAGTTTGGAGGACATAGAGCATTTCCTCCCTACACTTCTTTAGCCAAGGTGGCGTGAGATCGCCCAAAAAACTCACGGTAGTACATGATATCCTTCTACACCCTTTTTTTTTACATGGACCAGGTGCACATGTTCCATTTACATTTTCATTTCACGTATTTTACATTTGCGTATTTTACACATTTATATACACGTGTGTATTTTATATAGCATTTTTACATACATACATATTTGACTACTTGATCATTTTCTCCTTACAGGTTCGACCGTATGAGAAATAAGTAGTCAAATTGGGGGCAACAATAACAATAAAAACAACAACAACATTCCGTGATGGAAAACACCTTACTAACCATGCACGTACACTACACACCGCAATAGCAACTACACACACGTTCCGCCCTAGGTTCACTCTCATCACTTTTTCTATGCACATTTTTCATCTATAGTTTCCACGCTCCTCCATATTTTTATCATTCCACACTTTTGTCTAGTCCTTCGACATGTTTTCTACTACACTCTACATGGACATCAGGTACGCATCTCTATCTACTTTATGTTACCAAGCTTTCGCTCACCAACATAAAGTGGGGAAAAATGTAGTCACAAAATCATGCACTTTAGACATTATTTAGCTCGGTCTCATACTACTATTTAGAAGGTTCTTGAGTGAAGAAAGTATTAATTAATCCCACCTTTTTGGCCATCTTGTTTTACTTTTATTTTGTCATTCCCACACATTTTTAGATACATGCCCAGTTTGTTTCGGCACTTTCCTGTCATTTTAGCCTAAACCGAGGCACCCCGATCCTTTTCTACTTTCCCACCTCTTTTTGGGCCTCTTCTAGCCGTTTTCATCCTTATATTTTTCCTAGTTGGCCATGTCGGGATTAATTACAAAATTAGATCAAGAGAACCCTATAAATATAAAGTTATGAGACCATAATGAGGGTCCTAACATCACTTAATACTATCACTCCATCTAGAGTTACATCCATTGCATCACTTGCATCCACATAGTTCCATGCATTAAGGCTAGGAGATCTGCATCAACACACACTTCATAGGGGGGGATTTTATTCTATTCCATGCACACATGTTATTACATTTTCTACATTTAGTTATTTATTGCTACTTCACATAGTGTGACTGACACAAGAGCGCACGCGTGCGCACACACACACACACACACACACACTAGAACTACATTTGGGTCTAAAATATAGTGCAACGATCAATTTAATAAGCCCACTATTGTGGCAAATGAGGTTAGTCTGATCTATTCATTTGCATCTTTTAGTTTTTTAGGGTTTTGATACTTCTTTTGTCTCTTTCAAGTATTCAAATTGATATATTTGGTACATTCGGCATGGTGTAGCCAATCTAGTGCGACAGACAATGAAGGTTACAACATATCTTCCGACCCAAAAAGAATCAACTTTTTGGGAGCCCTAGTACCCTCCTTGGTGCTTCAGTCTATTCATATTCTCTAGATCCATGCTTTTTGGGACCCTTATGTAGTCATTCCTGCTTCTAGAATCTCATGTCACAATTGCGACACTTTGCAATCATCATATGCAATCAACTGAGTTCTTTCCTTACCTTCTCCTTGCATATTAGGGTTTTATTTTCTATTAGTTAATTGTTTAATTACTTTATATTGCTTTAGTACATTTATTTACAATGTTTATGTCCTCTTAGATTAGATTAACTATCATTATACTTTCCCTATTTTAGTTTATTTTAGTTAATTAGATAACTACTAGAATATGTCCCAATTGAAACCATTATATCTAGAAATCAAATGCTTAAAAATTAAAAATTTCCCCTTTGTGATGTTCCCATCATGTTGGAAGGGTTCTTGATCGAGTTCTCTTCAAAATATGTTGACCACAATAAAATTGGCATATATTGCAAGTTGGGTGATACCGTGAACTACTTAGGTAGCCTTGTGTAACATTATATAGTACTTTGTAGCTTGATTGAAGACTCTATATTTACAATAGATGACATATTTAGTATATCATGGAATCCATGAATACATACCACAATTATAATGAAAACATATAGAGAGAAAAAAGGAGAACACATTCTAAGATTTATGCGAACCAAATGGATCTTACTAGTGTATTCTAAGTACCTATTTGATGAAAATACATGTCCAGGACATATCCCTTCATATTTTAGCATATTGAGATGCTTTTGTAGCATATAGGGTGGTAATATACCTATATATTATAGTTTATATGAGGAAAATACATATATACAATGGCATATGGGTGAATATCCGCTAATTGGTAGTTAAGAGTATAAATAAGTGTAAACTAATGGCTATGAAATGTAATTAGGTGTGAAAATGTGTAATTTTATTCTTTAAAGGATATATATGAAATTAAAAACAAGTGTGTAATATATCCATCCATCGATGAATATTAATATTCATCCATAAGATAAGAAGAGTGTATAAGATATATATATATATATATATATATATATATATATATATATATATATATATATATATATATATATATATATATATATATATATAAAGTTGTATGTATGAGTGAATATAGGGGTGTAATGTTGTAAGTGGATCAATATATATCTTTGTTGGTAGGAATAGTGTATATTTAAGAAGTGTAACATATTTTTAAAAATGTATATAAGATTAGAAAGTATCTGATTTAGGAAATTTATGTGTTCTACGTTAAGTTAAAATCTCATACCCTTTTCAAATTATGTTTATAGTAATTAATAATATATTCTCTCTTGCATAATTCAACTCTAGTTAGGAAAAAAATGAACTTAATACACTTTTTTTTTGTCTATTTTATGCCAACATTTAGTATTTG
The DNA here is from genome assembly GCA_018340775.1 of Taxus wallichiana var. yunnanensis. Classification (NCBI taxonomy): domain Eukaryota; kingdom Viridiplantae; phylum Streptophyta; class Pinopsida; order Cupressales; family Taxaceae; genus Taxus; species Taxus wallichiana. Next base: position 1,018,384,158 of record CM031239.1, on the reverse strand, counting down.
AGCTTAGGTTCTAACTAAGTGATTTTTGTATGAGAGTAGAAGGAAAGAAGGAAGTGGAAGATATAATAATGAAAGGAATGCATGATTTTTTTAATATGCATATATTGAGTAGAGACAAGTTTTATAGAGGAACCTATGTCATCATTTTTGAAAGGAGGTTAGGCAATCGACGACATGATAGGCGGGAAGAGGGGTGATTGAAAAGGATGTGACGCTTGAAGAATATTTGGGTTAACAACTAGGGAAAAAATAAAACAAAAATATTATAGTATAATGTAGAGATTAATGTTAATTTTTTAATTTAGAAGAAACATAAAGGATTAGAGAAATAAAATTAGTTACAAAGTTAAAACTAAGAAAAATAAAATATCGTAGTATACCTCGAGCCATGTAACAAAGGAAAGTGAGAGAAGGGAGATTATAGTATATTATAGGCCACACAAAAAAATGACAGAAAGGATATTTTAGTATAATGTGGGTCACATAATTAAGCAGAAATAGAATATTAGTTAGATTAGCATAAAATTATGGGGATCAACGAAAGACAATTAGAGGAATGAACATTCAAAAATATTATATTGATTAAGAGGAGGATTCCGTAGTGAATCGTAGACCGTAAAAGGGGGTAAAATTAAGGAAAAATCTAGATATAGTAGAGAATATGGGAAGAGAGAATTATATAGGAAGAACAATGGGATTAATTAACAAATATAATGGAGAAGTAGAGACTAAGAAAAGAAAATGGAAAATATGAGACAAAGAAGAGAAAGAAAAGGATTAGCTTTTGTAGATAACATAGTAGTTAGTGAAAAAGATAAAAAATAAAGAAGAAGAAAATAGTAGTGGTAGTAGTAGTGAGATTGGAAGTGATGTATCACCCCCAATTAAAAGAGATTATTTGAGGAAATGAACCCCTTAGACCAAACATCATCCCTTGTGCCATTTTAAAAATAAATTAGGGAGACAAGAGAAGAATTGAGTAGTTATATAAAGTAAGAAGGAGAGAGTAGAATGAGAAAGGAAACTATAAGAAATTTAAGTGAGATCTAGGGTTATGTTGAGAGAGATTTACGAAGACATAAAGGAAAGAAGAAACTAGTTGTGAAAAACAAATAAAATAGTGAACTGGTAGAGAAGCTGAAAGGAGGAAAAGTAGAAATTACCAAATAAAATGGAGGATGAAGTTGCCACCTTTTGTAAAAGATGAGAAAGATGCATGGGATTGTTATTTTACTATATTCTTATTGGGAGAGATATAACATAATAGACAAGTACATGAAACTATTTGATTTTTAGACTTTTGAGAGAGGTACCTTTAAAATAGTATATGAGGGTTAGTCCAAACCATACAAAATCATGGGATGAAATGAATAAGGAATTTAAGTGTGATTTCTATATCCCTAAGATGATGGATTTATTCCAAAAGGAGAGTGGAATATATAAAGAGTTTAATGAGGGGTTTAATAATGTGGTAAGAATACTAAATGAACCTCTAAATGAAAATAAAAATGTGGAGTTTTTTATTTCAGGATTACTAACTTGTCTTAGGGCATCAGTTGATGGGGAGAAATTTAATACTTATCTAGAAGCATTAGATATGAATTTAAGATTAGAAGCACAACGACCATGGAGAAGAGAAGGTTCGACTATGGTGAAAATTGAATTAAAGAAAATACATAATGAATTGGCGTAATCGAGACTTCAACAAGATATACAGATGAAAGAAAATATAAGGAAAAAATCATTACCCAAGGTGGCATAACAAAGAAAATATGGTGTACCATTTATTATAAAGGAAGGCATATTATAATAGATTGTCCATATGTAGAAGGATCAAGAAGGGAAGTAACCACAACATACACGAAGTAGATATGACACCTCCAACATCATTTATTCAAAGTCAACATAAATATAAAGTATTTCTAGGACCGAAAAACATGACACCTCAAATACCACATGTGTCATAATTTAATGAATACCAAAATCGTTCAATTACAATGTGGATTATTAAATATTGATGAATTTGGCTATCAAAATAATGGAGGATTCTATGGAGGGTATAAAGTAATTAATGAAAGCATATTTTTGGAAGGATATACTAATGTGAGAGGTTTTATAGATTATAATAAAGGTGAATATCATAGTGTTTATAGAGGTAATTATGATATAGGAAGATATCATTAAGTTTATCATGGAGGATATTAGGGATATAATAAAATAAATAGAGTATATGAACAAGAGAGGAGCTCGATAATATGTTATAGGTGTGGAAAAATTTGAAATATAGCATGGAATTGTGAATAGAAAATAGAGACTAATTATGGATTTTGTAATGAGAAAGGAACACAAGATTCTCTTAATTTTCCTAAGGAAACTCAGTTTTATAAAAGTGGAGGAATAAAAAGAGAGGATTTTAGGAAAAGGGCCATCTAAAGTTGTATCTAATGTATAGAAGGTAAATCATAGCTTTGAACAAGGAATGAGATTCCATGAGATGCATATGATAAATGACACTAAATAAAGAGCAAAATGTTCCAAGAGGAGAGAATATAAATTATTCTAGTTACGTAAGCTTGAGGAGTATTTGAAAACCAAATAGGTAGCATGGAAAGATAATACTTTTAATAGTTTAACATTAGAAAATTAAGAACCAAAAGTTGCGAAACTACTAGAGGTGGAAGGGATGAAGATAGTGGAGAAAAATAGTTTAGATGAGTAGATAGTGATATTGATTGTGTGGATACCATAACCTATGATCACATAATGGAACAAAGAAGAAAAAATGTAGAGGAAAAACAATAATGGGAGAAAGATAAAATGAAATATTTTGAGGAGGATAAGGTATTATAAACCAAACACATTGAGTGGCTAATAAATTCTATGATACTAGCGAGAAAAATTGGAGAAATTTTTTAATAAAAAAGCAAACAAAATAAATAAAAAGAAAAAAATGATTAGAGATGAAATGAAGAAGTAAAAAATAAAAAATATTATTATATATGAAGGTTAATGGAGAGTTGATACACGTTTGGTTGTTGGATCTTAGCACGAGAGGTAAATGTGATACCACCGCTACATGGGAGACATTAAGAAATCCTCGATTAAAAGATCTAATATATGACGTAAAATGGTAGATGTAACACCAAATAAACTCATATGGGTATGGAAAATATTATAAGTTGATTTTATGGGCATAATTGAGATCACTAAAACAATAGACTTCAAATTTGTGGAAACATATAAAAACTAGTTGTCATACCCAATTTTATTAGTGTTGTAATTGTTGATTGATTCTAATGGCATATTGAAATTCATAAATGAAGAGATAATGATGGAAGGTAATGGAGTAGTATTCCACTTACCAATAGGAAGGGTATGGACGATGCATGGACCACAGTGGAATGGGATAAAAATATGAAAGTGAGTAGGATGAAGTTTATAGGGTAGAATCAATTATTAAATTTGTTAAACTAAACAAATAGTATAAACTAAATAAGAAAGTGAATCCTAGAGTGAAGAGTTATGGGTTGGAGTCAAGTTTATGATAAGATATATAAACATAATTATATAGTGAACCAAAAACAAGGGTCCACAAGATAAATTACATATGTATAAAATACAAAAACAAAGGGCATTCAATGTTGTGAGAGACATGGAAAAAGAAGAATTTATTATATAGAGGAAGACCTCGATACTACAATGATAAATTATTACTCTACCATATAGGATGGAACTATGGTTAATACCAAAACAAAAGAGACGATGACATGAAATGAAAAAAGTAAACCACGATGAGACAAAAGGAAGGATGAGTTGTACCAAACAAAGTGTTGATGCCATAACAATAAGAAAATGTAAGAATTCGTGTAACAAACAAATTAGGACATGAACAAAAGGAATATTAATAAGACCACAAGAAGGAAATAAGGATAGGAGGTCGCAAGATGAAAAGGTGATGTTGCAGATAGAAGGAAAACCAATCCCATAGAATACAAAGACTGTGTTGTGGAAGAAGGAAATGATATGGTAGAATACATATATTATACCACAAAGGTAGAGGATGATATTTTAGATGAAAATTATTATATTGTAAAAGAGGTGTATGACACCATACATGAAGAAAATGATGTACAAAAATAACAAAAGAGAGTATTATCACTAACCAAAGGGATTATATTACGAGAAGGAAATTATCTCCTTGAAGAAGTAGAACATGATATCATAGAAGAAGAGGATGATACCACATAAGAATAATATGATCATGGAAAAATAATATCTTGTGGAAGAAAAGGAAAATATCTTTGAAGAAAAATATGATATCTCATCGAAAGAATATGTTATTGTGATATAAATGTCTAATATCATGGACGAAGAAGATTACATTGTAGAAGATAAAAAGGGCGGGATAAGAGTATAATTATTAGTACCATATTAGAAACATATGACTTAAAGTAAAAAAACACTTGAAAAAAGGGAAAAATTAGAGAAGCAAAAACAATTTTAGAGAAAATGGAAAAAATAGAAAAATAATTTTAGAGAAAAATGAAAAAAATAGAAAAACAATTTTGAAAAAATGGGGAAAAGAAAGAAGTAAATCAAGAGAGGAAAATATATATGTTGCGAGGTAATAACGGGATAAAAGAAAAATAGAAACTTTGGTGGGAAAAGGGGAAGAAAATTGAAAAAGGTAGATGGAGTGGCATAACCTTCTTTTTACCCATCATACAACTTGAGAAAAGGATACACTTTGTTTCCTTAAGCATAAGGTTCTGAGGCATTGATGGTATGTCATTCCCCTAAACCAATTGAGCAGTGTGAAGTGAAGATCATGAGTAGATAATTTATCCGGTATTTGGTGGTTTAATCATCGGGATTATCTTGAGTATGAGACAAGGATTTAAGTTTGGGGATGATGTTGGTAGGGTTATTCATTGATTTCTAGTCAAAATGTGTTGACCACATAAGCTTTGTGTATACACCATGTTGGGTGATCTTGAAAAATACTAGGAAGACCACCATCACATTGGATAGTGTTTTTTTAGCTCAAGTGAAGACTCTACATATACAATAGAGAAACCTTTTATTATACCTTGGAAACTTACCATAGTGATAATGTCAACATATAGAGTGAAACATGGAAAAAAGCATTCTAAGACTTATGCAACATTAAATGGATTTCAGGTACCAAAAGACCTAGTTGATGAAAATACATGTCCAAGGGATACATCCCTTTATATTTTAGCATATTGAGATGCCTATGTAACATATAGGGTGGTAATATAGCTATATACTATATTTTATACAAGGAAAATGCATACATACTATGGTAAATTGGTAGTTAAGAGTATAAATAAGTGTAAAGTAATGGTTATGAAAGGTAATGAGGTGTGAAAAGGTGAAAAATTAGTGTTTAAAAGCTATATAAGAATGTAAAGTGAGGTGTGTAATATATCCATCCATAAAAGAAGAGTTATACCCATCCATAAGAGAATATGTGTGTAGAAAAGAGTGTATAAGAGATATATAGAAGAGAGTGGTATGCATAAGTGAATATATGAGTGTAATGATATAAATATACTAGTATATATATTTGGTGATGTGAGATGGTGTATATATGAGAAGCCTGTAAGGTATATCTCGGAATTGTATATATGAATAAAGGGGAACTAGTTTAGGAAATATATGTGTTCTATGTTATGTTGAAATCTCATACCCTTGTTAATTTATGTCTTTAGTGATCAATAATATATTCTCTTCTATGTAATGTTATCTCTAGCCAAGATGAAAATAACTTAATAAACTAACAAGAGCATCTAGTTTATTCCAACACATGAGATGTGTTAAGATAACTCATTTATCCTTTCTATATGATTTCTAGATTGTAGCTAGATGGTAATTAATCTTAGTAAAAGTGTATTTATAGAAGTCTTTCACTTTGAAATTAAAACCTAGTGGCACACAATGCTAACCCAAACCATAAGAGTTGAAATCAAATAAAAGTAACACTTTGAATCCCAACGGTTAAAAAGGACCCAAAATCAAAGAGGTATGAAACCATTAATTATGCATAAAGATATTTATCATTTTCATCTAAAATTATTGGTTCCATACCATGACCTAAAACAATCAAACCCAAAAGATAGAGATCTTTGTGACATGACACAATAAAATGTAAAAGACTAAAACAAGACAATAAAAACCAACCAATCAAGCCACGTGACCAAAGATCAAATAAAGACTTGTTCCACTAGACTTTTGTTCCATTGCTTAAGACCCATATATGTATATTTTTCTAATATTGTTATGTAATAATGTTATGTGCCAAATTTAGATCTCTATAATGTATGCCTTAGATGTTGTAGGAATTGATCCTTACCAAACTATAATGGCATGGATGAGGTATGTTTGGAATATTTATTCATTTGATGGCTACTTCATATATGGGATTCTTCATGCTTTTGACATCAAATAGAAAACCCAATGGTTTCCCTTGCACCCACATCTATGAAGGGAATTAACATTTTTCTTCAACATCTTGTATTGGTGGTGTAGTTATTTCTCCAAGACAAGTTGCTTGAAGTGTTTTCCTCCACTTTGAGAAATGAATGGTCTTGAAGATCCTATACTCCTATACATGTACAAAATAATTTCTATGCATGCCATTATTATTTGGAGTGGGTGTCGGTCTTGTGTTTTTCCTACCCCTCACTCAACTTAGATTTTTTTTTTTACTTTTGTGAAGGTGTTAGGTGTAGAATTTGTCTTCATTTCCCTTCATATTTGATTCTTCCTCAATTCTCACCATAAAGAGATATGTTTCTCCCATCATCTTGATCTTGGTCAAGTTTGGTTTGAACCAAATAAATGGTTGTAGGCTATCACATTACTTGATAACTCTATGTTTTTATTTTAATGAACCTAACTTCACATACATGTTGTAGAAGGAATCAATGTAGGATTGGGATGTTTGGTCATTTCCTTGTAGAAATTATTGCCATTATGTATATCAATCATCATAGAAATATGTAGGATAATGTTATTCTTAAAGGATTCCAATAATTTCTCCCAAGATGCATCAAATTATTCTTCTATATGGTATTCCTCCCATAGGTTATATACTTACCACCACTTCTTGATGGGTGAGCATACTTTCAAAAGTGCAACTTTGGTCTTCTCTTCATTTAAAAATTCATTCATAAAAAATGGAAAGTAACCAATTTAACAAGTTATCTACTGCATCTATATTTATTTTTCCATCAAACATATAAACGTCTAGATTGACTTGAAACCGAAAGGTTCAACCACTAAAAATTTACATAATAAGTGAGCTAATGAAACCACCCCTTGAAGGACTTCAATGAATTGGTTGAGCCAATTTTTTGTTCTTAAAGTGCTTACTTGTAATCCCATTCTTTATCATTATGTGCATTCATTTTCTCTTGTTGTCTAAAATTTACGAAACAACATGATAGATACATTGAGGGGGCTCGATTTTGATGTGAAGCTTAACATACCCCAACCTTGCTCATTAAGACATACAAGGTTAATTACTTTGATACTAATGATCCAAATCCCAAGAGATTCAGGAAAATGATCTATATTTATCATATGTTATGTACATGAAATAATCTTGAGGGATATGTATGAATATTTATCTTCTACTTATTTGATTGTGATCTAATGCTACAAATGTGTATACATATATTAAAAAACCATGAAGACATAAATAATTGTTATGAAAGAAAAAGTAGTTGGGTTTCCTTGTGTGTTTCTTTACCTTAAATAGTTATGTGGTTTGGCTTCAAGATGCCCCATATGTTGTCATATTCTTTGGCATAATGTGATCCCTATATGTACCATTGGGCATGACATAGTGTGGCATTAAATGTCCATACGGGTAGGTGAGTTTTGAAGGTCTTGCTTAGTCGTAAAGTACTCCTGGCGCTATGTCATACTACTTTGAAAGTTACAAGTACTATGACATGGCATGTAGTGTGTGTGGGACTACAAGATGTAGTACAAAAAGGGACCACAAAGATTTGGCCCTGGCATAGAATGAAGGATGTGTTGCGAGTCACTATGGATTTGGAAGGTATGTCGATTAGTGCTACGAAGAACCATAAGTCCATATGTGTAGCGTGAAATGCCACAAGATTGAGGAGCATACATTTCTAAATAAGAATTTATAGTCTTGTGTGAATATGAAGTGTTGGAGATTATGTAATATGTGGTCTTTGGTATGTTCCTTTTTTTTAGGACGCATAATGCAATGTGCTACGTTTATATAAGCGAAGCACGAATATTGTGCAACATGTCCCCTAATGTTATGCGATAGTTGCATGATGTAAGGGGATGCAGGTGGTAGAAAAAGTGTGGATGTTGTGTAATGTGTTCCTAGTGTGGCACAAAAGGCACTTGATGTAAGAGGTTGTGAGGTGATACATAATTGACCAAGCCACTTAAGGAAAAATCACAAAATTGTGTAGCTACGGGCATATCAAATAATGCTTAAACTTATTTTCCACTAGGATTTGGGTTTATAAAGGGAATAATGTCAATATTACATGATTGGCCCTAGTCACGCTTAAGATTGTATGGACGATCTTGGTTAAGGTATGTAAATCTATAATGCAAGTCATTGATCACGTTTGCTTGTTTTCGATCTGTCATCTCCTCTCTATAATTTGTGTGCTTTGACTTGAACTATCTAAAATAAACCAATACTATAAGGATATAATTCATAAGCATTTGATTTGTGGGTATGCATAAATACAGTTCATATTGACCTTTTTGCTTAGTTAGACCCCTCAAAATATTCAAAGAAATTTCAAGTTAATAAACATAAAAACATATAGTAAAAGCGTTAACAAAGTGTTCCCATTAGAATGATTGATAATTACTTGATCAAATGAACATAATCACTTATTTATGTATAAATGAGTGAATTCAAATTTTGGTGATATTATCTTAAATTAAAAAAATAACATGCATTAATAACCTTTAATAACAAGAAAGGAAAATTGAGAAAAAGACAAATAAACTAGCCCGATTCCAAAATAGAGGGGGATTAAGGCATAGGCAAAGTAGGCAACTGCCTAGGGTGCTAACCTTTAGGGGTGTCAATTTGTTTTATTTTATCATGGTTTTTATGAAGATTATATCAATTTATTAACCATATATGCTAGTAGAGTTAGTGGCCACCCTTACATACCAATTTGATTCTCTTCGTTGAAAATAAAATTAATTTTAAATAATTATATTAAGATTATGATATTTAACTAGCCCTGAAACCTAGGCAAGTGCCTTTGTTGTTAAATTTAATTCATACATTTGTATTTTAATACTTTGTATTGTTTTGAAGTCTTGCAAGTTATTTTCGGAGGAGATATCAAGAAAGGTAAATATGTACGGAAATTGAGAAAAAATAGTTGGGACAAATATCAATAAAGGAGGATTATGATAGACTATATGTTAGAGAATTAGCTGAGGAATTTAGGTAGTGGCAGCTACACTAAATTTATTAGCAAATTTTCTTGGATGGTAGAGGCATAACATATCAAGTAATCCAATATTTGGTTACAGTTAATTAATTTTCTACTATAAATTTTTTTTTTTTTTTAATATAGAAAGTGTTACCTCTAGTATTTCCTAGGGCACTCATAACACTTAATTTAGCCCTATTCCAAAATGACATAAGAATTTGTACCATAACCATACAAACAATCTCACAAACTTAATATCATTACAAAATCCCCACAAAATACCACTGATACAAAAGTCACAAATTAAAAATGCACAAAAATGGTTTCAAGCTCCGAGAATCATCAAAATAATTTTAATAGCATCACATTTAAACCATTCATCATAACCCACTAATGCAAAATAAACGCTAGGGGACCATTTTAAAGTGTCTCATAACCATCATCTAGAATTACACATGTTATGAAATCGAAAATTCCCTTATTCACCTTTAGAATACACTTTACATCAACTATTATGCAATCAATAAAACATGTGTTTTTTTATTTAAGTGGACCAAAGTGACCATATCCACATTGCCCCCTTTCCATCCACATTTTACTTTTCAAGCTAATATTAAAAAGAACCACATTCATGCTAGGGTTTTATATCTCATGGTGAGCTCTTTTTTTGGGTGCCAAATAACATTTTTCAATTACAACTACTCAAGCTAAAAGTAAAAATGATTATTAAAAAAATTGTAGTTATAAATGAATAATTTGGGTTTTGATTGACAATTATCATTTTAAACCATTTTTATGTAAGGATATTTCCAATCGTAAAAATTATAGAGGGAATTAGAAGGCCAAGCAAGCAAATATAGTTATTCCATAACCAATTAATTATTATGTTAGTAAGAAGGTCATTTTGTTATGGTGTCATCCATACTGACATAATATATCGAGACCAAGCCAACTAACTAATATGAAATTATTTTTTGATTTAACAAAAGAGTGTTGAAATTGTAAAACAAGGACATATAGCTTTGTTTTTGGAGAGACATTCTACCACTCGATCAAGAAGATTCTTTTCACTCAAGAACTGAAACTATGGAATTTTTATTTTTAAAAACCTTAGTGTAAAGTTTTTAATGGTTATAGAGGGTAAGAGATTGAAGGGCTTTCAGGATCAAACATGAATCGATGATGTTTGCCTAGCTTTAGCTAAAAATGAAAAAGATCAATGTATTATTTATAAATGCAACTTAATTAATGGATTATGCTATCCTAGCTTATGATGTTTTTTTATATGTTGTCCTTAAATAGATTATTTAATAGAATGTTTATCGTCTCATGAGGAGAATATCCAAAGTGGCTTCTCTCCTTTTGATTAAATATTGATAGTCTATTAGATTATAATAATGTTTAATGATGTGATAAAATACATATCACATGAGAACTATGCATCTCTTCTATTGATGATTAATATGCGTATGTCACCCTACCGTATTGTGGGTTGTCTCGGCCTTAATTAGAGTTTTGTTATCATCATGAACCATTTTTGCTTTATGAAATAATGTGAAATAATATATACCAAATCTAAATATTATTATATTAATTATGCTATTATTGTATTGAGATAATTAGTATGTTCTTATGTACTATTTTTAAAATACTAAAATGTTTATTCAACACAAATATCAAAGTATATGCAAAACCCTTTGCCAAATCGTTTCATAAAAAAATTTAAAATTTGACATTTATTTGACTATTGTTTAGAAGTCTTGTTTCCTTCTTAAATATATTTTTCTAAAAAATGATGATAGATATCAATTTCAAGGCTCCCCTCCTTTATTCAATGTCATATTGATTAACAACTTCATTACCTTCTTTAAAACGTGTCTAGTGACAAATGACATTAATCTAGTGGCTAAATAAATAATCTTAAGAAAACTAAACGGATTTCACAAACTCCACAATATGGCCAAGATATTACGATTTTATATTGACATCTCAAAGTAAAAGTAAAAACTTCTAATTGATGATCAAATGGGCGTCAAATTTAATGTTGAAATTATCTTGTGTGGACGTTAAATTTAAGGATAGATCTATTTGGCAAACCAAACGTGCCAAATAAATAGAGTTGAGTTGAGGCGGGGAGAAGACGGGGCTCGGGGGAGAGGGGGTGCCCGGTACGGAGGTATATCCGGGGAGTCGGAAACCCGGGGCTAACTTATATGACCGCCCCTATCTTTCTTTAACTCTGACCGGAGGGCCCATCTGTATTATATCAATTCTCGTCTTCCCCCGAGGCTCCCTCCCTCTATTATAGTGTAGTGACCACTAAGGGTTTTTTATAAACAGGATGCCTCGCTACGCTCGGGTAACTAGAGAATTCTTTGCTTGAATGGGTAAAATTAATTTGAAATTTATTTGACTATTGTTTAGAAGTTTTGTTTCCTTCTTAAATATATTTTTCTAAGAAATGATGATAGATATCAATTTCAAGGCTCTCCTCCTTTTTCAATGCCATATTGATTAACAACTTCATTACCTTCTTTAAAACGTGTCTAGTGACAAATGACATCAATCTAGTTGCATTAATGTGTTGGGCTAAAATAAAAATCTTAAGAAAACCAAACGGATTTCAAACTCCACAATATGGCCAAGATATTACAATTTTATATTGACATCTCAAAGTAAAAAGTAAAAACTTCTAATTAATGATCAAATGGGCGTCAAATTTAATGTTGAAATTATCTTGTGTGGACGTTAAATTTAAGGACATTATTAATTGTTTGTCCACGGACGTCATAGTCCCCACCACTACCTTTGTTGTTGTTGTAAGACCATCCACCAACATATTTAATGTCATAGTTTAAATTTGACGCTTATTTGACTATCTAAAAAATTTAAATTTAAATTTTGACGTCTAGTTCGCTATCACTTAAAAGTTTTTTTGGTTTTGTTTGTAGAAGTCAATCTAAAAAAATAATATGTTGGCCATACACTAGAGTTTAGAACCCATTTATTTCTAACAAAAATATATTTTAAGCTCGATATAATGGTGCACTATATTGGAACAATTTGTCACCAATCGGTAAAAACTTCACATACAAAGTGACAAAATTATTAGTCAATCTAGTATGTGAAAAATCCACGACAATAATGCCCAATATCTCTATGTGTTTTTCAAATTACAAATGTATTTAAGATATATGTACTAGCTGTATTACTAAATACATATATCTTAAATACATTTATTTGAAAAACGCTCATAGATGTCACACTTGTCGTGTTTATCTTGGATTCGTCACATAGTTTCACTTATTGAAGGGTTTCATATAGGTTATTAAACCCATCACATTCTTCGCATATGTTCTATTAATGGGCGCCATATGGTATCAACTTGACTGTACCATTTTGTTGGGCTTAAAACAATCTTTTTGGAATTAAAAACCACTCAAACTTTGTGACATATGGTATCGCGAGTTTGTATCATCTTCTTTATCTAATAAGAAAAATACTACAAGGTGGTCAAATAGGCGTGAACTTTAAAATCAATCATTTTTGTTAGTATCACATTATTACACTCTACCACTATTGTAGATTACATAATAAGGGAAAGATAATGTTTTAAAGAGAAACTCTCCCAAATAGGGCGGTGGTTATTCTCTCGATAGAATACATCGGCCCTACCTCATGTCCCCATAAAAGGCATATATGCGCATGCATGGGTGGGCCCATGACCATCTATCTTATCATAGGCAACTTTGTTTAATAAGAAATAAGTTTGAAAACGTCGATTTGTAAGCGTGAAGTGCGGCTAGATTGGTGGGAATGTGCGTTGTTAAACAATAGGTCTCCGAGTTCAAATCCATCGTAAACATTGTTGCACTATGTTTTTACACAACAACATCAAAAAATTTACAAAAAAACTAACTGTGGGCGGCCCCGCCACGTGGCATCGGATGGATCTTTTATGAGGCCTAGTGCATTCTATCGGGAGCATAGCCAACGCCCCAAATAGAATAGGCATGGTGCATTCTATAGGAGAATAGCCATCGCCCCCATATAGAATAGGCATGTAGTAATTTAGTTTTTGAGTAATAAATTGAGTGACGCACTGTTGATGGCGAAGGCCCTTTGCATGCCATCCAAAAATTATAGGAAAGCTCACCCTTCCTGGTAACTCGAATCATTGGACAAAACTCATTTCCTCTAGTTACAAAAATAAAATTAAGAAAAGAAAACTTAAAAAGAGTTATAAATCTTTTTCCAATTATAGTTTGTTACCGTGGGATTGACCTTAAACATAGCATTTAAAAAATAGTACGCAACTTTGTGCAATGCAGAATGTTTTATGCTCAACATATATTAATCATGCCTGGTTTAAGGTTTCCCTTCATTTTCAAACTTTTAAGAATTTAAGGAATGAAGGTTAAGCCCAAGAGAACAAATGAAAAGAGAGAAACATTCTCAAACGTCCATACTTACACGCCCATAAAGTCTAGTTGGCATTCCTGCAGTTAAGAGAGCTGTAGCATTTGGAAATGTGCAGAGGAAGGTGAGCTAGCAGCACAGTTTGGCTGTCCTTTTGGTGGGATCCTCAACACAAAAGAAGGTGAAAAAGAAATGAGGTCTCTTTTGGCTACTTTTTGAGGGCACAGTGTGAGTGTTTTTAGTGGGCCGAGCCAGAGGCACTGTACGCTTACGGATGTGTTCATATGTGTGGTGGGAAGAGGAGGAAACAGAAGCAGTTAAGGAGATGCAGAGAGATATACAAATGATGTTGGGAGGCCTTGTGGGGACAATTTGTGGGCACCATCTTATCTTTTCTCTGCTTTAGAGTTTAATTGTTTCATAAGGTGAGGAGATCATCTTGGTAATTGAGTTTTGTGTTTCGAGGTTAATGCTTTTGAGGACTGTTTCTCATCCCAAGCCCAGATTTTACGGTTTAGAAAAATCTCATACAAGTTTGTCTGTCTGTTCCACTTTCTACACGAATCTAAAGCTTGGTTTTGATGTTTTTTGCCTTCTAGAGTGTCTATGGTACATACCCACTAGTCCTCTGCTGCTTACAAATATTAAGTTCTCTATCAGGAGGGAGAACGGTGTTCAGGCTTTAGCTTTCTGTCAATGCAATCAGAATAGCATTAGTATTTTTGTCAGAAATCTCAAGGATTATTTATCTTTTTGCATTTGGCTTGTAGACTTCTTCTGCATCCCCATTCTGGGTACTTAACAAAACGGGCCTTTTGCTTGTCTCTTTACAAGTTCTCAGCTGAATTTTGAATTTGGGTGCCTTTATTCCATTCACAGAATTGTGTTCTTGGAGTTCATTCCTTGTAGTGTTTAAAAGGTTAGTAAGCTTTGCAAGGATGACGAATGCAACATTAGAGAAGTCAGGCAGTGAAAGAGGAGACATTGAGCCTGAGCAGCAGGAGGAGAAAGGCTGTTTAGCTGTTCAAGAAGGGGATTCTCCAGCTGGGTCTCCTCGAAAGAGCTCCTCCAGTTACTTCGAGAGCTATGGTAGTGATGAAGATGATGGTGACAATGGTGCTCCACTAGCAAGCAAAGTGCTGAGTGATGGTGTTCCTTCTGGTGGTGGGAATGGGAGCAACAACAGCCAGGAGGAAATAAGAAGGAAATTTCAGGTTCTTCTTTCAGAGAACATGATTACATAGGCCTATCAGATGGGGGTTCTGGGAGTTCAACGTGCACTACCCAAGAAGAGAAAAGTAAAGGCAGAGAGCTTGATTTTGGGCCCAAAACAAGAGAAACTGAGCTCAGATTGGGTCCTCCACAAGAGCCATCATTCCAAAACAACAGTCTGCAGAGAAACAACACAAATCCAGGAGTGCTAGTTCATCAAAGACCTGCCAAACCTGATGGAGGAATGATCAATTCTGCTGCGATATTGCCTGTGGACTCGGAAGGAAGAGCTGGAAAGCCTTATGTACTGAATGACTCTCATCTTCAGAGATGGAATCGCCAATGTTTTAGTGAGCAGCCTCATCTGGTGAGTGGTAAGTTTGTTTACCCCAAACAAACACCTATCAAGGACTCCTCAGAGCCCAAGTTCTTCAACAATGGTCATGAAGTTCATCCTCAACTTCAAGACTACAACAACAATGGAATGACCTTTCTCTTGACCCCCAAGAGTGGAACTACTGCCACCCTTACAGCTGGTGCGAAAAGAGTGTTTTCGGATGCCATGGGAGGAGCTCAGGTGGTCAGAGGTGCATTTAATATGTCTAATGAAGGTAGCAGAATGAGCCTAGACTCTATGGTTTCTGGCCAACCTCAACCCCAGCCCCAATCTCAGCCCCAGCCACATCCTTCCATGGGCCTCATGTATCCCTGGGCTAATGCTGTGCAGTTAGCCAACACATGGCAGGTCAATATAGAGCAGCAACAGCAGCACAGAGGGAGTTTTGGGCCTTTTCCTCCACCAACAGCCAGAGTTATGGTGGGCAACATAATGGCGGCAGCAGAAACATTCCCATGAAGGAGGCTCCACATGGCACCTCATCTGTTAAACCTTCACAAGAAAGCATTTCAGCTGCCATGAGGCCACCAATGGCACCTTCCCCACCTTCTGACCAACAGCAGAAGAATCCCACCTTATCTCCATCCAATGAGATTGGCAACTCGAGGTAGGCTGCAGGTCTAGTAGCTTCTGCCCTTAAGGCATTAATCCTCTTGGTCTTCTGTAGATTTTCTAAAATTAGGTAGTCAGCACTTATACGTTATCTTTTAACCGGGTTTGGCTGTTTGCATTAGCTTTGCTTAGATTATATATCTGCTAGCCTTATTCTTGTTGTTTTAGTTCAAGAGGGTTGTATCTGTTTACAATTATCCTTCATATGCGTTGTTTCAGTTCCCAAGTGGGATCAAGTTTCTTCAGCCACATCAACATGACTGGAATTTTTCTGTGTGTTGCAGAGCTGCCCCAGTAGTGGGATGGCCCCCATTCGATCATTTAGGAAGAACCTTGCACCCCAGCCGAAACCAGACACGGAAGGCCAAGCTATTGCTTCTGATAATTCTTTTGCATCTGCTGATCGTGGACAGGCCTTTGGAGATTCCATGTTTGTGAAGGTGAATATGGATGGTGTGCCAATTGGGAGGAAGATAGACCTCAATGCCTATGATAGCTATCAGAAATTGTCCGAAGCTCTAGATGAAATGTTTAAACGCTTTGTCAAAGGTATGTTTTTCTTTACCCTCTGCTTTTCACACTTTTGAGACCTATATTTAAGTAAACATTGGATTCTCCCATCTTGAAGATTTGTAATGTGGAAATTGTTCAATTCAGTTACCCTTGATGCAGGTTTTCACACATTGGTTGTGAAACTTGTGTTTGTCCTGTGTACCCCTTGATTGTGGAGTTTCATGGAAATTGATTCCTCCAGAATATTTTTCTTCCTCTCTAGGACATGATTTTGTGACAGCCTGAGAAATTTGGAGCAACTCACAATAAGGCTGCATGCAACGATAGGTGATATTCTATATCACAGATTTATTGGATGATTGTTATCAAGATAAATGCCTTAGCCCTTATGCAAATCTCCAGCTTGAACTCATATTTTTCCCCAACAAGGTAAACAAAGTTGTGGCGGATCAGAGTACTGTGACTACCGTCAAGCTGCAATTATCCATCCTGATTTATTGCCTAGTGCGTTCTGATTTCATGTGCTAAGTCTATGAGTTGTAAAACCTTGGTCCTATGGAATTCGAACTCTAGAACCGGTTTACTTTGACAGCTTCTTGAAAAAAATTCATTCATTTTATAAGTCCTGATATACTAAAAGTATTAACTCAAATGGAATAAGTAGACAGTGAGAAAATAAGTATACAGGTTCAAGTGCATCCTAAGAGTTTCTGAAACTTGCTCCACAGAAATCTCTCTCCTATTAGTGCTCCTTATAGGGTTTCCAGGAGTGGAAGTTTCATGAAAATCCTCGTTCCGAATTCTTGTTTCCATTTACTGTATAGCTTGACACTGCAGTGGAAGTTTCATGAAAATACTTGTGCTGAATTCTTGTTTCCATTTACTGTATAGCTTGACACTGCTTATAACTTTTATCAATGGAAAAATAGAAAGCCTAAATGTAACTATCAGATATTTTTCTCTAATGCTTGTGAGACCCTGAAGAGCATTCATAAACTGAATTCAGAATTTCTCTTTTGATCTACTTTTCAGCTCAAGGTAGCATGCAGAGGCCAAATCTAAATTCATCCTCTGGAAATGATCAGCCTCTATTTCATGGAACGGATTATGTTCTCACCTATGAAGATAACGAAGGAGATCGTATGCTGGTTGGAGATGTGCCTTGGGAGTGAGTAACTTTCCTTAAAACTGTTCTTGTTTGTGATGAACACTAAAATTTATTTGACATTGAAAACTTAAGGATGTGTGAGGTCTTATTTCTAGGCTTGTATTCATGCAGGATGTTTGTGAGTGCAGTGAAGAGGCTGCGTATTATGAAGAGCTCAGAAGCTCGTGGTTTAGGTACTCATTTTCATGCCTTGTCATGGCTTTCTCATTTCAGTTAAGAGATTACAAGAGCCTAGCCTTTCATGTAGTCAGAATCATAAAGTAGCTCTGGTCAAAGGGATAAAAATTCTTGTTATCTTTCATATGATTGTGATGTTGGAGTTTCACAACATATAAATTGCTTGATGCTCGACATTCCTTTCTTGTGTGCAGGAGTGCCAAGGCAACCTCCAAAACCCCAGGGTCAATTGATCCAGTGACCAATAATCTAACACTCAATTGAAGGAAGTCCCAAATGCAGGACTTCTAATTAATAATAGCGGAGATTGGTGAGGTTCAGAGTGTGCAAGCAGCTTGGCCCAGATTTCAAGAGGTGCTGGGGGCTCCATCCTGATGATAGGTTGTAAACTATGATTTGCATATAAGATCAGTTGGACAATGCCAGAGGCATAGTCTAGAATGCATGTTTCAGATTTTCCATGACATAATGAGTTGTGTTGTATTATTTCAGCAGTGTTCTTTGTGGGCTTATAAGAATTGCTCATTTTCTCTCTAGGGATGCAGTATTGTCATTCCAAATCCAATTGAAGCATACCTGAGATTGCGTGGCTTCTTTCTTGAAATCTGAACAACTTGGACCTTTTTTGTAACTTGCTAATTCATGGAATATATTTCCTACTAGTGTACTTTGAGGAACCGACCTCATGAAGTTGTTTGTAATTTATTTGTATCCACCTTTTTGATATGCTCTTAACTTTAAGGTTTATGTCAATATCAGAATGACCCAATAAGTTCTTTGATGAGAATGGCTCAGAATTGGAGTTAGTTTGGTAGATTCTCTGGTTATATTCCATGTGCTGACTGTGGCATCGATGTAGCTCACTACATGCTGGATTTCAAATGGGTTTAGACCAACATATTTAAAGAGAGGGCAGCTTTGATTTTTGGAGATTTGTTATGGTTTTGATTTTCTTTCAGTGCCTAGAAGTGTGAATTCCCAAGGTTTATGTTGGAGAACAAGGGCAGTCTTGTAGTTATGATTTTATTTGTTGCTGTTGGGCAGCTATGGATTTTAGTACTAGGCACTTCTGATTTATTTGACATTAGTCTAGATCATGTTTTTGCTGTATGAACGTAACAATGAGCAGCAGTAGACATTCTTGCAACAATTTTGAATGTTTAATCCATATTTCTTTGTGAAAACATTGTTTGCCTGCAGATCTATTGTTGCTGACTAGCTCTCTGAATCCAGGTAACTTGTTTATAAAATAGCTATGCTGATGCAATTGTGGGTACTGGCTGAAGTCCTTTATGTGTTTTGAGAAATAGGTAATTGTTGGCTCTAATTTGATGGTTTTGGTGTTTCCCTGAAGTCCTATGTGTGACTTGAGAAATACTTATTTGTTGCAGGAAAGATTGTTCACTGTGGCCTTATTTGATGATTTGTGGTGCTTCACTGAATTTCAAATTTATGTTTTAACAACTCAAAAAGAGAACTAATTACAGTGCATCAAAAGGTGCCTTCCATACCCAACTAGATAAGCATGGGTACTTTTTGGATGGTGGGAAACACCCTGATTTGTTGAAGAGTGGCCACAGTTGGAAGTTCCTCCATTACAGGCTGGACAATTTATTGGGACATAATAAATAGCATTGACATTTGGTTCTCCATGTCAAACCTCTACTGGATCAATGTTTCTGCAAATATTGAATCCTAATTGCTAATCTGCATTAAATTCCTAAGGTAGTTGAATGGGTTACATTACTGCCCACTTGTGATGAAATGTGTGCCCCATATCCAGCTTTCAGACACTCAAAAGTTTGGGTGTGCTGTATCTTTTAAATTTATGGAAAAGAGGGTCTCACAATTTTTTTTTTAAATTAGGGAGATCTTTACCCCCAAAGGGAGTCTTTAGTATCAGTTACTAGATCCAGCGAAGAATAATTAGTAGCATAATATATACTAGCAATTTTTCTAAGCTAGACCATGATGGCAGAAACTATTCAGTCAACTGTGGCCCGCTTTTGGCATTAGTTTGAACATCATAATAATAAACTATTCACATAAGATATTCACATAAGACATGAGACTTTTTCTTTTTTTTGGATTGTTAGATCCAAAAGTCTCTGAGAATAAATCTGTTTCTTTCATGATTTATTTTTGTTTTGGATTGATCACCTTGTAAATGTAAGTCCACACCAAAACACCAAACTGGGGTGCTTGGTAAGGGGATTTGATCTTGGGCCAATTAACTTGTAAATGTAAGTCCACACCAAAACACCAAACCAGGGGATCGAGTTTGTGATCGATTGTTTCTTGTAGTTTCCTGTTTGGAGATTAATGTCATATCTTCATTTAGAGTTTGTATAAGGGTTGGGGTCCTTTCAACATTTCCTATTACCATTAATTAAAAAATAAAATTGGAAGAAGGACATGAACTTAATTCCGTTTTTATATATACTTACTGTAAGCTGAATTATTAAGAGTTATCAATTGTCCAAGAAATTATAAACTAAATTATATTGAATGGTAATATTAATAGTCAAACCATAGTAGCAACTTTCGTACGGAGAGTATTAAACGGTGGACACAAAATATGGAAAAAAAAACGGTGCATAGAAAAAATACGATAAATACGGAAAAAATACGGTAATTTGTATCTATAAAAAATATGATAATTTTAATAATGAAACACACAACTATACAACAAATTAAAAATTATTGAAGTTGCAAAGATTTCTGGCTTAAACTTAAAAGTTAAAACATATATGCATTAACTAAAATGATGGAAATAACATATTTTATGTCTGTAACTGCTTTTTAATTAATATGGTGCGGGCTATTACAAAAATAACAACTTCCAATCAGATTGGCTGGATTCTAGATAGTTCCACGATTTTTGGCTTTTGCTTTTTGGTGAACAGATTTGTTAAATTTGTAATTATTTACAGCTGCATTTTTCCTGAGCTTTTTCTAAATTTTTAACAATCAAATTCCGAAATTTTCGGAGTTCCATACGGTGAGCTGGGGAAAATGCAAAAATACGGCAAATTTATAAAAAACGGCCGTATTTGGTAACTATGAGTCAAACTAACTATCAACTGTTATTGAATGACTATATATATTGGTAATCCTGAAGGATTGGTGCACATTCAACAATCTAGTGTTTTGAAGAACGAAGCTTTAATATAAAGTAAGCAACAACAATCCCATTTCAAACAGTATGCAGAGAGCCTTCAACACATATTACAGATACATCACGAGATTTAAATCTATATTATAAACGTTTCTAAACAATAATCGAAATCAAACGAACTATTAAAATTTGTATATTGATAGATCGCATAATAATTATGATTTACTATATGCCACCTTAAAAATTGACTAACAAATCAACCATAATATATACGATAGATTTAATATGACTTGGAGACCACTAATTCAATTAAGGCTTCTCCATAGTTTCATTGCAATTAGGGATGAGTGGGTATATGTTTTTTCTCCAGTTTTATGTATGATATCATTCCATTTTTGTCTTAAGATATGTGTCGGGTTCAATTCCCCGTCGGAGCGGATTGATGTTTATCTAAATGAAGCGTACGTTTTTATTCCTATTGTTTCTTTTGGTATAGGTGGATAAATATCAAAACCCGAATGTCCTTGTTTAGGTTGTAACATTTTGTCTTGTAAGGCTAGTCTATTTTTGATAGAAGCATGTGTTAGTATAAACTATTCTTTTGCGTGGTTTTTTTAGATATGTATAGATATGAATATCTCCGGAGTTTTCTCGTTGGTATCATATCATATAAAAAGAACTTTATAATAAGTTATAATAAAAGCTAATCAATGGGTTTATATGGCTAAGAAACTAAGGGACCGTTAGACTTTACACAACTATAAATTATTAGAAATTACGGCTACAAAAAGTATAAAATATTATAATATAGTGTGTGAAAGATCAAGCATATACCTCTGCAACATCGAGGGAGGTGGTGGAGGATTGTCTTTGTAGGGACCCAAGTTGGAGGTGAATTCAAAAGAGGATAAGGAGCTAATCACCCATCCTTGTCAAGAATCTCACTAACAAGAGCCAATGAAACAATAACTCCCCAAATAAGAAAAGGGCAAAGTGTATCCATTTAAAGGTTATCCTACACCGAGAGGGTCATCGAGATGGACTAGTCAAAGATTTGTCATGTGGAGGTAGGCTCCAATCCCTCTCCGTTGAGTCTTGGAGAAGCGACTACGGAAATGGCTACACCTATGTTTTGGTGTTGGTGGTGGAGAACCCTACGAAAGTTCGTCTAAAGGGATGCGACATTGTGTAGAGAGCACTCTGCCAGCGACATAAAAGCTCATGCAGTCTTTGAAACACAATTGCTATTTTCTCAACTTGTGCTTGAATTTACACACATTGATGATATCATGTGCAATAACTCTCCATTAACAATAAAACTGTGATCACACGTACCTTTATTGAAAATAATTGCATTGAACTAGATTTCCATAATTGAAATAGAATAATTGCTCTAGAGAAATTATACATAAAGTAAAGGGCCTAATTAGCATAATCTCCAAAGAAAATCAATCGCCAAGTAAAAGGCTCATGATGGAAAATCTTGTGAATCCAGGTTTCGGGCCAATTGAGCTCTATGGAAACATTGGAGTGTGTATAAAAGTTTCTTGATGTGTACATGTACGAAATTTAGCGAGTAGAGATGCCGAAGTGAATGATTCTTTCTCCGAGGGGCAGCTTTGGTGGACTAAACACTAAAGAAAATGAGGTAATTTGGGATCAACCTAGCATTCCTCATAGTACATAATGTGATTGTGGGTTGATCCCAAGGCATGATTCATTGTCTGCAAATGTCGAAAGATGGTTGGGCTAGAAAAGAATACATGTTGACTCGGTGATCTCAACATTCATGTTCTTTCCCCTAACAAAATAAGGACATGAATACCTTCTTATAGTGATTGGGAAATGAACCCTTTCCTTGCACTTACCAAAAAGGTATTTGTGTACCTCGACTAGTCATCACACAAGCTACTGATGATGTTATTTTATCACTCACAAACCTTGGCGAAGATATAACGAGCACTGTGAAGCTATCTACCCTTATATATGAAAAGTAGGGAACTAGATGAACAATCCTCCCCATCTTGATATGTCGAGTTGATGCTTCGATCTAAAAATGAGAGGATGCTAGTATTGGATCCAACATACCAATGACATGGTAGAAGAAGGTGTGATTAACCTAATAGAAATGTTGAATGTTGGCCTCTAGGGCCGGTTGTGTGTAAAAGTCATATACCTTTCTAGAGCTTAGCCACCAACTATAGTAAAACCCGTGTAGTTTTTGGATTTGGTTGTAGCATACATGAGGTATGAAGTCATGTAGAACATGTTCATGTTTTGTACCTCGATTAGCTATTTATGAGTGAATCACCGATCAATTCAACCCAATTAATATGTTATTTTTTCTTTATAATGGTGTGGATGTATTGAAAAATCCATTCTTGGAAGTCCTTGCAATTGGATTACCTACTACCGTGTCGAGTAATGTGGTGACATCATTGATTCATTGCTTGAAATTAGACACTGGGTAGTGTTTTTGGTATCCTTAAGGTGGAGCCTTTAGCCTTCTATAACTAATGCTTATTCATTGTCTTTGTACATAACAAAGCATTGTCACTCCAAAAGCGTTAGGCGGAATTAGAGGTCATGTCGACACATGCCTCAAAATTTTGGATCTTGAACATATCTTCAATGTAGTTTCGTCTACCCTTAGGAGGTACTCACCATATGCATTCTTTATCGGCCTTGTGTTCCTATCACAATGCTTTAATAGTTTAAGTACAAACTTTGGTAATTAAGAGGATACTGGGAATGCAACTACCAATGCAATGCCATTGTCGTATATCCCTTACACCCAATTTGTCTTGTTATCAACTTTAATATGGGCACATAAATCTTGTAGATCATTATGCCCAAGGTGGTGTTTGTAATTGTATCTAGGTTGGACTCCAAATGGATGGAGGAGTGACCCCTTAAAACTTTTACTTCATGTATTTCTTACCTCTTGATCCTTCAAACATCGAAGAACCCATAAAAACACCTAAAAATGGGCCCAAGAACACTTGAAATTTTGATCATCCCCTTGGTGGACTTCTTAAAAGAATGATCGACACCTTGGTGGTGTAGTCACAAAATCATGCACATTAGACATTATTTAGCTCGGTCTCATACTACTATTTAGAAGATTCTTGAGTGAAGAAAGTATTAATTAATCCCATCTTATTTTACTTTTATTTCATCATTCCCACACATTTTTATATACATGCCCAATCTGTTTCAACATTTTCCTATCATTTTAGCCTAAACTAGGGCGCCCCAAACCTTTTCAAATCTTCCCGTCACTTTTTGGGCCTTTTAAATCGACTGCTTTTTCATCCTTATCTTTTTCTCGAGTCGGCCATGTCGGGGTTAATTACGAAATTAGATCAAGAGAACCCTATAAATATAAAGTTATGAGACCATAATGAGGGTCCTAGCATCACCTACTACTATCACTCCATCTAGAGTTGCATCCACATAGTTCCATGCATCAAGGCTAGGAGATTTACATCAACACACACTTCATAGGGGAATGGATTTTATTCTATTCCATGCACACATGCTATTACATTTTCTACATTTAGTTATTGCTCACTACTTCACATAGTCGACTGACACAAGATCACCTAGGGCACGACATGCACACATACACACCAAAACTACATTTGGGTCCGAAATGTAGTGTAGCACTAAGAGTAATAAGCCCACTTTGTGTAAGCCGAGGTCGATTCAAACCATTCATTTGCATATTTAATTTTTTAGGGTTTGATACTCATTTTGTCCCTTGTAGGTTGTCATTACATTATTCAGTACATTCGGTGTTGTTAAACAAATCCAGTGCAAAAGTAAACAACGATGGTTATAGGTCATCTTCCGATCCTAAAAAATACAGATTCTAATCTTTTCGAGACCAGGTGCCTATTTCGCATACCAGAGCGCCCAGGGTGCCTCAATACCCTCCTAGGCACTTCAATCTACTCAAATCTTCTAGATCCACTCTTTTCGGGACCTTTGTGTAGCCGTTCCTACTTCTAGAATTTCCTGTTAGACCTGCGACACTCTGTAACAATCATCTACAATCACTTGAGTTCTATCCTAACTTTATTCTTGCATATTAGGGTTTTATTTCCATTAATTTTAATTATTTAGTCATTTTATATTGCTTTAGAGTATTTATTTACAACATTTATGTCCTCCTAGATTAGATTAACTATATTAGCATACCCCTAGTCAAATCCTAATTTTAGTTATTCATTTTTGTGAACCCCATGTTACAACACTACCTTCTTGTCCCTTACATTTCCTTATCAAGTTATGGCTCAATCTTCCTATCCTACCTATGCGCCCACTAAGGTCTCAGGTATAGTTACTACCGTTGTTGATTTCATGCGTGTACGTACCCAACATCCTCGTCACTTTGTCATGCCTAAGACTGATATGTCCATCAATGTGGTTCTTACTCATCGCACTCATCCTACTCCACCCATGGCCATACCCATTTTTATTTCACCACCCATTGCATCGGCTACTCCTCCCACCACCTCTAAGGGCTATGACATTATTGAACAACTTAAAAAACGCCCGCTAAGATATCTCTTTATGACATGTTGCATAATACACCAGATTTTCACAACACATTAGAAGCTTCCCTTCATGCTATTCATATTGAACGTGATAACTTCATGGAGGCCTTTGCACATCTCATACAATCTCTTCGTAATTTACCACGTGCTATCTCCTTCATCAAGAGGATATGTCACCTTTTGCTAAAAGTAACACATGTGCTCCTCTACTCATCACTACCATTGTTAGTACAAATTATATCAACTGGGTTCTCATTGATAATGGATCCACTGTTAATATTTGTGCTCATTCTCTCTTTTGGTAATTAGGTATAAGCAATAACCTTATTTCTAAGAATTCTACTCTCATTCGTGGTTACGATTCTACCACTCACACGTGCTTAGGGACTATCTCATTACATATTCGGGTTGGGCCTAAAATTGTTCTCATTGAGTTTTATGTCATCAATACCTCTTTACAATTCAATATCTTATTAGAAAGGCCTTGGATTAGCACAATGCAAGTAGTCCCATATACTATTCACCAATGTGTCAAATTTTTGCACGAGGGTTACGAACATACCATTACTGCTGATCCCGAGCCTTTCAAGTACACACATATCCTGTCACCGCTATGCCTATACCACCTCGCAATGTATTCCATATGCCAATCTTGACACATATGACATTGGTCAGTCTAGCGCTTCATAATCCCCTACTACTACTGTTCATATTCCTGCTATCTCTACTCACACCTCGGCTATCATTTCTCCTACCATATTCATCCCTGCTAGTACCTCACCTCTTCCGGCCACTACATCCTCTACCCCTCCAACTTCAGTGCCACCTACTAATATACTTGACATTGCCACACAACAAGATGATGCTCATACCAATGATTTTGAAGATTCCAATGATGAAGTTGACGTTATAAAACTTACAGATGAATCATTAAGACAAATTGATTTTATTCCTCTCGGTGTAGATGATTCTTATTTTGAGGAAACCTTTGTAGCTGATGGCCCGTGAGGAATACCAATTCAAGACCACTTTCTCGTACTAATGTTATTGTATTATATAAGAGATTTGTTAACAGTTTTGACACTATTTCATCTTCTCCTCCACCAAAGGCCACTCCACAATCTCCCTTTACATGCACCTTATTTATAAATAGGTCATTTTGGCAACATATTCCTATCGATCCCACTAGTTTAGATACTATTTGTACATGTGATAGTTTTTCTAGGGTTGGTATGACACTTAATGACATCTTACCCCCTTTATTCGCTACATATTTATCACAATTATTTCCAAATCACAACATATTATGGCTTATGAGTTTTTCATTTGACAATCTTTGTTGCACCCGACCTCTCACGGCTCTCCACTCACACTAGGACAGTCTTGGCTTGATTACATTGGTAGTACAATAGACACCCTTCACTCTTCACTCACGTTTCCTATGCCTTTTGGCCCTATCTCTATTCCTAATGATTCTTCTCCTACTTATGTTCCAAATATCTCCCATTGGCATGCTCATGGTTGTCCACCAATTTCCTTTACTGATGAAGAATACACAATGAATGTCTATACACCTAGCCACAATGGGTCCCTATATGACCCTCCCACTCTATAGCTTATCAATTTTCTGATGCCGCTCCAAAGAGGTTTCAATAATGAAAATGATGATCTCCTTGATAATGTCTCCTTAGCTATCCTCATCATATAACTTCTTGGGGCATAGCCATCTCACATTCCCCCATCCCCTTATATTTCCACCATAGCTATAATCTCTGCATTTTCATCTATTAATATCACATCCTACATCGTCACTACCCGATGAGACACTCTTGTGCTTCGGTTCAAACTTGACTATTGAGAGATTACTACTACACTGAACCCCACACACCGTATAGGAATTAAATATTTCATCTCATCACACGTCACGCTTCATACACTATACATTCAACATTTAATCTACAAAAATTACACATTTGCACATTACACATCATACTAGTCTTCCTCTTACATATACCATACTTATATCATCCACGCGCTTACTATCATACACTATTCATCCTATGCATTACATACACTATTAGGATATTTACGCATATTGCCTCACATCCTATACATAGGCATATACCATACATCATACACTAGCGCATCTCCACATTACTCATATTCTACACATTATGCTAGTCTTCATCATACATCCATCTAGCATTACATTCATCCCTACATACTACATTACTCATCTATCTACATGTATTACATTACACATTATACATTACATTTTATACATTCTACACATCTACCATCACATTTTACACATTGCATTTTTACATATTCTCTTCATCACATGGTCATCTTTTATCATTACATATGCTACATTGTCTTCTACGTGTTGTACTCACCACCCTATGACACACTTTAGTTCCTTAGTCTATACTCAACTATCGAGGGTTTACAAATCAAATGGACCTTACACTCACCATGCGACATTTCATCATGTGGCATTCCTAGGATAGTGACATAAACTTAAGGCTCAATCGTCACTCTTTTTTATATCTAGTAGTGGTACATGCTTTAGGTTAGATCACCACCTTCATTATATCACCTTGTAGTGGTATACATCTTAGATTACTATTGGAGCTCAAAATTTCACCCTGGATATGATCGTGAACGACCAAGAATTCTCGAGGTAACATGGTATTGTCTCTCGCTTATGGGACTCATGAATCGAGAAAGACCTTCTGGAGAAGGCCGAATTCCTTTACCTATACTAATGCTAACAATACTCCTAATATAGAAAGAAAATCCTAACATAAACGTGTCAAGGGACCAAGGATAGAAGGATATGTAGAAAAGGGGAAATCGTAAGCTAAGAGGGGGCGATAGCCCCAGGAAAGGATCGATCACTCTCCACGAAGGTGAAAGAAAGAGGGAAAACGTGGGAGAGATGGCAGATGAGCATGCCACATTAAAGAACCATGAAAACCATGCATTACCACGCATGAAAAACACATGAAATGGATCCTGTAAGTAAGGAGAACACACAACATGCCAAGAAATGCAAACAGAGAGGCAAGGAGAAATAAAACGTGAGACCAGGGTAGAGAGATAGCCACAAAATCTGATTTTATTTCTTAAGGGATGCATAGTTTTCTACATTCATGGTAAAAGGTGAAAATACATTGTAGATACCAAGCTCAAGGTCTAAAACCCATGGGAAGTTAGCCACCATTTTGGCATGGTGTTGTTACAACAAAGAGGGATCAATACATTTTATACATTTAGTTATTGCTCGCTACTTCACATAGTGAGATTGACACAAGAGCACCTAAGGCATGACACACACACACACGCACGCGCGCGCGACACACACACACACACACACCAGAACTACATTTGGGTCCGAAATGTAGTACAATGCTCAGAGTAGTAAGCACTTTGCTGTGTAACGAGGTTAGTTTGACCCATTCATTTGCATCTTTTTATTTTTTTAGGGTTTTTTTATCTCTTGCAGTTGTCATTACATTATTTAGTACATTCGGCATAGTTCAACAAATCCAAAGTGTAATGACAGACAAAAAGGTTATAGGTCATCTTCCGACCCAAAAAAGTAGATTATGATCTTTTTCGAGACCGGGTGCCTATTTCTGCATACCAGAGTGCCCGAGACACCCCAATACCCTCCTAGGTGCTTCAATATGCTTAGATATTCTAGATCCACTCTTTTTAGGACCTCTATGTAGCTATTATTACTTCTTGAATTTCTTGTCGGACTGCGACACTCATCGACAATCATCTACAATTAGCTGAGTTATTTCCTCACTTTATTCTTGCATATTAGGTTTTATCTCCATTAGTTTTAATTATTTAATCATTTTATGTTTCTTTAGAGTATAAATTTACAGTGTTTATGTCCTCCTAAATTAGATTTACTATATTAGCATACCCCTAGTCAAATCCTAATTTTAGTTAATTAGGTGGACTTCTTGAAAAGTTCGATCGACCCTTCGAAAACTTCTTGAAAAGTCCAATTGGCCCCTTATTAGACTTTATGAAAAGTTTGATCGACCCTCGACTTCTTGAAAAGTATGATTTTCTTCTTGTCGGACTTCTTGAAAAGTTTGATTGGCCTAAAACCCCAATTTTCCTTGATCATGATTTTGGAGGTGCAAAACAAAAGGAATAATCTACCTTGATTTAACTAGGAGTTTAGAGGTGTAAAGCATGGGAAAACCCATGATTCTCTCTTGCAAATCATCTAGGGCACTTAGCTTTTTCAGAGTTTTGTTTGCCACACAAATTTTGAAAGTTTGAGTGATACTAAGATCAAAATAATTCACCAACACATGTCACATTTTCCCGTCGAGCCAAAAAAATGTTTTCACATTTTGAGATATCACCGCAAGCTCCAGAGATCATTGAGTGCAATGGGAGGGTTTGGGCATGAAGATGCCTAAAAATATTTAAACAAAACTTAAACAAGTCACACCGAGGATTTCTAAATTAACCACTGGAGAGAGAAATATGAAACAAGGATCAAATTTGATAAAAAACAATGAAAAATGAAGGGTTCAACCCACATTTACATCGATTTTGGCACATAAATATTGGTACACTTGAAAATTCTGACTAGGGGATGCATTAAATGCTTTGAGTGGGAGATTTGGTATTTTGGCCTTGTTGGACAAGGTCAAAAGTCTGAGCAAGTAATGAACTTAGTTTATTAGGTGTAGAAATGGGTTTATGAGGAAACACCATAGTACTTAGTTATTTTTATAAAGTTATACAAACTACTTTTGTCTTCAAGTAATGGTTTTTGGAAAAAATTTAATGGTTATCCTTGATTTTTTTAGTGAAATTCAAATTTGGGGATAACAACTAGGTTTGAATGGGGATATACTTTGTATTTCCTAAAAGGTGAATAAAGAGTGGAGGAACCCTAGAATATTTTAGAAGTCTTATCCATTAGGCATGAGTTCAAATTATTCCAAGACAGGGATATGAATGCACAAGAGAAAATGAGAGAAAAGAGGATGTGGAAAGGGAAACACACATCATGAAAGGAAAACACACAACGAGAAAGAGAAACTAAATCTATCCTATGTATATGCAGGGATCTTCCTACCTTATAATATGTACTTTGCTTCCCATTTTGGGGCAATATCGGATGTGTACCATCTAGATATGCTAGATAGAATTCATTATCCCCACATGAAAGTTAGATCTTGAAGGGAACTCTCCAAAGTGAGTCAAAATTTTAGTGCATTCCTTTAGGTTCTATCCTCTTATCCCATTATAGGACAAGATCATTGGCTTGGAAATCCCTTGGACTAGCCTTCTTTTCAAATAATTACTTAACCTTTGATTGATGTTTGGAAATCTTATTAACCACCTTAGCCCTTTTCTTCTCCAATTTAGTGAGGGACATTATTCTATTTTTGGATGGATATTTAATTCGAATCCAAGAACTCTATAGATATAGGAATATTTGCATTGGTTCCATACAATACTTAATAAGTGGACATACCTATATCTCTTTTGGGGGTAAAACAATCAACCCACAAGGTATCATATAACATTTCGTGTCATTTGTGTTGATTTTCGACCACCAACTTACGAATAATAATGACAAGATTCTTATTACTAGATTCCACTTGACCATACCTCGAGGTTAATAGTCGATTGCATGTGCTAGTGATATACCATATCCATAACAAAACTCATTCATCTCATTAGAAAAAAAAATGGAAGAATTTTTGGTTACCACTTTATGCGGCACTTCGTATTATATGATTATAATATCCTTTATGAAGCTAAAAATTCCTCTGATGTAGCTTGCTTGGAAAATATATTTTCTTTGGAATTCAACACATACAAGTAACCTACACTTGATGAAGGATTAAGAATACAAATGAAATCTATTCCCCATTTCTAGAAGGTTTCCTCAATGACTACATGCCTTAAAAGTAGGAGGCGATTTGGGCCTTTTGACGAATTGCTGACATGGTTCACATTTGGCTACCCATTTGGGAGAGTCTTGGAGGAGCGTGGGCACATGATATCATACCCATAATGTCTTATGTACTACAACCGATGTTGATAAGTGTCCTCCAAAATATTGATCATGATATGATTAAAGTAACATTTTCTGTTTGTTTGTATCCACACAGTGAAGAAAAAATCCATTAATGCCTCTTTTGAAAAGGGCATTGTCCTTTAGTACATATCTAGTTTCATGGAGTTTGACAATTTTTCTCTCCTTTGGCCCTAAATGAGCAGGGTATTCCCATAGGTGAGAAAGTGAGAAATATTGGTGTACCACTCCTCTTTGTTTCTTAGGAACAAGACCATGGTAATTTCTTCCATCGTGATTGACTCATCGTATTTGGTATCAATGTTATTTTCTGCCATCGATTGACACAAACTCCTTCCTCAAACCAAATTAGTAGGTTTGATCTCAAGATCATATTCCTATACTTTGGATATCTATGCACTCCTTTGTGATCATGGTTCCCGCTTTGTTAGAATGGACTTTACTTCTAAATCCTTGAGAGTGAGATTTTGAATAGAATTGATCTGATTCGATTGATTTTAGTTCCTTCCTTGACATGATATGGCCGAGGATTTTACCTTCTTACACCAAATATGAACTTCTTTGGGATTTAAGGATATCTTGTGGGTGTAGAACTTCTCAATGACCTTTTCTAGATGTTTGTAATGATCTTCACATTTCTCGGATAAAACTATCAAATTGTCAAGATATACAATAATGGTTTTATTCTTTATATCATGGAATGTGATATCCTTGGCTCACTTAAATTTAGATATTATATTGATTAACCAAAAATCATCCTCTGGTATGCAAAAGTTCCTTATGGGGTGCTAAAAGTGGGTTTATGTTGTTCTTCAAAAACCACTTTGACTTGGTTATATCTAGAGCATCCATCCAACATAGAAATCATTTATGGGCTTGTGAATTCTGTAGCACTTGATCCATTATGGGAAAAAATAAATTTTCTTTTAGAGATTTTTGATTTAGATTTTGAAAGTCCACATAGATACACATTTATCTATTTTTCTTGTGCACTAGGACAATGTGTGTTGTCCACATAGAGTGTTGGATTAGAAAAATGATATTAGCACCCAACATATTCTACACCTCCGATAATGTGGTACCGAAACCTTTAGGTTGTAATGCATTTTTTTTTACTTATAAGGGATGATCTAAGCGGATCCCCACACCGACAAGGTCATATGGTTTGAAATCTATCCAAAACTACATGCACAAAGTGAATATCTCATCAAGATATTTTCAACGTGTTTTAAATGAGGTAAAAATCACTTCGTATGTAAAATTTATGGCCCGCTGAAGTTAAAGAGAAACATGCAAAAACATATGCACAGGTATAGTGATGATGTCATCATGTTGGACGGACATGTAGAAGTGGACCAATCATACCATGACACATGGACCAATCATATGCTAACACATGGAAGAGAGAAGGTAAATGTGTTTGTTTGGTTTTTCACCTTTGGTCTTTGATAGTTGAGTGTGGGGTCCACGCTATTTACCGAATGGGGGCCCATCGGTAAGTGGGGTCCACTTTTTGTGAGGAGGGGAACCTTGCTGCCTATATTCACTTTCCAATGGTGACATTTTTATATATAAACAACTCACTATGTTTCTACAAGATGAATGTTGGGTTAAATTACCAATTTGGTAAAGTTAGGTTCCCTAATCACAAGAAGAGCCACCATGTGGCCTATTCAACCAAACATCCATGCATAGTCACCAACCTTCTAAGTGCCAATAGACAATATCTAATGCATTTTCCAAAAAAATTCCCATACTTGTAAGTCAAAGTGCACGAGAGGGTCTCATGACCAAAATATAAGGTGGAATGATACTATTTAAATCCCCTTTTTGTTGTACTCCCAACGCATGTGGGATAAACATGCTAAGAAAAGCACTTAAGGATTATCAAAATCCTCTTCAAAAGACAAGGCGTGAGGGTGGGGAGTTGAACACCTCACCTCACAAACCTATTTTTAGGTCTCAACCAACCATGCTTCGCCACTTTTGGTGGCTAAACAAAGAAATTTGTATTTATCCCTTTATTTTCATGCTTGAAAGCCTTAAAGAAACCACTTCCAAGGGATTTGAAATTTGAATCTTGGGTAAAATGGTAAGGCTCTTATCATTCGACCAAGAGCTCAAAATTATATAAAAGGAGAAATGTATTTGAACAAACAATTTAAAACCATTTTAATGGTATTAGCCCCTTTGTAAAGGGAGAAAAGTAGATAAATGTGGGAGATTTGTGCTAGGTAGATATTATGACCCTTCTAGATATTATAAACATAGATTATTTACAAATTGAATCCCCTTTTTGAAGAGATAGCCCATTATTGGAGAAGATTTTGATGTAAGAAATATTTTTGCATCATTTAATCAATCGGTTTGTGTTTTGGTGAACCCAAGACGTAGTCTAAGTTGGATGAACCCCATTATAAATTTGATGAGTATTGTCCTATGTTTATTTTAATTACTTGTTGTTTTAAACTAGTATTATTTTGATTTTTTAATATTTAAGCCATTTTTATGTATTTACAAGAAATTACGTAAAAATTGAGAAAATCAAGTTTGGTATATGAAATTGATAAATTAGTGAGCGTTTGCATGAACTAACAATTTTGGATCAAATTTGGCATCAATCAAGCCAATTTTAACTTAAAAGATGGCAACATGAGAAAATTATTAAAAATATTTAGAAATGGGGAAAATGATGAATTTTGTTTTAAAACACCCATTCTCGGATCAAAGGGGGCAAGTATCGGTTTGAGGGGATGCTATGTTACATCGCTTTGGGCTGAAAATATTTTAGATCAACGTAAGACTACACCCGCACGTGCATCTATTAATTAAGCAATGTCGAACCCTCCCTTTTCCTTAGGTGATCAACATTTCCCAATGTTTACCATACAAGGTTGTTACTAAGTACCAATATTCACTAATTCTATCTTAGTGGATGACTCTAGAACTTCCCTTTCATGAAGTGACCATGTTTATCGAAAGCTCTTCTAAGGATACTAACCCCTTAGGAACCATATTTCCTTTTATCTATATGATCTCATCATTACATGCCTCTCTTTGTGAATCTCATATTTCCTTTTATCTATATGAATCTCATAATAAGGTAAATGGCTTCGTTGAAAGTATGACTCACCGGAGTTGTCTAATTTTCAAGGAAAGAGATGATTTGTCGATTGTCATTAAAAACTTGCAAGTTTTCTAAGTTATCTAAGACACAAGGATGAAACCCTATTTTTATAGTAAATTTCTCAACCTGGGATCTCTGGGTGTGAAATGGATGAGGATGTGGATATGGAAAATGCATTAGATTTATCATTTTTATCTCTAAGTATGACATTGATGGAGAAAGCATCACAAATTTAACTGCAGTCCCAAACTTAGTTCCTGTAATGTCATAGTCATCATTCTTGACTTGATATTGATTCCTTATTTGATTTACAATTATCTCTGCATCACCTCGAGTCCACAAATTTTTAATGCCCCTTTCTTCTACAACCTTCAAACCTAACAAAAAGGCCTCATATTCTATTGTATTGTTCATGTTGTCAAATTGAAGCTTGAAAGAATAAAGAAACATTCCATTGTCAAGAGAGATCAACAAAACTCCTACTCTTGAGCTAGTGGTGAGAAACTACCATTGAATTCTAGAATCCATACCTCATTGGAGACATCTTGGAAAATTTCAAAGTGATCGTTGAGTCTTCATTAGTTGAGATAAAATACGTACTATGGTATGTTTCCTCAAAGATGATTTCAACACCGAGGTCATCTCGAATTTACCATAGGATATTTTAATTTCTCTTTGGGCTGTAATATTTTCTTAACACCTTTTATTGGGATATCGACATGTGACCAATCTATTTGAATTTTGTTAGGTAAATTTTTTTACGTAGGTAATTTAGCATTGTATTTACTATTTTATAGTTTTACCTTAGTTACTTTTACATTTAGTAAATAGGTGTTTTACTTGGGTAAATAGTTGGTTTGTATTTAGTTGTATGGTTATATTTTTATAATCATTCATATTGTTTTATTCTTGTATAGTTCTTATTACAAATTCATAGAGGTTTATTGTTGCACATATGCACAAATTTTGTGATTGCATTATGATTTGTAATATATATAAATATTGCAACATTTCATTTGCATTATAACTAGAAATTTTCCTAATTAATAAAATATGCAACATGCTACTTCCTCGTTTCATCCAACATTTGCTATCGTAGCTTTAGTTGGAGCCTACACATTGTAAGCAGAAATTCATAGAAATGTTGCTATAGTGCCCACATTTTTATAGCCCAATTATCTGCTTTGTTCCTTATGCATAGACATGTTTTGATTGAGACTCGATAGATTTTGGACATTTTGCTATGATATCTTATCCTCATGGACATTATGGTATTTTGGGCGCGTAGCGCCAATCG
This sequence comes from Taxus wallichiana var. yunnanensis, assembly GCA_018340775.1. NCBI lineage: Eukaryota > Viridiplantae > Streptophyta > Pinopsida > Cupressales > Taxaceae > Taxus > Taxus wallichiana. The sequence continues at coordinate 1,018,347,986 of CM031239.1, read as the reverse complement.
GACAAGATTCGTATATTGATATATTTCTTGTGATGTTGATGATACTAACAGGGGTACATGATAGTGATATTCATTGGTTAGATGTTGTTTCTTGTGGTCGATTTGATTAATGATATAGTTTTCTGGATTTAATAATGGTAATCTCATGCTAGCCTAAGTGTATGTCATTGTAATTTTATCTGTGGATGATTCGTGGCAAACTATGTGTATAATTGTATGCATTGCACTATCAATTATATAATAATGTTAGGACATTATAAGTTTGATTGAATTTGTGATGTGTAGATGATGTTTATTATATTGATGATGTGGTTAATGTGTGCAATGAGTGTGTAGGTGACAGGTATAGGAGAGCATGGGTTTCAGGGAAGCTACGCAATTATGCATGAGCGGCCCATGGGATAAGTCCTAACCATGCTAAATGTTTGAGGCCTTAGAATAGGTTTATTAATTGGGCACCATGGGTGAACCCTCAATTGTAATGTATTTATGTCTTGCAAAATTAATTATGTTTAGGGTGTGTTTTATTAAGTAAACTAGTTTAGGGGTTTAATGATTTCATCTTAATTTAAGTGATGGTTTTGGGTAAGTTTGTGTGTGTGTGTGTTGGTAGAAGGGATTGGGGACCACATGTGAACCTTGGGTGGACCCCACACCCTTTACCCTTGTGCCCATGCATGCCAAACCCGAAATTGGGTTATTTTAGGCATTTTTAGGGACCCCTTTTGAGTTTGGGAGTTCCCTTAGCATAAAAATGGGCCCTTGGACCCTACCTAATAGGTAGGGGCTCATTTCCAAGGTTTGGAGGAGTTTCCTCCCATTTTACCCTCCTAGTCACCATCCATGTAAGATGGTTGGTTTGTGTGCAATTGTTAAAAGTTGCTCCACTTTGTTTTATTTTCGTTTTTAGTATTTTGGGTGATAAGGGCTAAAAGGTGAGTTTACTTTTTCTTATTTGATCTTTGGAATCGACTCTTGAGAGGAGAGGGGTGACACTTGTCACTTTTCCATTGGTGAGGAAACTTTTTGGGTTCCTCTTCTTATTCTTCCCATGTGGAAGGAAGGGGTCTTCTTGGCTCATTTTTTTGGAGAACTTGGAGAATTTTGGGAGCTTGGAGGTTTGCTTGGACAAAGGGAAAAGCTTAGAGTCTTGGAAAACACTTGTAGAGGTAGGATTCTTAATATTTTTCTTTCCTAGTTGTGCTTATCTTGTTAACTATGCATTGATTAATAAAATGATGTGTGTGAAATGATGGGTTGTAAAGTTGTATGGTGAATGTAGTTTGTTTGTTTTGTACTTTGTTGTTTTCTTTATTTTTCTCTCCACCATCATTTGGATTGATGGTTTTGGAGAATGTAGGGGAAGAGAGGGATTTCCTCTCTCAAATTTCATGGTTGTTGGTCAAGCCATGAAGGTCCCTTCTCATCCCCTCTCATATGGTTTGAGGTGGGAGAAAGGTTCTTATGACTTAAACCTTTCCCCATTCTTGGTAAGGAAACCCTTATGGGTTTGAAAATCCTCCCAAGAAATATTTCTATGACATAAAGGAGGAATAAGGAGGATGAATGTGGTGTATCCAGATTTCATCCTGAAATCATGACTACCCTATTAAAAAAAATTGTACTTTTAAAATAATGGGTCGTTTTGTGTTTTTATTGCCCTGAAAGTTCTTGTATTGCATCAAGATATTCCCAAAGAGCCATATTAACCTTTTTTCGCCAAATACCCGGATGCCCAAAATTGTTATATTCTACCGTCAAGATTTGTCTTTAGAAATTTGTATTTAATTACTTTGAGTCCCGTGATGAGGCTATTTGCGCTCCGTTTTAACTCGTTATGATCAAACATATCATTATTCCCTTGTACCAGAAGGATTTTAACTAGGAATAAGTTTTGGGCTTTATTTGTGACTTTTGACAAATTTTCGTATTTTTGTGTTGTCCCGTTTCGTTTTTTGTGAAATTTCTTTGGAACAATTCCTTTCTTGGTAAGTCTGATTCTTGGCCTGGAGCAGCTGGAGAACATATACGCACGTTATACCCTGAGGAATTCGCCATTGGAGGTCTAGTTCACTGGGAAAAAGTGAAATCGTGCACTAAAAAGCCTCTGCGGGGTTGGGCGCATTTTGGAAAACAAAGGATTTAAGGCTGCAATGGGAAAATAGAAGCGCAGCGGTGTGGGGATTTTATTGCCTGCCTTACAGGGTACTTTTTCCCATGATAGAAAATTCACTTAAGCTGCAGTGGGAAAAATAGAAGCAGCAGGCAGGTGGGATTTTATTGCCTGCCTTGCAGGGTACTTTTTCCCATGATAGAAAATTCACTTAAGCTACAATGGGAAAATTAGAGGCAATAGGCGGTAAGGGGAATTTATTGCCTGCCTTGCAGGGTAAAAATCCCATGGTGAAATAAAAGAAAAGTGACTTAAGTGAAATCATGGGATTTTATTACCTGCCATGCAGGGTAAATAATCCCATTGTCAAAGTCAAATCACTTAAGTGGATCATGGGATTTTCGGGGCTGCCTTGCAGGGTAAAAATTCCCATTGTCATGTGACTTTTAAAAATAGAAATTCCTTATTCCAAAAAGTGCGACCCACCTTGGGTGAATAATAATGCATTAAATAAATATTTGTTAATATTTATTCACCCAATTTTGGCACCCAGGCTTGTGGAAAAGTCAACAAAGGGAAGTGGACAAAAGGAATTTAAAAATAGAATTCCAAAATTAAATAAATTTAATTTATTTAATGCAACCCCTTTTGAGAAGGAAATAATACTTTTTAAAGTATTAAATGATTAAATTAAATTCTATTTTCAGTGGCTATGGTCAAGGCACACTGTGAAGCTTAAGTGAAGTGAAGTGTGAAGGATTAAATTGGATTAATTTAATTTATTGGATGGTTGTCCTTAAACATGCTATTTTTAAAGAGAGAGAAGCATGATTTTTAATTAATTAATTGCCAGGAATAGGAAGGGCAATTATCAATTATAGAATTGTGAGGGTTATATAAGCATGGACTGCCATAAGGGTGAATTATTTAATTCACGGTAAAGAATTGCATCCAAGAGGAAAAGCGCACCCCATTTGAAGAAGGATTTCGCTCGGAAAAGTGAAAACAAGGCTAAAAGCTTCCAAATTTGGCGCATGCTTTGAAGGAGGTTGATCTTTCTCGCATAATTGTTTACATAGGTGTTACAGTGCTCGTGTGTTGTTGAAAGGATTCATGCTCTCTTTATGTGTAAATTAAACATCAATTTTGGGGCAAGAGGCTTGAAAAGTACATATTTTTACAATTAAAATTCACTATTCATGCTCCGGTGGCCATTTTTGTCCAATTAATTACAAGAATTCATTATAGGTACTTTACAAAAGAAAAGGAGCTCTAATCAATGTCCAATACATTGAATATATCCTCCGAATATGAAGAATTATCCAGATCTCGTACTAGTTTTGAAGAAATCCAAATCAAATAAGAAGAAAAAGAATTATTCGACAAAGATAGATAGACAAAGCTATGGCGAAGAAAGATGAAAAAGAAAGCACAACGAGTCATGCATCACTTCTAAATTTACAGATATTGGAGACGCAGATCTAGGCTCGAAACCTCTTGCTGAATTGATAGACAGATCCAGAGCAGGAAAGACTTCACTCATGCATGTAGGAAAACTTCACTCATGCATGCAGATTAAAAGCAGTGGAATTATTCGAGCTGCAACTTTTCCATCCACAGCCCAGTTGCTAGAATTTGTTATGCAGGTGCAGATCCATATCCAGATGCAGATGTAGATGTGGATGCAAATCCATATGCAGATCCAGATCTAGATCTCATAGTTGCAAAAGCTTCCGGCACAAAGGCTTCATCCTCTTGTTTCGAATGCAGCCCGTGAAGAAGTCAGTGCATGGAAAATTCCTTCCAAGATCTTGTGCAAATGCTCCCATCTTCTAGTTGAAGCCTTCATTGAATTTTCATTCATCCAGAGTGCTTTCCAGAATTTTTAATTGCTCATATGCAATTAAAAATAAGGATGATGAGTTATCTACGGCAAACATTGCATTGATGCATGTACTGGAGAAGAACTACAAAAGCTTCAAGGATAAAAGAGAAGACAACGCGAATGTAAAATTCCAGCTTGCTTCCAGATCCAACTACTCCCAGATCCAGTTTGGTGAGAATCAAAGGAAAAGAATAGGCTGCATGCAGACATGAAAAAGGACGAGATCAGAACTTTCCTCTTCCTTCTTCTTTCCTCCGACAAAGTAATTGAGCGATCAATTAAATTATACAACTTAAGTGATTGGTTTAAAAGCCATTACTTGAAGAAGTCAACTACTTGGAGATAGGTGGCAGATGTGCAAAATAGAAGGTTCTATTTTCAGTTGCAAATCATACATGTCATACAAAGAGGAATTCTAGGATGAAGATTGCCATTGTTTCTTTTTTCCGAATTTCACATGTGTCAGTTCAACTAAAAGCTTCGACTTGTAATTGCCCCTCTACATTCTATAAGTAGAGGAAGAACCTTTGGGTTAATGATCGAATTTGTAAGTAGCAATCTTGTAATCTAGAATTTGTGCTTTGAACCCCGAGAGCCACTTGGAGCAAAGGAATACAAAGGAGTAGGTTTCCTGAGAGCTTTGTGTCACGGTGTCTTGTGTGTTTCTTACTTTTAATCTTAGATCTCTTAATAAACTTTGTGTTATTTTAGATATGGAATCTAGAGCTGCCTTTTGTTTTAGAATTTTGTGTTTATATCTATTGGATTCTTTTATGTGCATGCAATCAGCTATGTGATCTACCGATTGGGTTGCACGTCTTCCCTGTTCTTCTACATGTTTATGTAATTACCTTCTTCTATAACTTTTCCTTTCTTTAAACAAACTTTACTTACTTGCTACATGCACTATTCAGATTATGGTTCATGAACTGAGTAATTAAAGTAAAACCCCATTTAGATATTAGCATACTTAAATTGACAAATCTGACACGGGAGCCTCACCGGTTAAATGAGAGAGATTTATCTCATGACTGCCTAGGTTTGATGCTATGCAGAAAATCTAGCCAACAAAATGATTAGGAGGAATAAGGAGTTTTGTAACCATGTTTTTGTAGGTGATCTTGTTAGACACCTTTGATTTGGGCATCCTATTTCTTCTCTTCCCCCTTTGTGAGGTTGACCTTGTTCACCTCATGTTGTTGTTTTACTATGTGTGGTATGTCTAAGTGTTTAAATGGTCTTATGTAATTCTTCTTGTGTTTTATCCCCATTTTACTTGTGCACATTATGGAAGTTTGTTCCTCTCTCCATGGGCTTGGGGAGGCTAAGATGACTTCCAACCATGGAAAGACATGTGATGATGCCTATTGGTTGGGTGGTAAACAAGCCTTGTCTCTTATTTCAGCATCCTTGGAAGAATACTCAAGTTTGGAGATAGTTGGAGCCTCTTTGCCATATTGGTCCTCTTGGTCATCTTCATCTTTTGAGGGCATTACTTTTATTTTGTAAATAAATGTGGCTTTGTGAAGTTTTACATTGTTGTAAATACCTATTATTGTACTTGTTGCTTTAAAACTTTAGTCATTTCTAAGGAAGTTTTTCCTTCATTATTGTAAGAATCTTATTAAAAAAAAAGAAAGGAAAGATTACAATATTGAAAACATGAGCTCTTTTATTTTACATGTCTTCATTGGAAGGTTTTGTTTATTTATAAATCTACAAATTATAGTTATGCATTATACATTAAATCTGAAATATTTAGTTGTACTTACTTTTAAAAGTAAAATAAAATAAAAATATGGCATTACATTTTGGTATCAGAGCCATGGTTCAAACACACGGACTCTTTGGGTAATTTCTGTTTTATTTATCTTTATTGTTTTGTTAAAAAAAAAAAAACAAAAGGGTTGTTCTTGGATAGTTATGTATTTGAGTTTTAGCTTCTTGGAAATGAAATATTGTATTAAATGTTTTCCTTAATGAGGATTTGTTGTAACCTTTATTTGAGAAGGAAAGTTGATTTATTTGAAGTAATGTTAACCTCTTAGTAGGAAACTTGCTTGCAAAATTTTAGTGGTTTTATACAAAGAAATGAAGTCAGTTTTTTTTTACTTTCCTTCCCATGTCAAAGTTTAGTAAGTTGATTTTATTTCAAAACCAGTTTTAAATCTGTCTATATTCCAAGTCTCTTTTACCATTAGAAATTAGTTTACACTCTCCTTTTTATGTGAAAGCTTAATGGGTGTTTTCTTTCAAAAAAATAATACTTCAATTTTAAAATACACCTTCATTGTAGCAACTCCTTTTGTCAAGTTTGAAACTTCTTCTTTAGTTGGAAATACATTGCTACATAATTTTCCTTCCTTTTCACATAAATAATAAATCATTTGAACCTAGAATTGATTCAAAGAAAAATAATATAATAAAATCGGTTATTATACAACTTGAACCAACATTTCCTTTATATTGTAAACCTTTTCTGCATGTCATATATATATATATATATATATATATATATATATATATATATATATATATACACACACACACACACACACACACACACACACACACACATTATTACAACTATATAAAAATTATATATATATATATATATATATATATATATATATATATATATATATATATAATAAAATGGAATTTTAGTTTTTTAAAAATGTATAAATTTTATAACAAAATAAATAAATAAATAAACAAATTTTGGTTGGGGGAGGGGGTTTGACCCCAAACCCCCTCAGTCTTTGCCTCCCCCGTGACTCATGCTTCCGTTAACCCCGTCCCCTCTCCCCGATGCCTATGCTATCCCCGACGTTGTCCCCACCCCGCGCATGCCCTCACCCACGCAAACCCCCGCGACCCCCTGTCCCCCTACCCGCCCCCTCCACTCCCCATTCATTGCGGCCGACCTCCCCGCACGTCGACCCCATCCACCCCGCCGCCCTACGTCCGGGCGCTTTCCCCCACTTCCAAACCCTCACTTCTCCCACGGATGCCCTCCCTAAAGTAAAACAAAAAAAAAAATGACAAAAAAGAAATGTGGCCAAAGAAATACAATTTCACGCCCTACCCATTTCTCAATTTTTTTTTATATATCTCCTCCCACAAAAACTTTGAATAAAATAAAATATATAATAGAGAATAAAGACTCTTCTTCTTTAAAAAAAAAAAACTCCATTTAAGCCAAGCTTCCATAGCTCCTCCACCTGCACAAGAGGAAACAAAGAAAACAAAATAAGAGAAATAGAAAGGAGGAAGAAACAAAATGAATGAGAAGAGGAGAAAGCAAGGAAAAGAAAACATAAGGATGATTAGGTCAGATTTAGGGCAAATGTAGAAATCTAAGGCTCACATGGGTTTGATCCTAGGGTTCCTATTTAATCTTAACCCTCTTAAGTCATGGGAATTTTGTTGAGAATAAAAATAAATGAATAAATAAAAGGGGGAGTGTGTGTGGATAAACTAAATTAAAGGGGGGAAAACAAATTAAATGTAAAGGGCGTGTAAGAAAATTAATAAAAAGGGGAAGACTATTTATTTTCTAGGGGTGTAGATTTTTAATCATGACCCTAGGGAGCTTAATAGAGTAAAATAATTAAATTATTGTTGGGATAGTGTTAATTTATTTCGGAAAAATTAATAATTATTATAAATTAATTATTAACGGGAAGGGGCATTGCATCTGGTGTTACATTATATAATGATAATAACAATAATAATAATAATTTAAAAAATGCTTTCAGCAATGTTTAAAAAAGTTTATAAAACATTTTTTTTAATCTCGGGTTCAGGATGGCACCCAAGAGGGGACGATCGGCTCGAGGCTCGGGATGCAGTGCACCTACGCGGGAGCCGGCCCCCGATTTTAGGCCTCAGATATTAGAGACCCTGCAGTAGCTAATAGGCGTCGTGCAGGAGCGCCTTCCACCACCATAGGAGCCGCGAGAGGAGGACATTTAGTTGGGAGACGAGGAGTTGATTGGTGAAGATGCACATTCAAAGCCACTTGAGCACGATACCCCGAGACGAGAGAGGTCATGCAACCCTTCCATCCTGAATGAGAGGATGGCCTCATTTTTTCACAGCCAATCACACAGCTTCGAGGGACCATTTGGAGATAGGTGACCCCTTTCACCTGTTAGACCACATCGCCAGGATCGAGACACAGGTAGTGTGATTTGAGACCTTCTTCACCTTTAGCCACCTACTTTCACTGGTTCGACAGATGGCTTTGGGGCAGAGTCCTAGCTCCTTAGCTTGGATAGTTGCTTTGGCTTGCACTCTCATGAGAGAAATGTCAAAGCTAGGTTCGCCATACACCTCCTCCATAACGCAACATGTTGACGTTTGGTGGAGGAATGAGGAGTGGAAACTCCATTTGACTTGAGATACAAGTTGACTCGGGAATTATTCGAGGAGCGGTTCAGGGCCCAAGATATGTCGAGTATTTAGTGCAAAAAGGATCGATGAGTTTCATGACTTACGACAGGGCTCTGACATAGTGGTGCATAGTATGAGAGCAGGTTCTTGGATCTCTTGTAGTATGTAGACTACTTGCAAGATGAGAAATTGTAGGTAAACAGGTTCATTTGGGGCTTGAATGTAGATATAGCAGGAGCTATTAGGATGTTATCTCCTCCCACGCTAGAGAAGGTCATTGAGAAGGCCTACTTGGCTAAGGAGAATAGGACCAAGGTGTAGGAACATTGAGATAGAAACAAGAACAAGTTCCAGGATGTGGATACAGCCTTCCAGGGAGTCGAGGGCACGGGGCAACACCACCCCCCCTGAGGAGGATTCTTGTCTTCTCTAGCAGCATTGAGAGCTCCTCCGCACCCACCGCAGCAGACACAACATTAGGGGTCCATCAACATCGAGGGGTAGGCGGTCTCGAGTTTTGAGCGAGGTGGATCTAGAGGTGGTTTCAGTGGATCTAAGTATAAGAGGTTAGGTACTCATCACTCATAGCCAGCCCACTCGCAGCAGTCTGTTAGGGTTGGACCGACAAGTTCGGTTCTCCGTAGTATAAGAGGGACCCCATCTCAGAGGGGTACAAGAGGATGTTTTATTTGTGTGGCTCTGAGACCATTATGTGTGTGTGTGTCCGCACAAGCCCACTACTATGGATATGCAGAGAGCTCCTAGATTCGAGCAGACGGTGGGTGACGTGGGACGCGCCCATCGTGTATATGCAGCAGTTGATAACCACCAGGCTGAGCATCAAGCCACAGTCATTGAGACGATAGGTACTATTAGGGGTATTTCTGTCTCAAGTACTTTTTGATTCAGGTGCTTCAGATTCTTTTGTATCTCCTTCTGTAGAGACCAAAGTGTGGGCTAGTGGTGGCTAGGCAACTAGATAGTTGGCAGGTTGAGTTGGCCTCTGGGGCTAAAATCGCCATGGAATCGTATGTGGAGAGTTGTGTACTTGATTTGGGAGTCTTCTCCACTACACTTGACCTCCGAGTTATTCCTTTAGGATCCTATCAGGTAGTGTTGGGTATGGATTGGCTCGAGGCTCATCGAGCTAAGGTGGATTGCAGAAAGAAGGTCATTGAGTGTCAGGATGATCTTGGTAGTGCAGTTGTGATTTTAGGGATGCAGAGACCTATTTCCTTGCATATGATCTCAGCTAAGCAACTCAAGTGGAGCATGTGTAAGGGTTGCCAGTTGTTTGCTATCACTATCAGTGATCGTTCGGATAGTACTCCAGAGCATTCACCCCTTGATGATCACGTAGTTTTGAGGGAGTATGCAGATGTGTTTCCAGGAGAGCTTCCAGGTTTACCACCTAGTAGGGAGGTGGATTTCACCATTGACTTAGTGCCTAGCTCAAGCACAAATATTTAGAGCTTCATGAGCTCAAGATTCAGTTAGAGGAGTTGTTAGAGAAGGGTCTCATTCGACCTAGTGTATCTCCTTGGGGAGTGCCAGTCATATTTGTGAAGAAGGATGGTTCTCTCAGGCTTTGTGTAGACTTCAAACAACTCAACAAAGTCACAATAAAGAACCATTACCCACTCCCCAGATTGATGACTTGTTTGATCAGATGCGGGAGCTAGAGTGTTCTCTAAAATTGATCTCAAGTCAAGGTATCATCAGTTGCGCATATCAGATGCAGATATTCATAAGACAGACTTTTCACACACGTTATGGGCATTATGAGTTCACTGTTGTCCCCTTTGGTTTGACCAATGCCCTAGCTGTCTTCATGAGCCTCATGAATGGAGTGTTCAGGACCTTCCTAGATCACTTTGTCATAGTGTTCCTCAATGATATTTTGATATATTCTCGTTCCGAGGAGGAACACGAGGAACATTTGAGATAGGTGCTTCATATTTTGAGAGAGAAGAAGTTGTTTGGGAACTTGGAAAAATGTAGCTTCTTTCAGATAGAGATTCAGTACTTGGGGCACATTATTTTAGGAAAGGGTATCTCTGTAGATCCCTCTAAGATTCAGGCTATCATGGATTGGCCAGTTGCCACATCAATGACTGAGGTGAGGAGCTTTATGGGTTTAGCAGGGTATTACCACAAGTTTGTGCAAGACTTTTCTAGGATTGCTCACCCTATTACTTCCCTTCAGAGGAAAGGGAAGAAGTTTGATTGGTCAGAGAAGTGTGAGCAGGCCTTCAAATTGCTTAAGGAAAGGTTAACCACGACACCTATCTTAGCAGTTCCAGACCCGACAGAGGATTTTGTTGTTTGCACTGATGCATCACTAGTGGGTTTGGGAGCAGTTCTCATGCAAGAGCGTCGAGTGATTTCCTTTGAGTTGCGTAAGCTCAAAGACTACGAGATTAACTATCCTACTCATGACTTAGAGCTTGCATCAGTTTTTCATGCACTTATGTGTTGGTGAAATTTCCTTTTGGGTAGACCTTTCATGTTGAGGACGATCATCAGTAAGCTTACAACATATCTTCTCTCACCGAACCTCAACGCTCGTCAATGGCATTGATGGAGTTCCTATGTCAAGATGACATGGAGGTACAACATATCAAGGGAAAGGAAAATGTTGTTGTAGATGCACTTAGTAGACGAAGACATGTGCTTGCTTCATTCACACTGCAGTCAGATTTGAGAAGCGGGATTCTTGAGCATCTTCTAGAGGACAGGTTTTATGAGGGTGCTAGGCGGATGTTGGATTCTCGTGGTTATTTTGAGGGCGTATATTTAGGATGCATGTTAGAGTCTGATGGTTTGCTTCAGTTCCATAGGTGCATTTATGTGCCTAAGGTAGGTGATCTGCGTAGTTTCATCCTAATTGAGGCTCATTGAGCCCCATACGCAGCACATCCAGGAGTGAAGAAGATGCATGCTGATTTGAGAGAGTTATATTATTGGTCGGGGCTTCATCGGGACATAACAGATTTTGTAGCACGTTGTCTTGAGTGTCAGAGAGTCAAGGTAGAGCATTCTCATCCCGCATGACTCTTATACCCTCATGACATTCCCGAGTGGAAATGGGATGTGATCTCTATGGATTTCATAGTAGGACTCCATATGTTCTCTTATCGTCATGATGCCATCATGGTCACTGTGGATAAGTTGACCAAGGTTGCGCATTTCTCATCAACCAAGGTTACCTATAATGCACAGGTCATTGCCAAAGTGTTTATGGAGGACATTGTTAGATTGCATGGGATCCCGAAGACGATCATCAATGACAGAGATACCATCTACACATTAGTTTTCTAGACTTCTTTTCAGGATGCTTTGGGTACATAGATTAATTTCAGTTCGGCATATCATCCAGAGACAGATGGGCAGATAGGGAGAGTTAATCAGGTTCTTGAGGACATGTTGAGGATGTATGTGATGGACCGACAGAAGAAGTGGGAAGATTATTTGCATTTAGTTGAGTTTTCCTACAACAACATTTATCATAGCTCCATTGGCATGGCTCCCTATCAGGCGTTATATGGTCGACCTTGCAGGACACTCTTGAGTTGGGACAAACTGGATGACAAGTTTATTCTGGGACCAGTATATCTTCAGGATTTAGAGCAGCAGGTTGTTATGATTCGACAGTGTCTTTAGCAGGCTAGAGCACACCAGAAGGCATATGTGGACACCAAGAGGATTGACCGTCACTTCTCAGTGGGTGATAAAGTCTTCTTGAGAGTTCATCCGCATAAGATTCCAATCCATTATGGAAAGGTTTCTAAACTATCGCCTCATTTTGTGGGGCCTTTTGATATTCTTGAGGTCATCGGTCTAGTTGCCTATCATCTAGCTTTGCCACCATGCCTTGCACAGGCCCATGATGTTTTTCATGTTTTTGTACTTCGTAGATATGTACCAGATGTTTCTCATGTTTTGGATTGGTCGGCATTACAGGTAGAGGATGGAGGGTAGTGGAGATTGGAGCCCGTATGCATACTAGAGCACCGGAGGTTGGCCCTTCGGGGTCGATATTTGGACCAAGTTAGAGTGCAAGTGGGACCGATATGACAAGTCATCAGCTACCTAGGAGGATGCTACACCACTGAGGGCTAGATATCTCTATCTCTTCTAATGACTTCCAGGAGGAAATCTAACTCTAGGAGAGGGGGATGTAGTTCCCACATTTTTATAGCCAAGTTATCTATTGGTTCCTTATGTATAGACATGTTTTGATTGAGACTCTGATAGATTTTGACATTTTGCTATGATATCTTATCCTCATGGACATTATGGTATTTTGGGCGCGTAGCGCCAATTGGACTAGATTCATATATTGATATATTTCTTGTGATGTTGATGACACTAACAGGGGTACATGATAGTGATATTCATTGGTTAGATGTTGTTTCTTGTGGTCGATTTGATTAATGATATAGTTTTTTGGATTTAATAATGGTAATCTCATGCTAGCCTAAGTGTATGTCGTTGTAATTTTATCTGTGGATGATTCGTGGCAAACTATGTGTATAATTGTATGCATTGCACTATCAATTGTATAATAATGTTAGGAAATTATAAGTTTGATTGAATTTGTGATGTGTAGATGATGTTTATTATATTGGACAGATGCGGTTAATGTGTGTAATAAGTGTGCAGGTGACAGGTATAGGAGAGCATGGGTTTCGTGGATAGCTATGCAATTGTGCATGAACGGCCCACGGCTGAGTCCTAACCATGCTAAATGTTTGAGGCCTTAGAATAGGTTTATTAATTGGGCACCATGGTTGAACCCTCAATCAGTAATGTATTTATGTCTTGCAAAATTAATTATGTTTAGGGTGTGTTTTATTAAGTAAACTAGTTTAGGGGTTTAATGATTTCATCTTAATTTAAGTGATGGTTTTGGGTAAGTTTGTGTGTGTGTGTTGGTAGAAGGGATTAGGGACCACATGTGAACCTTGGGTGGACCCCACACCCTCTACCCTTGTGCCCATGCATGCCAAACCCGAAATTGAGTTATTTTAGGCATTTTTAGGGACCCCTTTTGAGTTTGGGAGTTCCCTTAGCATAAAAATGGGCCCTTGGACCCTACCTAATAGGTAGGGGGCTCATTTCCAAGGTTTGGAGGGAGTTTCCCTCCCATTTTTCCCTCCTTAGTCACCATCCATGTAAGATGGTTGGTTTGTGTGTAATTGTTAAAAGTTGCTCCACTTTGTTTTATTTTCGTTTTTAGTATTTTGGGTGATAAGGGCTAAAAGGTGAGTTTACTTTTGCTTATTTGATCTTTTGGAATCTTTAACTCGTGAGAGGAGAGGGGGTGACACTTGTCACTTTCCCATTGAGAGGAAACTTTTGGGTTCCTCTTCTTATTCTTCCTCATGTGGAAGGAAGGGGTCTTCTTGGCTCATTTTTTTGGGAGAACTTGGAGAATTTTGGGAGCTTGGAGGTTTGCTTGGACAAAGGGAAAAGCTTAGAGTCTTAGAAAGCATTGTAGAGGTAGGATTCTTAATATTTTTCTTTCCTAGTTGTGCTTATCTTGTTAACTATGCATTGATCAATACAATGATGTGTGTGAAATGATGGGTTGTAAAGTTGTATGGTGAATGTAGTTTGTTTGTTTTGTACTTTGTTGTTTTCTTTTGTTTTCTCTCCACCATCATTTGGATTGATGGTTTTTGGAGAATGTAGGGGAAGAGAGAGGGATTTCCCTCTCAAACCTCATGGTTGTTGGTCAAGCCATGAAGGTCCCTTCTCATCCCCTCATATGGTTTGAGGTGGGAGAAAGGTTCATATGGCTTGAACCTTTCCCCATTCTTGGTGAGGAAACCCTTGTGGGTTTGAAAATCCTCCCAAGAAGGATTTCTATGACATAAAGGAGGAATAAGGAGGATGAATGATTAGGAGGAATAAGGAGTTTTGTAAACATGTTTTTGTAGGTGCTCCTATGGTTGGACACCTTTGATTTGGGCATCCTATTTCTTCTCTTCCCCCTTTGTGAGGTTGACCTTGTTCACCTCATGTTGTTGTTTTACCATGTGTGGTATGTCTAAGTGTTTAAATGGTCTTATGTAATTCTTGTTGTGTTTTATCCCCATTTTACTTGTGCACATTGTGGAAGTTTGTTCCTCTCTCCCATGGGCTTGGGGGAGGCTAGCATGGCTTCCAACCATGGAAAGGCATGTGATGATGCCTATTGGTTGGGTGATAAACAAGTCCTATCTCTTATTTCAACATCCTTGGAAGAACACTCAAGTTTGGAGATAGTTGGAGTCTCTTTGCCATCTTTTCCATCTTCGTATTTTGAGGGCATTACTTTCATTTTGTAAATAAATGTGGCTTTGTGAAGTTTTACATTTTTGTAAATACCTATTATTGTACTTGTTGCTACTTGTAAACTTTAGTAATTTCTAAGGAAGTTTTTCCTTCATTATTGCAAGAATCTTGTAAAAAAAAAAGAGAGAAAGGAAAGATTACAATATTGAAAACATGAGCTCTTTTATTTTACATGTCTTCATTGGAAGGTTTTGTTTGTTTATAAATCTGCAAAATATAGTTATGCATTATACATTAAATCTGAAATATTTAGTTGTGCTTACTTTTAAAAGTAATAAAAATAAAAATATGGCATTACAATTGCAAAAGTATGTGTTAGCTTTTGGAAAATATTTCTACCCTCTTGAGAGCATGTGCTTCCTCCAACAATTTCCCAAACCCACCACTACATCCCCAATATGTTGTTTCAAATTTAAGACAATTTTCATTTTTGTCTATGCACCGAACAAGGAGGGGTTCCCATGCACCGCCTCATGTACCAAGCTGCTTTGTAGAAAAATTAGTTCAAAAAAATATTTTTTTCTCCCTAAAAGAGGTTTCTCCACTAATTTTAGTGAACATACTAGTCACATATAAATTTAATGTATCTACTAAGTTTAGCAGACTACTTGAGGCCTCGTGCATTTTATATTAGTAGGTTGGTTGATAGAGTTACATCAGATCGGCTTAGTTGTGAAGTGAGTTAAGCTCGGAAACTGATGTCTCGCATTAGGGTGCCGACCTACACCAATGAGCTAGTTAGAATCTAGGCAAGCTGTGCATAGACCCTGCATCAAGGTTTTCACGCACCGAGACAAAATTTAGGGACAAGACCGAGTCAATCCATCACAACCTCCCACCAAGTTACACCAAAACATTATGAGGTACCAAACCAATCTCACACCGAGATCCTTGCCACAAACGGATCTAGTGAACCCTATTCTCTTTGGTGGGTTGCAAAACATGTTAACCAAGCCCAAAGCCGAGTCATTGCATGACTTGTGGAAGAGTGTTAAAAAGTGAGATATGCATAGAAGATGCTTTGGTATGATTTATAGTGGTTGAGATCCTTTCCACCATGCTTTGCAACCCTAAATAACTACACAGAAACCTTTAATGAATCCAAAGGAGAAATCAGTAAAAAACAATAACAAACATAACATAGGAAATCATTGCAAAGTAACAACTTGAGTTTCTTAGAAATCCTAAACTATCTCCGACTCTGCACGTGCCACGTGGCCTTCCTAGACATTGCCACGCTCCATTTCAAAGGTTAATCCTTTTTCTAATTATTTAAATATCTTGTCTTCCATTTCATATACCATGCAATATATGTACTAAGTTGGCTAGTGGAAGTGTTTTAGGAGTCAAATGTTAAGGGGTCAATTCCCCCTCCCAAAATTGTTTTATTATTTTGGAAATTTGAAGTATTTTCTAACATCTACTACCAAATTTAGAGGTGAAAAACTCCACTAAACCACTTAGTCATAGCTAACCCCCACCCCCCACCACTCCCCCAAAAAAAAAAAAAAAAACGGGGGAAACCATATTTTTAGGCAATTTTTTTCTTCCACATAGCTTAAAATTTGATTTTGAGCAAATTGTGCCAAAGGAGGGGTACACAAAGGGTCAATTTCAACTATTTTTTTGTGTGGATGATCACACTCTACTCTGCAGATGATTAAACTCTAATAAAAATTTATTTCCTCGCATGTCGAGATTATGTTGATGATCACACTCTACTAGTAAATCTTTTTCCTCATAGTCTCCAAGATTATGCAATGCGTTGGTTTTATGATCTACCTGTCCACTTGGTAACATATTTCATGCATCTAGCTGATGCTTTTATCACTCATTTCTCTATCAATATCAGCTCTAAGATCTCATATGCTCAACTCGTGCAACTTAAACAAGGATTTAATGAACATATAACATATTATGTCTTGTAATATAAGAATAACTTAGCTAAGATGTCTAATGTGCTCGCAGAATCTGAGCTTCAAGATCTATTTGTGAAAATTCTATTACCGCATCTATATGATAGTTTCATCTTTGAGACCTATCCATCATTTGATCATTTATGTCATACTCTTAAGCTACGTGAAACTAAACTCTTATCTATAGGCAAGCTTAAGTATCAGGAACAAGCTTCATCCTCTACGCACTTTCAAAGTAAATCAACTTTCAAGCCATATGTGAAGCTGACTAATGCTAAGCCCAATGTCAACGTTATATCTAATACCAAAGAGCTTCAATGGAAACATCCTAAGCGTACATATACAAAATTAATTGTTGCTCTGCATCTTTTATTGCCACAACTTATTGAGAGCAACCTCATTACATTCCTTTCACCTCTCAATTTGGATCCATCTCATCCTAAAAGTCATAATTATAATAAAATTATCGATGTGACAATCATCAATGCATTGGAAATTCTACAGATCACTATTTCAAACTTCATAATATTATTCAAGATCTCATTGATAATAATGCGCTTTAGCTTCTAGAGCCTACGGATTCTGCACCAATCAATGAAAATCACAAGCTCAAAAAATTCAATAATCCTCTTCCTAACATGATAAGAAAGTGTTTGACTCTTCAGACAATCATACATATCGTGTAGTGCCTCCTCCTACATTAGGAGCTCTTGATTTTCTAGTTGCTCACGCTGAGACATCTCCACCACTCATTAATTTCTATGATGATGACTATCATGATTCATTCTCTTTTAAGCACTTACAAATTAGTGTTTCTATTGGATCCACTAAAATAAATCACTATGGTTGATCCATCATTTCACATAAGCGCATGTTCTATTGCACTTCTCATTGCTATTGGTTATCCACTCACAAATCTCATATCCAGTTCCTAAATCATATGGATATGTCAAACTTCTAGTAATAGTCGGTCCTCTTACCATGCTTGTGCCTTTTCTTGTGGCACCATCAGTAGCAGAGTGTGGCATTCTCTTAGGTCTTCCTTGGCTCTATGTAAGTCGACTATCATCTCCATGCACCATTTGTGTCTAAAGTTCATCCACAATAGGAAAGTCATTACTATCAATGGTGTTTTTCCATCCACACCATGGCCACAACCTCCTCTTGAGGTTTCCATTGCACTCGCTATAGAATCTAGGTCCCCGTGACCTATCAAAGTAAAAGAAAAATATGCTCCTAGCTCGCTTTGTTCATGCAAGACCTAATCAGTCTCACAGGTTTGATAGTCCATCACATTAGTCTAGGTCCATCACTCGGATAACTCCTTTAGATAGGTGTACATCAGCGCCTCATTTTAATTCTAATAGGTGTTCATCACCTCCACGCTCTGCTTCACATAGGTATCCATCACCTTTGTGCTCTACTTCACATCATCACCTCTATACTCTCCTATACATAGGTGTCCATAACTATGTCTCATTCACCGACACATTATCTACCTCATACATTGCCGATCTTAGAGCATGGTCACACGCATATATCTCCACAAGCATAGAGTGGAGGACCTTCATATTTTAATTTAATCGGATAACACACTCACTATTGCACACTTGAGGGCACCATACTTCTTTCCCCCTCTCTTTTAGCATTCTTTTGTGTCTTACATATATTACATGTCGCATCTAGTATCACACACACATCATACACATAATACATGTATTACATATCTAGATACACTCATCTATTATCATTACCCGATGACACAATCTAATGCTATGGTTCACACTTGATTGTTGATGGATCACTACATTCATGAAGCCCACATCACAAGACACAGTACACACTTCACACTCGACACATTCACAACACATATTTCTTGCATCACACTTACACAAAACACACTATCCTATGACACAATCTAGTTCTAGGGTTCATACTCATCGCTGAGGGTCTAAATTTGAAATGAACCTCACCACATCATGCACACTCTATGCTCTATGCTTTATCGACCACATATTTCTAGAACACATCTTCAAACCTTTTCCCGATGACGCACTCTTGTTCTACGGTTCATTCTTGAGTACTGATGTGGCATGTATAAATGAACCTCACGTCATGCATACACATCCACTCGGAGGGCATGTGGCTCCTATCACACTCATATTGTATTTCATTCCATCTCATTCATAGCATACCGTATATCTTGGTTGCATTTACTCTTGTTTATCGATGCTTACATGTACACTTTTTATACATGCAAGAAAAATTTATTGACGTCATCATTTTTATATATACACATGTGTGTTCACTTGTCTTCTAGTTGTGAATGTACCTTTCTCACATATCTATACATGTAGTACAGATGCTTGGTACAATACCTATTACCAAGTACCACAACGGCTCCCCGGGGATCCACTTTTGTACACTACATGTTCTATTGTTTCATTTTTCATAGCACACTATTATTGGATATTACATGATTTGATATACATTTCATATTTTTAACATGCTCATGAGTGCTTCATGTGCAATTTTTTTCTTCTAGCTCTATTTTATTCCATGGCTATTTAACACATTACTTATCACTATTTTCCATTGCTTTCTCTTTTATGCCATTATTTTGGGCTTTGCCCTTTGTCTTGTGTGCACATTCTATGCTTTTAGACACGTCAACCTTTATTTTTCTTGCGATGTCATGAGTGATGTCCCATGTTTGCAATCCACTTTTTGTGAACTACTTTGTCTTCTTACGTGTTTACATTGTCTTCTTGTGTGCTAGCTTACATATCGTCCTCTCTACATGCATGTTTATCTTGTTTGCACTAACACTTGTTTTTCCTAGCCACTTTGTTTATGTGTGCCTTAGTTTCTACCAAGCACACTCCCTCCCCCTAGCAGGGCATCAATTTCATCACACTGGTTGATCCTCCTTTGATCTGCATACTCCTCGTGATGTCGCATACACCCCAAATGAGGGGGAATCTATTGGGTGAATCAGTCACCCCATTCAATAGTTCACAATCATAGTACAACATAAGATTAACATAGTACACAATTTCAAAATGTCCTGAATCGACTTGGGTCTTTAGTTTTTCATAGATGCTAGCACCTAGACACAAACATGAGTTCCCGGGTGCCCCGATCCTTTTTGGGTGACTATGACCACGGGAAGTTACACAATTTTTCTCATATTGGCACAATTTTCATCAATTTACAAACCTTTTTTCATCGAACAGGCACGATCCTCCAAAGACTTTCGGCATGCATATTATCTCCTTTTTCTATTTTTGCATTGGATCAAACTTGAATAAATCAGATCACACCATCTCGTAGTGTTGTATAAATAATAAGGAAACAATCAAAGAATGGAGAATACTGCTAGAAATTTCTCCCTACACTCCTCTGCTTTGTGGTGTGAGATTGCCCAAAAAATTCACACTTGGCATGAGATTGCCCAAAAAACTCATTCTTTGCTTGAGTTCACCCAAAAAACTCGTTCTTCGTAGAATTTTTAGAATACTTTCTACACTCTTCACTCATCACAGATTAGGTACACATATTCCTTTTCATATTTTTACACATTTTAACACTTTTTACACATTTGGATCAAATTTATCACATAAACGACTTTGAATACTCTTTTTCTCTTATTTTTGTAGGTCCTTCCTCATGGGAAGAAACAATCACATCATCAAAAACATCAAGTGATAATGACAACAGTAAAACGTGACATATACACATATAATTTTGCCCATAGGGTACTTCCTCTTCTCTAGCTTCCACGCTTCATTTTTATCACTCCATGATTTTTCTTGTCTCCTCGACACTTTCACCATCGATCTACATGGTTATTAGGTACACATCTCTTATCTACTTTATGTTATCGATAATTCTCTCAAAAACATAAAGTTCAGAAAATGTAGACACAAAATCATGTACTTTGGGTATCTATCTAGTCCTAATCACATACTACTATTCATATGATTCCTAAGCAAGAAAAGTACTAATTGATCTCTATTTTTGGCCATCTTTTCTTGCTTTCTGTTTCCACTTTTGGTTTTACATTCCTTACCTAGTATGTCTATTCATACTTTGAAATTTCTCACTCTAGACACCAACACCCATCCAAGATGCCAGCCAGTGCAGGCCCCCGTCCCCTCCAGTGCCCCCGACCCCTTTGTAATTTTGTTGACATATTTTGGGTCCTTTCTATACTTTAGGGAATCTTATTTTCTTTGTGGTTGGCCTTTTTGGGGTTAGTTATGATATTCAAGCAAGGTAATAATATAAATAGAAAGCTATGTGACCATAATAAAGAACCAAACACCAAACATTAGCTATCACCACCTAAGGTTGCATCTCAAGAGAATTACAAGAGAATTCAAGAATCCATTCTAGCTCCATACAAGGAAATGCATTCTTCTACATACACTTTATAGGAGGGGAAGTTCATTCTTTCATGCACACATCTATCTACATTTTCTACATCTTAGTACTTGCTCGTTATCAAGTGCAACACGTACAAGAGCCACCTAGGGCACAATTCTACACACACACACAAAACTACATTGGGTTTGAGATGTAGTGCAATACTTAGTTTTAAGATCACTTGTTTGACAATTGAATACAATCCAACCCCTCATTTGCATTATTTTATTTTTGGGATTTGAAGCACTTTAGGGTTTTGTAGGTCATTTCTTCATTATAGAATATAGGAGACATCTGCATGGGACTTAGTGTGAAACCATAGTGACACTTTGAATAAATCAAGTTTCGACATTTTTATTAGACTCTATTACCCCATAGAGGTCTTGGGTACCCCAAGCGCCCTCGTCCCTACCTAGGTGCTTATGTCTAGTATAGTTCACAAGTTCTATGATTTTGATCAAGCATTTTCAGTTTCTCGCCCAATCTATTCATCAACTTGTTTTAGTTTAGATATACTTTAGGATAAGTGAAATCAAGATAAGTTCCTTCCTATCTCATTTTATTTTATAATTGCATCTATAAAATTGCTTAACACTTGTATCTTATTGTATATCTTTTGTAGCAGTTTCTAAACTCAAATTTTAATAAAGCAGTTCATATTTTATTGAATCATTTGGTGAACTTGTCATTCAATTCTAATCTTCTTCTTAAGGTTTTTTCTTCTTATGCCTATCACCCATATTTTTGTTTTGGGTATTTTGAGCATCTCGAGCTTCCTCCATCCTTTAGTAGGGTCTCTAAATCAATGGCTGAAATCGATAACCCATTCACTAACTCTCAAAGTTCCTCTTGAAAATATTGAAGCATCTGATAGTGAGGACTTGTATGATGAAGACACAAATGCTGAATAAGATAAATTATATAATCTCATAGGTTTCTCTCAAGCTTTTCACAATAATATTTCTCATCTTCTACATATTCTTCATGCTTTTATTATTGTAAAAATACTCATGATGTTGCCTCGGTACCTCTTGTAGGATCTTCATCCACTGCCATGGCCTCCACTCAACCCCTTCATATTCCTACTTCCATGCCTACTGCTACCACCCTTATCATTCAACCTAACACTTCTAATGCAAAACATGACTCTTCTTCGAATACTCTTGATTTGAATTCTCTATATAAGGATCTACGCACAAAAATTTGCCAACTCCAATTAGCTACCTCTTGTGCATTTCTATCTTTGGATTCCACTTTACTCCTTCATACCCCTTTTACACCTGTCATTTCAATATATCCACTTCCTCTCAATTTTTTTCTCCCCAAGTTACCTATTTTCAAAGGCCATGGTGATCCTCAAGAGCATCTTCGAGCATTTCATGTAGCATGTCTAGACTATGTGAATGATCACACTCTACTAACAAAGCTATTTCCTCATAGTCTCCAAGATTATGCAATGCATTGGTTCTATGATCTACCTGTCCACTTGGTAACATATTTCATGCATCTAGCTGATGCTTTTCTTACTCATTTATCTATCAATATCATCTCTAAGATATCCTATGCTGAACTTACACAACTTAAACAAGGATCTAACGAGCATCTAGAGGATTATGTCTTGCGATATAAGAACAATTTTGCTAAGATTTTTAATGTTCTCACAAAATCTTAGCTTCAAGATCTATTTGTGAAAATTTTATTACCGCCTCTACAAGAGAGTGTCATCTTTGAGACATCTCCATCATTCGATCATTTATGTCATACTCTTAAGCTACATGAAACTAAACTATTATATATAAACACAACTTAAGTATCAGAACAAGTTTCATCCTCTATGTGCTTTTAAAGTAAATCAACTTTTAGGCCATCTTTGAAGCCTACTAAGGCTAAATCCACTATCAATAGTGTATTAAATACCAAAGAGCTTTAATGAAAACTTCCTAAGTGTACATATACAAAATTAATTATCGTTCCGCATAATTTATTACCACAACTTATTGAAAACAACCTCATTACGTTGCCTTCACCACTCAATTTGGATCCATCTAATCCTAAAGGTTGTAATTATAAATAAAATATCAGATGTGACTATCATTAATGCATTGGAAATTCTACGAGATCATTGGTTCAAACTTCATAATCTTATTCAAAATCTCATCGATAATAATGAACTTGAGCTTCCAGAGCCCATGACTTCGTGGAGTCACCAATGAAAATCACAAGCTCAAAATATTAAAAATCCTCTTCTGAAACATGATAAACAAGTGGTCGAATCTTCATCTAATCATACATATTGTGTAGTTACTCCTCCTGCATCGGGAGCTCTTGATTTTCTAGTTTCTCATGCTAAGACATCTCCACCACTCATTACTTTCTCCGATCATGACTATCATGTTTCATTCTCTTCTAATCATTTACACATTAGTGCTTCTATTGGATCCACTACAATCAATAACACTATGGCTGATCCATCATTTCACATAAGTGCCTATTCTATTGCATTTTGTTTCACTATTGGTTATCCACTATCGTAAATCTCATATCCACTCCCTAAATCATATGGATATGTCAAACTTCTAGTAATAGTCAGTCCTCTTACCATGCTTGTGCATTTTTCTTGTGGCATCATCACTCTCGAGTGTGACATGTTATTACATCTTCCTTAGCTCCACGTAACTCAAAGCTATCATCTCCATACACCATTTGTGTCTAAATTTCATCCACAACAGAAATTCATTACTATTAATGGTGTTTCGCCATCCACACCATGGCCACAACCTCCTCTTGAGGTTGTCATTGCACTCACTAGAGAATCTAGGTTGACCTTGTGACCTATTGAAGTAAAAGCACAATTTGGTCCTAGCTCACCTATTTTGCACGACCTAATCGGTCTCATCAATCTGCTAGTCCATCACATCATTCTAGGTCTATCACTCAGAAAAATCCTTCACATAGGTGTACATCACTACCCCATTTTACTTCACATGGGTGTTCATCACCTCCATGCTCTTCTTCACATAGGTGTCCATCACCTCCGCACTCTCCTACACATAGGTGTCCATCACTATTCAGGTTTCATTCATCTAAACATTATTTTCCTCCTCATATCACCAATCTTAGAGCATGGTCACACGCCTATATCTCTGAAAGCATCAAGTGGAGGACCTTCGTATTTCACTTTAATTAGATAACACACTCACTACTACACACTGGGGGACCATATTTCTTTCTCCCCCTCTCTGCTAGCATTCTTAGGTGTCTTACATACACTACACGTCACTTCTATTCTCTCACACACATCACATACATCATACATTTCTTACATATCTTGATACACTCTTTTATCGTCATTACCCAATGACACACTCTCATGTTATGGTTCACACTTGACTATTGAGGGCTCACTACACACACACTACACACTACACACTACACTACACACTACACACTACACACTACACACTACACACTACACACTACACACTACACACTACGCACTACGCACTACACACTATGCACTATGCACTACACACTACGCACTACGCACTACACACTTGGCACATTCATGACACATCCTTCTTGCATTACACTCTCACAACACACTACCCTATGAAACACTCTAGTTCCAAGGTTCACAATTGATGCTAAGGGTATAAATTTGAAATGAACCTCACCACATCACTCAAACTCTATGCTCTATGCTTTATCAATCACATATTTCTAGCACACATGATTAAACCATTTCCCGATGACACACTCTTATTCTATGGTTCATTCTTGATTGTTGAGGTGCATGTATAAATGGAACTCACTTCTTGCATACACATCCACTCGAGGGCATGTGGATCCTATCATACTCATACCGCATTGAATTCTATCTCATCCACAAAATACTACATATCTTGGTTGCATTTACTCTTTCTTACTGATGCTTACATGTACACTTTTTATACATGCTAGACAAATATCTTGTATGTCATCATTTTTCTATATACACATGTGTTTTAAGTTGTCTTCTAGTTGTGAATGTAGCTTTCTCATAGATCGATACATGTAATATGGATGATTGGGACAATACCTATTACCAAGATCATCCTGATGGCTGCTTGGGGCATCCACTTTTATACACTATAAGAGCTATTGTTTTATTTTTCATAACACACTATTATTGGATTATACACGCTTTGACATACATTTTATATTTCTAACATTCTAATGGGTGCTTCATGTGCAACATTTCTCTTGCAAGTCTATTTACTTCCATGGTTGTCGACACATTTCTTGTCACTAGTTTCCATTATTTTCTATTGTATGAAAAATTTTGTAGGCTTTTCCCTTTTTCTTGTGTGCACACTATATGCTTTTGGCCACATCATCCTTGATTTTTCTTGCAACATTGTGAGTGATTTCCCATTTTACAACCTATTTTTGTGGTCTACTTTTTCTTCTTGCGTGCTAGCTTACATATCATCCTCTACATGCATGTTTATCTTGTTTGCACTAAAACTTGTTTTCGCTAGCCACTTTTTTTATGTGTGCCTTGGTTTATACCAAAAAAATCCCTCCACCAAAGAGGGAATTATTTTCAACACAACATTCAGTCCTCCTTTGGGCCACATACTCCTTATGATGTCACATGCACCCAAAATGAGGGGAGTTATCTATCGGGTGAATTAGTCACCCCACTCAACAATGCACATCACTGACAACACATGATCAACACAATACACAGTTTCAGAAACAACTAAAAATTTGACTTGGGTCTTTAGTTTTGCATAGACACCAGTGTCCAAATATAGGCATGAGTGTCTAAGCACTCGTGACCCTTCCTAGTGCTTATGAATAGGGGAAATTACACAATTTTTTTTTTTTCGATTGGCACAGTTTTCTCACCGTTTTCCACCGAATAGGCACATTCATCCGAAACTCAACATGCATACTATATCCTTTTTCTATTTTTACATTGGATTGAATTGGATTGAACTTGAATAAATTAGGATCACACCATCTGTAGTGGTGTATAAATTGTCGGGAAGTAGTCAAAGAATGGATGATAATACTAGACCTTTCTCCCTACTCTCTTATGTCATGGCATGAGATCACCCAAAAAAATCATCCTTCTACAATATTTGTAGGATCCTTTCTACACTCTTCACTTATCATGAATCAGGTGCTCATGTTCCTTTTCACATTTTTACACATTTTAAATATTTGGATAAAATTTTTCACATACATGACTTTGAATACTCTTTTTCTCTTCTCTTTTATAGGTCCATACTTATGAGAAACAACAATCACATCATCAAACACATCAAGTGACAATGAAAATAGATACAATGTAACATAAACACATACGCTTTCAGCCCTTGGGTTACTTCCTCTTCTCTATCTTCCAAACTTCATTTTTATCACTCCACACTTTTTCTTATCTCCTCGACACAATTTTTCCATCGATCTACATGGTTATCAGGTATGCATATTTTATTTACTTTATGTTATTGAGCATTCACTCAACAACATAAAGTGGGCACAAATGTAGACACAAAATCATGCACTTTAGGTATATATCTAATCCTCGATCACATAATACTATTCATATGATTCATAAGCAAGAAAAGTACTAATTGATCTTTTTCTTTAGCCATCTTTGCACTTTCTTTCCATTTCCACTTTTGGTCTTACACTTCGTCTTTCCCAACCTATATTTTCATACTTCGGCATTTCTCACTCTAGACACCAACACCGGCGCCCGACGCTTTGTAGTTTTCTCACATATTTTAGGTCCTTTCTAGCCGTTTGGGCATATTATCTTATTTGTGGTCCGCATTTTTAGGGTTAATTATGAAATTCAAGCAAGGGAATCATATAAATATAAAGCTATGTGACCATAATAAAGAACCAAGCACTAAGCATTAGCTATCACTACCTAAGGTTACATCTCAAGAGCATTACAAAAGTATTCATGCATCTATTCTAGCTCCACACAAGGGAAAAGGTATTGCATTCTTATACATACACTTCATAGGAGGGGAAGTTCATTCTTTTATGCACACATCTATCTACATTTTCTACATCTAGCTACTTGCTTGCTATCAAGTGCGACATGCATAAGAGCCACCTAGGACACAATTCCACACACACACATAAATAAATTAGGTATGAGATGTAGTAAAATGCTTACTCATAAGATCACTTGTTTGACAACTGAGGACAACATGACCCCTCATTTGCATTATTTTATTTTTGGGATTTGGTACACTTTAGGGTTTTACGGGTAATTTCTTCATTACTGAAGTTATAGGTGTCATCAGTGGATTTCATGCGAAACCTTAGCGATCTTGAAGAAATTAGGTTTCAACTGTTTATGGCGAGACACTTGCGACCCACAGAGGTCTCGGGCACCCCAAGTGCCCTCGCCCCTACCTAGGCACCCGTGTCTAAGATAATTCATAGGTTCCAGATTTTGATCGAGTATTTGCGGCTTCTCTACCCAATCTATTCATCACTCGCTCCAATTTAGATATACTTTGAGATAAGTGAAATCAAGTTAATTTCCCTACCTCTCTCATTTTATTTCATAATTACATTTGTAAATTTCTTAGTTTTTGCATCTTATTGTATTTCATTTGTAGCGGTTTATAAACTCATATTTTAATAAAATAGTTAAGATTTTATTGAATAAAAAAACAACAGAGTTTCATTCTAGAAGAGTACTTATAAATCTCTAGGTAAGATTGATTTGGTTCATACCAATCTTTGTAGTCCAATGTAACCTAGTCATTCTATATTTTAATATTTCATACTTTGTGTTGATTATTATTCAAGAAAAATGTGAATTTTTTAATCTTTGGAACAAAAGTGAATCTTTTGAGAACTTCAATAAGTTCAAATTGGGTGTTGAGAATGAGTCTAGTTGCAAAATCAGATCTATCCTCTCAAATCGAGGGGGAATTTACCAAGATCTTGAGTTCAAAGCCTATCTAAAAATTCACAAGATTCATCGATAAATGCCTCATTTACACACACCTTAGTAGAATGGTGTTGTTGATATAAGGAAAAATACTATCATGGATATTGTGTGTTGGATGATCAATGATTTAGGAATTGTGAAGAAATTTTGAGCCGAAGTAGAGGACTATAATATATTTGTTGAAAAAAGTGCGTATAGTTTCTCTTGACGGAGTAACTCTACATGAGACATAGTCAAATTAGAAGCAATTTTACACATCTCGGAGTATTCCTATGTAAATACAACATGCACATACCCAAGAAAATGAGAAATAAATTGGATATGAAATTAGAGAAATTCATCTTCATTGGCTACAGTGAAGAGGCTCTTGGGTATATATTGGTGGATCTAAAGACTAAGAAAGTCTACACTAGTAGAGACATTCAGCTTATTTGACAAGAAGTAAGTTGAGCCTCCTTCCACAGACTCACTTGATGTAGAATACACACTTGTTTTGAAAACAGTAGAGATCTCCCCCGATGATGACAGTGATGATCGAGACATGACCACAACCCACGGGAAAAATACAACATATGCCCAAGTGGTATACAAATATGATTCAAGATGCTAAGTTGGATGATCCTCTGGATACATCCATCACTAGACTATAGACTCATAGTAAATCTTGTGAAGAAATAAAAATTTCTTTAATGAGTAGAGTGGTTGAATCTATTGAGCCCTCTACTATCCAGGAAGCTCTACAGTCAAAACATTGGAAAGATGTCATGGAAGTTGAGTATCAATTAGTGATGAATAACAATACTTGACACCTTATCGATCGTCCACCATGGAAGAATCCTATTGTTTGTAGATGGATATTAAAAAAAAAAGTATAAGGTAGATGGTACTATTGAAAGTACAAAGAAATACTTGGTAGTAAAGGGGTATGCACGGAAGGAAGGCATATACTATGAGAAGAGATTTTCTCCCACAGCTAAGAACAAAACAATCATGATGATATTTTCTATAGTTGTACAATTTGGATGGAAAGTCCATCGAGTTGACATGAAAAGTTCCTTTCTAAAAAAATATCTACATGAAGAATTCTACATGACTCAACCTGAGGGTTTTATGACACTTGGATCGAAAGCGAAGGTATGTAGACTCATCAAATAATTTTATGGCCTTAAACATGAACCCCAAGCTTGGTACATCAAGATTGATGAGAGTCTCATCCAACATGGATATTTGAGATATAAATATGATATCAATATCTTCACCAAGTGGTGACGAGGAAAAATTATGATAGTTTTTGTATATGTCAACAATCTATTCATCATTGACTTCATAGTGAAGATGATGGTTGCTATGTAGAAATATCTTAACCGATCGTTTGATATGACAAATATCGAGCTCACACACTCTTGTATTATATTATAAGTATGACAGAAGGAGAATCATATTTTTGTTTCTCAATTGAAATATACCAAGACAATGCTCGAGAAATTTAGGATGATGGATTACACATTGATTGCTACACCCATGGAGATGAGAATTTAGTTATCTCATACAGATCCATATCCTCTAGTAAATGTAACTCTCTATCGATAGTTGATTGGGAGTCTCATTTACCTGACATATACTAGATAAAATATCAATTTTTTAGTTAGCTATATTCCCTTATTCTTGCAGGAACCCAAATTTTTTCATTAGAAAGCAACAAGGTGGATCCTAAGATATCTTAAGGGCACTCTGTATCTTGGTCTAGAGTATAAGAAGAATGATTAGTTCTTCTTGATTGGATATTTAGATTTAGATCATGTAGGTAACATAAATTATAGGAAATCCACTTATTGATTTGTATTCTTTTTGGGATATGGGCCAATATCATGGGGAAGAAAGAAATAATACTTTTTTTTCCCACTCTTCTATAGATGTCAAATATCATGCCGCAGTGGAGCTATCTACAAAGCAATGGTTACGTCACATACTTGAGGGTATTGGAGTACCACATGATAAATATACTACCTTGTATGTTTACAATGAAGGTGTTCTAAAAATTTTTACAATACATTTTTCATGAGAAAACCAACCATACTTGAGGTACAAGTTCATTTCATTTGCAAGCATGTTTTGAATCACAATATATAACTTCAATTTTTTCCAACAATTGAACGTTGAGAAAATATTTTTATGAAGTCACTTGCATACAAAAACTTTGAGTTGTTTAGAGAGTTACACTCCTCTCTTGAGGAATTGAAAAATTAAGGGGGGGAATGTTAGGTAGAACATTTTTTACATAGGTAATTTAGCATTGTATTTACTATTTTCTAGATTTACCTTAGTTACTTTTACCTTTTGTAAATAGGTATTTTACTTGGGTAAATAGTTGGTTTGTATTTAGTTTTATACTTATATTTTTATAACAATTCATATTATTTTATTCTCGTATAATATTTATTACATCACACGAGGTTTATTGTTGTACACTGTGTAATATTTCCATGTTCATATTATGATGTGCAATATCTATAATTACTACATATTCCATTTGCATTATAACTAGACATTTTTCTTATTAATAAAATCTCTAGTAGGATACTTCCCTATTTCATCTAGAAAATTCCACAAAGATACATCCCTATAGAAGCTACGACTTAAAATAATCCTATAAAATGTCGAATGTTTTCTACTAGGAGGGTTATTTTTGATCAATTGTCAGGAAGGATGATAATGCCCCTTGTTCATATTTTATATATTTGTCCAATGGTACTTTCTTAGTTTCCATATAGAAAGCAAGGTCCAAATGTTCTTGTAAGAGTAGACAGGCATAACATTGTCATAAGATCTAGAATTAATGATACACTTGGTAACCTTAAAACCATTGACAATTATATATATATATATATATATTGGATCTATCTTTCCTGATGAGGATGACGTAGTTGCCATAGTATTTTGGGAAATGAGACCCTTTGGACTAGGCAAGAGTCCCTTAGAAGGGAACTGACAAACGGAGAGGTTTTACTTTTGAAAAACATGGCTAGCATGTCGAATTTCTTAGGATTAGATTTTAGATACTTGGAATCCCAAAATTTGGATCTTGGATCTCTTTATAAGATCTATGATATCAAAGGTAGGGACTAATGAAGAAGTAGGGATGGAGATTTGAAGACTATAGGGTATTTTATTAGGTGAGTTACTAGTATTAGGAATACTAGGGAAAGATTGAGGTATAACAACTACACTTTTATCGAAGGTTTTCTCTTTAGGTTTAAATGGTAAAGGAGTCCCCTTTCAACAAATATTGGTATAGGATTAGGGATTTCTTTGGATTTGATATGCTCCTTAAAATTTTCAAATTATTTCCTTTGGTTTTGAGACCTAGAAAAAATAACAAAAGAATGACTATTCATATCATCGATCGCTTCATTACATTCACTTTCATCGATTCTTATTCCATATACCCAATATTGGAGTCACCAACTAGTCCTTAAATTTATTCATTGGTGTATCGACATTTTCTTCTATTTATCTGATCTCAAATACTTCTTAAATTTCATCTTCTTGGATTTCTACCACTACATTAAATGGAGCTGCTTCACTAGCTAACCTTGGTGGAGGTGCATGTAACCTATTTTGATTACATTTTCTAACATTGTTGAAAAATTTCCTAGGTATATTTATATATGTGTTGACATGAGTGTTATCTCGACACTTGTTTATTCAAAGCCAACATTTCATTCACTAGTATTTGGACCAAAGGATCAGTTGTGTCTTGGCATGAGATTTGAAATTTGTTAATTATAATAGGATTTGAATTGATGTACCTATTAATAAAATTATAATTGAAATATTTTTCAGGGGTATACTCCTTCAATACCAACTCCTTGAATTTCTCAATGATTAACTTGGTGGTATGAGGATTTCCTTGGTCATCGCTAAAGGTATAGAGAATCTTCTCTATCATTTCATCTAGGTCATGATTGACATCAATCCCCTCATTCTTTGATTCCTTCAACCTCTTTGCATGCTCCTCAAGGATTCAAATTCTAATTTTTGTAGCTGTTGAAAGCTAGGTTTGGTCCCTAAGATGTTTTTCATTGATGTAATTTTATTCGACGAGGGTATATGAATCATCTCTCAAGAAATATTTAAGCTTAGGTAGGCATTGGTTGAGAAAATTTAACTCAATTCGATACTTGTCTATGGTTTTCCTGAGATATCTACTTTAGTATCAATCTCCATGTGAATTTGAATCACCTTTGTTAGAACTCATTCAGATTGTTTGATCAACTTCTTAGTCAATTCCTTAGTATCTCTTACCATACAACCTATATCCTCAACAAAATTTAATGTAAATGAATTACTTATTTGAATATGGGGTTTTGTTGAGACAAAGGACTAGAGAGGATTGACCATCTTCTAAATAATGATTATGATTTTATCAACTCTTTCCTTGAGGTGTTCCTTGGTGGATTGATCTTTATCCATCTTTTCAAAAATCTTGTCGATTGAGGTTTGGACTTCCTCCTTGGATACTTCCCTCGTAATTTTTGTTTGGTTAAACTTATAGAATTGATAGTATTGTGTAGAGGTTTCTTGTTTATCTTTTTCCATTGGAGGCATAATGATCTCAATAAAAATGTCACCCTATTCATCATCGAAACCGCTTCAAAACACCTTTGGTTTATTTACTTCTCATGAAGGGGTTGGTTTGAGATACAAGTTTCTGAAATCAATTTCCTCTGGTTGCACCACCACCTTCCTTTTTTGGTTTAAACTTTCCAATCATTCGGGGATTGTGGGGCTTCTTTAGGATAATACCATATGTTGTTGTGGATCATGTATTGAGGTTCAAATCAAGATGTGAACTAGGTCGAGGATGCACAGCTTGGGGATACCATGTGTATGGTTATTGAGGGAGTGATTGAAGAGGAGTGACATGATGGGAGCTTGACATAAGTGAAGAAGGTGAAATGTGTGAGTTTAGAGAAGGATGAGGTTTAGATACAATATTATAACTTGAATAAGAAGTTGGAGGAGTAGGAATATGCTTGGGAGAAGATGGGGAAGCTAATGTTGAGTTGTATGGATGAAAATTTTTCAGGTATCTATAGCCTAGAAAATTTGTGATAAGTTTGGGATGAGTGATTGAGACCGAGGATCCAATATTATGGTATCCATCAAACCTTTTTAGGATTCATAAGTACTTTTTCCAAACCACATGTTTCGTTATGAACAAACTTTATTTTTGGTGTGGTGGTGGTTCCCTTAGTGGCCTTTCCATTTTCTTGTCATGTTTCCTCTCTAGTTTCTTTGGAATATTCTGTCACTAACCCACTTCAAAGTTGCTAGCTTCAATTTTTTCACATTGAATCCTTGGGAAAAATCTGTTTCATAGTTCTTGAAACCACCCCTGTGGTTCTTTCCTTGAGAGAAGTGGACTTAGGCTTTCACTAGTTAATCTTGAACAATGGTTAAAAATTTATTTTCTTCTACTCATACGTTATTTCCATGACATTCCCATCATCGCTTAAACCTATTGGGATATCATCCATGTCAAATTGATTGATTTTTTCAAGGGACATATGATATGAAAAACCAAATTAGGTGACACACTTCAATTTTTTCTAGTTTTTGGATACTTAAAAAAGTTCTCTTAATTTCCCTCAAACGATTAAAAATTAGATTTAAAACTTTTAAGTAGTTTTAACTAATAAAAACCAATAAAAATGAGGGAAAATATAGTAGACAATGCAAACCATGTTATAACAGACTTCACCCGACGTGGACTATGTCTATGGGTCTAGAAAATATCTCGACAAGATCTATTATGATGTAAAAATTACTTTGTATAATAACAATTAAATCAAAATATGTCTATGGCCTGCAAAAAAATCTATATAGTCTCTAATAATATATCTGAACATATCTCCAAAAGATTGCTGCAAATAAACTCTCCAAACATGCTCAAAACTTTCCCAAAGGGGCTATATACATGATAAATTACCACTTCAATTACAACTCTTGCCCTTTTATAATGTTTCTAAGCCCGTGAGATAGAAGTTAAGAGATTATATTTTTGCTTGATATGTTTGGGGTTCAAATACCCTATCATGCACTTTGTTTTTATTTTCTATATCCCAAAAAATCAAAATTTTATATTAAATTATTGTTTTTTGTTTGTGAAGTTAAGCACATAGCCCAACATCTAGGCTTAAAAATACAAGTTTGGGGTCACGAGTTCACTCCCCACATCCATCTTTTGACTTAGCTTAATGCACACTTCTTTGGGAAAATATCCCACATGTGTTTGGTGAATGATGACAAAAGTCAATATGTTGGTTCGTGGATTAGGCCACACTTTCGCTTATTTCATTGCTTGGAGCTGAGTCACCTTCCAAATCACCATTGAGATCGATGATGTGTTGTGATTTTCCCACGATCCATTCAAAGTCACTTGGCCATTTTAGATCTATCTCATGAAATATGTAGCAATATATAACTCACCATGTGGCATATGGATATTAGTGGTTATGAGTTTAGCTCATCGAGCTAGGCAATGTGGGACTCGGTCGAGATGGATATGTTGAGCTTTGACAACACTATGTGATTTAATCCCACATGTAAGGTAAATTGGTCTTCAAAAGGTTTTATAAGAAATAACCCATAAAAGGCAATATGAATAATTAGTGGTAGGGTCCCCATCTTGATAAAAAGTGGACCCCACCCATTAATGGCCCCAACTAACATGTAGTGTGGGCCCCACATCGACCGTCAAAGACCGAGGCTAAAACCATATTTTTTCTTGAACATTATTTTCCATTTGTCGACACATAATTCATCCAATTTTCCAAATCTGATCATGTCACGTCATCTCAAAGTGTAACCTATGCCATTATTTTTCTAGTTGGACAAAAATTCACTAGGTTGTATCGTCATCGTATGAAGTTCATTTTGTTCCATTTAAACTGCATCCAAAATCTCTCAATGAGCAGTTTTATGTGCGGAAATTTCATGCCATGTGCAAACTGCTGTTTGATTGATTCAATGTGGGGATCCTCTTGGATCACTCCTCCCCATTGAGGAACTTTTGGACCACCAAAATTTTGGTTTTATTTTGACAATTAATATGAAAATGTGAAGTTTATACCAAACTTTTCATTTTATCCATTTCTCGAATACTTTATTAATTTATCTCAATTTTCCATAACTTATTGATAATATGTAAAAATTGGCTCAATTTATTAAAATCAATGTTTAAATCTGAATTATAGTGCCAAATTAGATCCGAGAAAATTTCTAAGTGACTTACTTATCAAATTCCCAATTTATGGATACTTAACAAAGTTCTCTCAATTTTTCCCGTAAATAATTAAAATTGTCTTTGACTTTAAATAAATAATAAAATGATAAAAATAGTGAGAAAAATGAGGAAAATATAGAATGAAAATGTAAACCAAGATGATAAAATAATTCATCTAACGTGGGCTACATCTCCGAGTGTGAAAAATCTCTAGAATCGCTCTATTATGTTGTTAAATTTCTTTATACAATAATAATTACATCACAACACTTCTTTGGTTTCTTACAAATATCTAAATTATCTCCTTGGTTTAGTCTCCAAAAATTCCTGTAACAAAAATTATCTAATTTTTCTCACATATTTGTTAAAGGGCCCAACAACATTCAAAACTTTCCACTTCAAATACAAAATAACACCTTTCATAATGTTCTCTCACCCATGGTGTAAGCGGCTAAGGATAATAATTTTAGCCTAAATGGTCAAGGTTCGAATCCATTGCCTAATGTATGGTATTTTCTCCTTAATAGCCCGCACTATAAAGATAAAGATGATTTCCTTAGTTATCTTAGGAAATAGATTTCGTGGCCTAATTGTGAGGTGTTACATTTAGTGTGAGCAGGGTCATGGGTTTGACCCCGCTCCACACGTCCTCCTTTTTGCTTGACCTAAATTACATTTAGTGAGTTGAGTTTATCCCACATTGGGTGCATTGATGGATTCAAGTGGCTTTTAATAGCTCATGGTGATTAAATTTTGTTGTGTCTATGGCCATCCTCTTGGCTTTGTTTTTGTTTCGATCTATGAACTTGTCATCCATTGTGACTTGACACTAAGATCACCTTTGAATCAAATTTGTTGTGTTGAGTTACCTAATTGCGATGAGCTATGCATGTTGACATTGGAAGTCGATGGGTGTTGTGAGGTGTCTCGGCCATAGAGATGGAAATGTTGACTTGGTATTGACTCGCCGACTGTGTGAAAATGTAACTCGACCTCTATCTCATTGAAATTTGGTGACTATAGAACGTTGCAAAATTATGTGGTTTAATCCCACTGTAGTATAAATTTGTCTTCCAAGGGATTTATAAGAAAAAATGATACAATGCAATGTGAAGATAGGTGGTAGGGTCCCCCTCTTGAAAAAGTGTGGACCCTACTAGTTTTAATCCCCTAGTCAACACATAATGTGGGCCCCACATTGATCGTTGAAGACCAAAGGCTAAAAGCATATTTTTTTAAAACTCACTTTGCCAATTTTCATCATTGAATTCATCCACTTGCCACACTCTCATCATGTCATCAACACTTATTTCACTAAATTTGGACTTATTCCAGTTCGAGCAACAAAAATATAGCCAATATTGGAATCCAAAACTACTTGTTTTGGATTCCAAAATGTTAAATATTGGAATTATTTGGACTCCAAAATCACACATATTGGATTCCAATATCGCATATATTAGAATCCAGAATCACATATTTTGGAATCCAAAATCACATATATTGGAATTCAAAATCACATATATTGGAATTTACTACTCTCCAAAGTCCCATATATTGGAATCTAAAAATTCAAATATTTGAATCCATTATACGGACTAGCATTCACTAGGCATTATCTATGCTTTGAACTAAATAGAACATGTATATGTTTTATACGAGCTAGTAGTTGTTAGGCATTATTTATGATTTGTTATGTACAAAACATGTTTATGCTTTATAAGGGCTAGTAGCCGCTAGCAATTTCTTATGCTATGTTATATACAAAAAATGTTTATGTTTTAAATGGGCTAATGACCGCTAAGTATTATTTATGCTTTATTATATACAGATCATGTTTCTGTTTTATACGGTCTAGCAGACACTAGGCATTATTTATGACATGTTATGTACAGAACATGTTTATGTTTTATATGGGATAGCGAGATGCTAGGCATTATTTATGCTTTGTTATAAACAAAAAATGTCTTTGTTTTATACGGGGTATCGATTGCTAGGCATTATCAATGTTTTGTAATAAGGTTCTTATCAGTGTTTAAATGTCTTTAAGATTAAACTATGAATATTTGAATAATTAAAATGCCTTGTGGCCCAAGCGGCCACTAGGCTAATGAAATTCAAGAGATTTGAGACACTTCCAGGTTCATGCAGTATGATGTGATTGAACCTCAACGTAACTAGAGAATTACTAAAGATATTATGAATAAATTAGAAGAGGGTGACAATTTAGAGTAGGAGAATGTAATTAACTGTAAAACCAATCTAGATATATTTGCGTATTCAATTATAGATATGAAATAAATTTAAATTTCTTTACTAAAGATAGAAATGTAGAAAAGCATTTTAAGAATTGTTTGAATTTTATTGTAACACTATTCTTGAAGATCTAGGATCCCAAATTAAAAAAATAAATCATAGTGAAGCTCCAAAAATAAGCTCCCTCAAATTCGGTTTTTGATCAAATATCATCCTCGAACATCTTCTCTTGTCCTTCAATGGTTGCAACAAAGGCCATAATGTGGTGTTAAATTTGACGCCTTGTTTAGACATTTTTTTATCGTTTTTATCCGTAAAATAGTTGCAAATATTTGAAATAACCATCACATATGACTTACATATTTTAGATATGACCATCAATTTTTCTATAGATTTATTTATATATTAATTATATTAAAAACGATTGAGTATATATAGTATAAGTTTATATTTGTTTTATGAACAACGTAAAAAAATACTATTTTACAATTTTTCAGGGGAAATTTTTTTCTGATAATTCACCACATAAGTTATTCAATCATACTGTCAGCTTATAATTAATGAAAATATAAATCCTCCCAACTTATATTTCGACAATCTCAACATAATATAATAGATTTACGCAAT
Source organism: Taxus wallichiana var. yunnanensis (assembly GCA_018340775.1). Taxonomy (NCBI): domain Eukaryota; kingdom Viridiplantae; phylum Streptophyta; class Pinopsida; order Cupressales; family Taxaceae; genus Taxus; species Taxus wallichiana. The sequence goes on along the minus strand of CM031239.1, from coordinate 1,018,309,763 downwards.
ACATTCATAATAACATATGAATGTATATATTATTGACAATGTTAAGCAGTACCATCATAACAAAATTATGAAAAGATAAATAGTTATTTAGCATTTTCTTGCTCCAAATATTTGATGCCCTCTACCACATTCAATCCAAATATTTGATGCCCAATACCAAATTCAATCCTTGAGACACTATTTGTGATATTTTTTGATGCCCAAGATAAACAATCGATATTTTTTTATTGAAGCCCATTGATATCTTTTTAACACCAAAAAAAAAAATGATGTTGTTGGACCAAAATCCCGGTTCACAGTACGGTGATAATAATTTTATAAATTCTGACAGGCCACCTTGCAGGTTAACAGTTTTCATGCCAAACTTGAATGACATCTTTCTATTGTATGTTTTTTTATCCCATATAATAGGTCCTCCATATCTAAAATAAGTACATAAATCTTATCGCTATCTACAGGAAGTAAATAAATTTATTTTCATCGGCCACATATCAATTATTACCAATTGAAATAAACAACATTTTAGCTGACAGGATAATGATTTACCAATTGAGATTGCATCTTGGATTACACCACCATTTCATGTTACTCGATCCGTTGATGCAAGAGCTATTTCAAATAAAAACTCATCAATTCATAATGTATTTCTTGCTATTGAAAATGTGAGAACAATGTATTTGAAATAAACATTAATCAATTCATAATCGATTTCATGTTATGATAAATGAAAACTTAATTTAGAAAACATAGTGGTTTATGTGGTGATATGGTAAGTACAATTTCAATTGTTCTCTATCCTATGTTTCAAATTTAGTGGCTTCTAGTTTATGCTTATATTTTCCGAACCATCCTTTGTGTAAAATAGTCCTCAACTATTGATGAGGATTTGTGGCGGCTAGGCTATGCCATATTTGGCCAAACTACACTTCATTGGACAAACTTTAACAAGGCTTACCAAGTCTTGCATTACAACCCTACAAGGGGATCAAGCCATATGTATTTATGCTTAAGATGTTGTTGAAGCAAAAAAATGTTAATTTAATGTAAGTAGTTAGTATGCAGTAGTGAATCAACAAAGCATTGTAGACAATATGCAGTTGTAAATCAATGAGACATTGATAAAAGTAAGGTTTTATAGTCTAACCATTTCTGTATTGAATATGGATGCACAAAGTCTACTAATCTCTATACTTCATTTGAAATTGTTAGCATAGCTTATAAATGGATTTCCTTAAACTTTGTCTTCTACCGTATGCTAATCATATAAACTAATTTTTGTTAGTTATCGTTTCCTATAAATTTGTGGGCCTTATAAATGATTTTGTTGTAAAATACACATGGCTAACTTACCAGGTTGTGAGAGTTTATTCATGTTGGATACATCTGTGCCCTCCACGGTTACGTTCTTGATTGTTGGTTGTCTACATAATCATTTATTATCTTATAAATTTGTGAGGCTTATTAGTGGTTTTGTTTGTAAATTCACATGACTAACATACCAAGATATGATTGTGTATTCATGGCAGATGTGCCCGCATCCTCCACATCTGTCATTTGAACTATAAAAATTAATTGTTTGTTAAAAATTGAAAACCATGGCAATTGAAAATAGAGCTCATTAAACAAATTTATAAAATGATTGAAGGTAAATCACCATGTTGAACTGGTTGTGTAGTGTCAAGTTGAAAGGGTTGTACATAAGCTTTTATAGATTTGTGGTTGTTTGCATAAAAAATAAATGTATAAGTAACATATATAGGTTAAAAGCCATTAAACAAAATCACTTGTTGAAGTTGTCTTCGGTGACAAACCTTTCTTCATATGAGAATAGTAATGTTTCAGAAACATTTCTTGACTATGTGTCTCAATAATAAAAACAACAGATAGTTTAGAATCCACTAATGCACAAAGTGTGACACTTTGTCTCCGTAAATCACTAGTACTAGAGAATATTTTGAACAACATCGAGTGAACATATCAGCCTAAAAATCATATGATCTTTCACAAGGAAAAGGATGGATGTTTCCTTATAGGCCAATTTCACTTGCAATTACCAATTTTTGTGGCAGTTTATCCATCTAATCCCTAGTAACCTATTCTCTATAATCATCATTATTTTCGTAGTTGAGCATTTGGATATTATGTACATAAAACATAAACTTTTGAATATCCCATTGCTATTGTAGAGTCTGTAGCATCCATCTATAATTGATACTCCACTATCTTTAACCTTTTCGATGTATCTTTTTACTGTGTCTCTTAACATTTTTGAATAACCAATTGGTATTAGAACAATATGAATACAATCTAGCACATTGGTTATGATAAATGTTAGAAGCTCCATTATTACATCAAAAGACATATCGCTGACCAAATTGCAAAAATCAGTGGTCACATATTCAACATTGAGAGGATTAGTCAAAGGAATAACTAATAAAGTTGATGAAAGATGGAATGGATATGCACATTTACAAGAAAAAATGTCTGTCTTCCATCCTTGTTGGTATATTTCCTTCCAGTGACATCACAAAGTTGTCTAATTTCTTTTAAGCCTTGATGGGAAGAAATTATTCCACCTCATGATCTTTTTTCCTTTTTGCCATTTTTTCCCCATATGGGAATCAAATTTTATTTTTCCATTTATTTTTTCACCCAATAGTATAGATAATCGGTGGTAGTTTGATTCATGAAACTTAAACTTTTCAATTACTTTGGATTCATTGCAGCTACCAATACAATACTACCCGGATGCTTATTCTAAACTAATGTAGAACTTTTTCTCTCATTTTTTTGTCTCCTCTAATTCTTTAGCAAGTAAGAATCAAATGTCTCTATTATTACACCAGCCCTAGGAGACCCAGTTGATTAAGTATTCATTTTCAACCTATGCAATTTTGATTTAGATGGGTCTATCTCCAATTTAGTCAAATATGTTCACCTCGGCATAGTAAACAACTTGGCATGTTTTGGAGGTGAAAGAAAACCTTTTCTATGCGAGAAATGAAAACAAAAGATGTTTTTTAATTTCTATATAATTTTCTTTATATTGTAAATATACCAATGTGAATGTTTACTGCATTTGAATAACCAGTTTTGTCAAAATCTATTAGAATCCCCAAATTCCAACCATATTTTGAACAAGAATATGGTCTGCATTGTTTATGGAGGCATGCATTTCCCATTTCCTGAACAAAGAAACATCCAACTCCATATCCAGAATAAGACACTTATTGTTTTCAAAGTTAAAGTGTTCCACATGGACACACAATGTACCCAAATTAATAACTTCTGACGATAAAACAATACAAACTTCCTCGTGATTTTCATAAAAAAAAAACCACATGTTGACGTGGTAGTTTTCGGGGAATGGATTTCCACAAATCATTCCTCGTCTCTTTTATTCCAAAAATACCACCTATAATGAATGGAATTGTTCTAAATGGAGCACAAACAATGGAAGATATTTTACTTATAATTAGAGTAAAATACATTAATAATTAGGTCATTTCTGAAATTTAAAGTGTTTTTCTCACATTTTATAATAAGGAATTTAAATACTACCATAGCAGACACCAACCTCTAGATTTATTTACTATGTATCATAAGAGAGTAATTAACTTAATGGTTAACGACCGCTAGGATTCAATAGGACATCTTATGTATCATTCAACTAGTTACAATAATTCATATTTTGTGGATCAAATCAATAATAACACAATTTTCTAAAATTCTGAAATCAAATTATGATGCATTAAAAGATATGAAACCATTTTCACCTTTTGAAAGGATTACATATGAGTCGGACAAGCTATAACATTATATAGATAGCATGATAGGAATGTTAAAAATATACACTTTAGTGGTAGATAGACTTCTAGTCAACATATAAAAGAACAATGTAATTTTTTTAGCCATTTACACCTATTGAATGGAAAATCATAGAGGACATTAAGATCTAATAGTTGGTATTTCTAAGAGACTTTGAGCAACAAATTTCAATAACAGAGTTTGCGGTAGCTTAGGATTTTATGTTTTAGAAGTTAATGTGATTTATGTGTATATCGTTTATATTGTAGTAGTGAGGATTAAATCCTATAATAAGACTATGGAAGACGTTTAAAGGATAACATTCGGAAGATCTAATGTTAGGTATTTTGAGGAGAGTATTTGAGCAAAAAATCACATTAATGGAGTTAGTGATAGCTCATCATTTTTTGTTATATAAGACAATGTGAAATATATGTATATCAAACATACTTTATTCATTATGTTTAAATGTCTATAAATAGTCTAATTATGATATTTTAAGCATAGCACTTGGAGGGCGATTCCACAAAAAGCTATAAAAAAAATGAGAATGATTACACTTTTCCTAAATGTAAGTATGGCCATCATCACAATAGTCATTTTCATGGAAACAATGCTCTCTATAAGGTCATGGTGGGTTATACCTATTTGAGAAAATATTTGATTATTAACAATGTTTAATGAGTACCACAAAAACAAGGGTCTATTCTCTCTTACTCTGACTATAAGTTAGATTTACAATACTAATTGAAGAAATTTATTCCAAATTGTTCAAACTTATGTTAACGCATTTAGAGTTCCAGTATTCTTAGGATGCAAACATTTACTATCTGATACATTGTATTGATTGAGGGTAAAAAGCACTAAGAATTTAAAAATAGTGATAAAATAACAAATCATGACCTAGCTTAGTAGAAGCTAGGGTCCTACCATTTCATCTTGTCATTGTAATCACTTTCTGTACACTTTTTCTCGCTATTTATTTTCATTGATTATAATTGTATCATATTTGATAGACTATCCATGGTGGAAACAAGTGCTACTCTACAAATCCTCGATAGGGATCAATCCATATGTATTGTCCATAAAATATATTTTTTGTAACATATAATTCAAAATGTTTCATATGGGAAAAATTGTTTACCTAACACTTAGTTTCATTACTTATCAAAAGTAACGACATAATGAACACTAGTTTCAATAGTCTATTATTTCAAAAATTACAATAAAATAATAAATCACAACCTAGCTTTGAATGACTCAGAGGCTACTACCATTACGGTCATTGTAAACTCTATCTGTCATGACAAATTTGGATCACTAGTGTTTTTCATTGATTATAATTGTATCATGTTCATTGGAATGTACCTGACGGAGATAATAGCTACATTGCATACCATATAGAGAGATCCAACCTTACGTAGTTCCCATAAGGTATATTGTTTGAAACACATAATTCACATCGGATGTTATGAGAGAAAATACTTAGAGAATGCTAAGCCTTTTTTCCTTATCGAAAGTAACGAGATAGTGGATGCTAGGATCAATAGTTTCATAATTTGAAAATAGCAATAAAATAAAAGATCATGCTCTAGTTTAGCGGTCGCTAGGCTCCCACCATTACCGCTAGTCATTATAAATACTATATGTACAACTTTGGGTCGCTATTGTGTTTTCATTTATTATAATTGTAACATATTGTTTGTGTCGTCCTGAAGGATCCAAGTGCTGCACTGTAAACCCTCAAGAAGGATCATGACTTATGTATTACTCACAAGACATATTATTTGTAACATATAATTCACATCTTTTTGTACGAGGAAAATTCTTAGCAATGACTAAGCTTATATACGTATTGAATGGAACAATTGCTAAGATCAACATTTTTTTATTTCAACACATTATCCCCTATTTTTGAATGATTGTTTTGTCCATTTATTTTAAGTGTACCATATTTTCTAGGCTATGCATGGCGGAGAGAAATCTTGCATTACATACCCTCAAAATAGACCGAGACGTATTATGTGTTTCCCATACACTCAAAATTTCATATTGTTGAAAATAGACCTAAAATAACAAATCATGGTATAGCTAGGATCCTACCTTTACCTCTTCTCATTATAAACACTATCTTTACAGTTTTGGATCACTAGCCTTAATATGTAGTTCCCATAAGATACATGGTTTACAACTCATATTTTACATCATTTACTATTAAAGAAAATGGTTAGCGACCGCTAAACTCCTTTACTTATTGACAAAAATGGTATATCGTAACCCTAGGTTGCAAAGTTTCTTATTTTGAAAATAGCCATAAAATAACAAATCATGGTATAACTTAGCAGACACTAGGCTCATACCTTTACCTCTTCTCATTATAAACAGTTTTGGATCCCTAGCCTTAGTATGTAGTTCCCATGAGATACATGGTTTTCAACTCATACTTCACATCATTTCTAATCAAACAAAATGCTTAGCACCTACTAAGCTCTTTTACTTATTGATAGAAATAACATAACAAACCCTAAACTCAAAAGTTTCTTATTTTGAAAATAGCCATAAAATAACAAATCATGGTATAGCTTAGCCTCTAGGCTTGTACCTTTACCTCTTCTCATTATAAACACTATCTGTAAAGTTGTGGATCACTAGCCTTAGTATGTAGTTCCCATGAGATACATGGTTTTCAACTCATACTTAACATCATTTCCTATCAAAGAAAATTCTTAGCGCCCGCTAATCTCCTTTACTTATTAACGAAACAACATATTAGACACTAGGCTCAAAAGTTTCTTATTTTGAAAATAGTCTTAAAATAACAAATCATAATATAGCTTAGTGACCACTAGGCTCCTACCTTTACCTCTTCTCATTATAAACACTATCTGTAAAGTTTTGGATCACTAGCCTTAATATGTAGTTTCCACAAGATACATGGTTTTTAATACATATTTCACATCATTTCCTATCAAATAAAATGCTTAGTGCCTGCTAAGCTCCTTTACTTATTGACAAAAATGACATATCATACCCTAGGCTCAAAATTTTCTTATTTTGAAAATAGCCCTAAAATAACAAATCATGATATAGCTTAGCGACCGCTAGGCTCCTACCTTTACCTCTTCTCATTATAAACACTATTTGTAAAGTTGTGGATCACTAGCCTTAGTATGTAGTTTCCATAAGATACATGGTTTTCAACACATATTTCACATCGTTTCCTAACAAAGAAAATGTTTAGCGCCCACTAAGCTCCTTTACTTATAGACAAAAACAACATATCAGACCCTAGGCTCAAACGTTTCTTATTTTGAAAATAGCCATACAGTAACACTATCTATACAATCTTGGATTTCTAGCCTTATTATGTATCCCAAATAGCTTGTTCAAACTTGCCACGTGGCACATTTTAATTAGAGAATTAATTTAAATTAGTGCACACTATATCTAACAATGTAGAAATCAATTTTGATAAAGAATGGAACGTAAATGTCTGTATATTATTCTAATAAACTTCAAAACTATGTTTAGGATTTATTTCTTCTATTTTCTTATAATATATATTTTTACTATGCTTGTTTTAATATATGTTATATAATATATTTGTTATTATGTTTATATTATTATAGGCTATAGACAATGAAAAATTGCATTGTTTTTAATTCATGTTTATTTTTAATTTTTAAACCATGGAAAAATAAAAATTGAGAAATTTGAATTCCCTCGCATTTTCGGATATTTGAAATTTCAATAGCCCGCCCTTTTGCTTTAAAAGGGGAAAGTGAATTTTTCAATTTTTCATATCCCGCTCTTTTTCTATTTTTGAATTTCTTTCATGGAATGTGCTAAACAAATTATTAAATACCTCAAAGAAATGTTGAATAGGGTTTCTAATTTTTTTGGTCATGTAGAAAAGCATGTCTTCAAAATTAAAAATACACACACATCGTAGATTACAGGGCCGAGTGTTCAAATCCCGATTATTTTTTCATGCAATTATAATCTTGTTTGCAAAGAAGGCACACAAAAGATGCACACGAAGGAGGAAAACAATAGAGATTGTGAATAGAATTGTGCAAATTGTTTGATTGAATTAACATATGGAGGTTTCACTCACATCATAAAGCACGAAATAATCCCATATATTTATAGTAAAGGTGTACCTTTTTTATCACGAGTTCTATTAGTTTCTCTCGTAGTCATTTGTTACTATGTTTTGCATGGTAGTCCAATTGTGATCCAAACTTGTGTGCAATGAAAAGTTTGCAAAAGATATGAAAATGGGGTAATAAATTCTAAAGAAACCCCAAAATATTTGGAACAAACAACTCAAATGACCATCAGATTAGAGATAAGCAAGAGCTACCTATTTGCATGCATATATAAAGCTTGAATTAAACAATCAAACTCTAAACATGACTATATTAGTTTTATAATCCATGAAAGCTATCTATAAGTGAACCTATTAAAGCTCTAACAATTAGTTTTGTGTTTATTGATGTTTCAAAAGCTTAAGAATGGAAGCTCACCATTAATGGTTTCTCCCATTTACCTAAAGCTTTGAAAGGATTAGGCTCAAATAATCTATGAAATGACTCTAAAAGACTTAAGCATGACCTAAATTAGAAATGAGAGAGAGAGAGAGAGAGAGAGAGAGAGAGAGAGAGAGAGTTCTTAGGAAAATGTGGGAGGGGTATCCCTCTATTTATATTTTTGGATTTGAGAAAAGATGTTTTGGATGCATGTGGGACTAAAAGGAGTCAAAAAGTTGATTTTTAGAAAAACATATTTGGAGGTGTGAACAAGATTTTAGGAAGCTAAGTGGCTATTTGGAAAGGTAATATATTTGTTTAGAAAGTCAAATCCTCTTTAGAAAGTCAATAAGAGGGTTAATTAACCTAAACAAGGTTAATTAAAGGGAAACAAGCTTATAGAAGCCGGTTAGAGAGGGATTAGCATGGTTTAGGGCATTTAGAAGAGGTTAAAAAGGGTATTTTACTAGTGTAGTGTAGTAAATTAATACAAGACTAGGATAGTTAATATGATCTTAGTAATAAGATCATGTAGACCAAATTATAGGTGTCTACATTTGCCCCTCTTTGGGGTGGCGTAAGTAACGTCACTTCAAAGAAAGTAGACAAGCATAAACAAGTAAAATTTTGAAGGGGTAGAAGAAAAATTAGTAGGATGAGGATGCCCCCTCAAGTGTTGATGGGGTGATGGAGGAACGTGACCGACAATCGAAAAGAAAATAGAAGAAATAATAGTGCAAAGAAAGGGGAGATAGAAGAGAAAATAACAAGAAAAGGGATTTTGAGCTATCCACAAGGCATTGCTATATAAACAATTCTATTCATCATATTGCTAGTAATCTTCATCATCGGTCCTTATTAAAATATGAGCATATGAAAGAAACGTAAAATGACATAAAAATCCAAGATACAAACATCTTTCCATTGCTAAAACAGCCAACTCCATGCAACATACACGAATGCAATGCAATACGAGAAGCAAATAAACTCACTTAACAGGGAAATAAGTACAATCACACACACTCAAACCAACAACATTTAAGACAGTTGCACAAATATTTTGTTATCGAGCTGCAATCCCAAATGTTTTGATAAATGAAAAGGGTTTAAAATGATGCCCCAAGTGATTTTTATATGCAAGGAGAAGATGGAGGACACTTAGGTTCGATGAAAAAGAAGTGTGCACATTGAAACAATACCAGGCAACTCGTGTCCCAAAGTATTGACAAAGTAAGAAACATAGCTTTTGTAAATGGTTTGGAGATTCAGAGGATCCATGAGTCATTGTCTCAATATGCGTGGAAATTCCAACAAGATATGAGATGAATGTCATGTGAGAGACACAAATTTCAGCAAATGAGTTTATTACCAATTTTAGTCCATTTCTAAAGTTTTCACGATTTGTTTTTTAGATTTTTGGATGATTTTATACTTTTAAATTTTTGATCGGTCAGAAGAATTTAAGAAATGGAAGATCTCCTAGAAGCACGTAAAAATGCTCCAGAGTGAGGAGAATGGGTGTCGGGTAGCAGTAACATGCCCCGATGAGAAGAAAAATGGGCCAAAAATAATTATTTAAAAATAATCATGGTGATAGATAAAAATAGAAGACAAATAAAGGCCTTAAATAGTTAAAAATGTCCCAGGGTGAAGAGATAAGTGCTAGGTGGCAAATAGTGCCCCAATGTAGCGGAAAACCAACAAAAATAATTATTTAATAAAAAAAATCATTTTTAGTGAAGAGAAGAAGTGTTAGAGTGATCACAACAAAGAAACATGCCCCGAGGGCATCTTGGCAGCCTAATATACTCGACCCAAGGGGGTAAATCAATCACGACCAGTTCATTTGTAGCAGAGCTCTTGCAAATTTTTACCACGAGCGAGTGTGAGAGCATTGGAGTGAAATGGCAAGATTTTTGAGGAAGATGAGATGAGAAGATCGCATTCGAGAGTTTCTTTGAGATGTAATGGATGGACCCTACGTGAGTGCCCTATCCTTGCTTTGTCCTTTTAGCATTTAATGACGTTTTTAATGTGTTTTAGGCTAGTTTAGGGAAAATTTGATGTATGCACTGCGCACATGTGTCAATAACATAGGTACATATAGGAGTACCTATCAAAATATGAGTATGTGCACATGTATCCGTCGAAGGGGACACACATGTGTTGGGAGGGGTAAAATAGAGATGTGCATGTGCACGTGTCGATTTGCGGCGTAGGCATTCGACGGGGGCACAATGCATCCTACGTAGGTAGGGGGATTAGGTGTAGGAAGGGGGTGTATGCAATGATATGGGCATGTAGTGTCTAAATGGAAGTGTATACATGTTGGTCATGCACATGTCGAACCAGGAACGCATACGTCGAAATAGGCACGCATGTGCCAAGGAAAAATACATAACTTACCATTTGCAAATAATAAGCCAAGTATAGATGAAAATAGACTAGATTGTCATAGAAGAAAGTGAAAATTAGTATCTTAGATGAATGAAAGAATAATTTACTAGAAAATTAGATAGAAGTAGATAAAAATGTAACCCTAACACGTGTATCATTTGCTTATGCGTAGCAGATACTACCCATCCTCCACACCAGAGAGAGATATGGTTGCATTGCCACGATAGAGTCACGGTTTGACTAGGAGGATAGAAATATACTAGACATCCTCCTATATGTTACGTAGAGATAGCCTATGTGGCCAACATACAACAGATCACAATAGACCATGACCCCGTGAAAACCATAGCCAAGTGGTGGCATAAGCGAGAGTTAGTGCTTCCAAATCCCCACCGAAGATATTACCATTACCTTGGAGGACATATGGTGTATTATGTGATTCCCCATCTAGGGTGAGTTGATTTAGTATATGAGTCACTAGCCTGATATTGATCAGTGCATTATAAAGTTATTTGGCATTCCAACTATACCGCGTCACGAGATGACAATGAGGTTATCGCAGTGTATAAACGATCCTAAGCTTGATCGAGTTGTAGTATACTTGATGGCTTTTGTCAGTGGAGTTTTAATCCCTTAAAAATAGGAGCTTCATTTCCACTTGGCCTTATTGGAGTGATACACAATTTGATTGATGATGAGACACACTGTTGGTGCTAGTGCATACTAGCACATTTATACTGGGACCTGAACTCGATCACATACTACCATCAGAAGATGGTAGGACCTGCCAGGATGCTTTAGATTTGGGTGTTGGACCACATTGCTATTGGTCATCCACAAGTTTATTGAGGGTCTGATCTCCAGAGGAGCCTTTTGTTATGGGCTGGGTTCCGATTGGTGATGACATGCGGCCACATATGGGAGACAACTACCGTTACCACTAAGAGTTGGATGACTTACGGTAGGCTGCGTAGTATGAAGACCATATAGACATTTCCAAAGGGGCCTTAGGATGCCCTAGAGATGAGTACAACGACCGTGGAGCATTTTATTTTGGGCAACCATAACTATATGCAAGCATTTTACTGATTTGATCCGTGCTGTAGATAGTTTGGCACTACACAAGATGTACCAGGGGCCGAGATATGTGGTATGCTCATAAGGCCTAAGATTATTTTGACATGGAACCACATATCACCGCAGATAGAGCCTTGGCTAATTATTTATAGGCGAAGGCACGCTTTAATGGGTAATTTTGAGACATGTCGGATTTGAGTTGTACACGAGTATGCTTCATGGTACCACACATTTTTACCTCACCGATTGATGATTATGAGAGCAGCCTATGCGGCAGAGTGAGAGCACCTCCGTAGTGCCTCTTAGCAGTGTGGTGACGAGGGTGGTGGTGAGACCGGAGGTGATAGGGATGATGATGATGATGATGATGATGATGATGATGATCCTTTTGATGGCCAACATCATGAGGGGATGGGGACATGGTCCTCCACCGTAGTAGCCACATAGATAAGGGTATTGGACCGAAAGAGATAGGTTCCCCAAGCTCCTGATATATAGTCACCTCTAGTAAGCATTCCAATGGGGATATATGTCCCATTACAATAGATGTTTCCATAGTAGGGTCCACAACCTCATGCTCCAGGTGGTGGTAGAGATGATGGACAACTAGTTGTGATTTAGTAGCAACTACATGCGGCGATAGACATTCGATTACAGTGTATCAACCAAGAGAGATCGGGATAGAGCATAGTTACAGGTTGTAAAAACAACAAGAGACTAGGTGAGAGCCCAGACCACTCAGGGTGGGGATGGAAGAGCATGACAAAAATAGATTAGGAATCTAACAATACAAGGTGCTCAAATATTAAGCCTCCTACATTAGGTGCATACACATGCACATGGTGTCATTGTACTATAGGACCGGGCCCAGATGAGGTTCATGGTATTACTATTCGAGAGATCAGAACGGTCCCAATTCTAAACTATTACAATGCATAGATTGCGTACCACAATTTTGATAAAAGCCCATGCTGATATGGGTAGATTGACAGGGGAGTGAGATTCTATTGTACAAGCAGCCACTACTTTTGGGGATATATAGATGATTTAGGACATCATGAGAGCCAGTGGTGAGGCCTTGTATTATAAGGCCACTACCATCATATAGTTCTAGTAGGGGAGCAAGTTACACCATTTGATCAGCTATATGTGAGCAGGATAGGTTCTAGATCATGACAATCGGGGTGGTCGGTTAGATTAGATTAGTACAACCACCGACAACAAGGTGGTACACCTAGAGCTGACCCATCACATTAGCTACCATTTCATCATCCAAGTCATAGACCAAGAAGCCCTGGAGAGGGAGAGATTCATGGTTGACTATCTCTTTTTTTACTTGACATATGTAAGTATACATGTCTCTTATGAAGGCTGATTTTGATTCATGCCCTTTAGATGGAATATTTTGTATCGATGATGTATATCTTATTTTGAGACATATATTTACATATGTATATATGGACATTCGATGGTTTATATTGTCATGTTTTTATATGCTCTATGATGATGATTCACATTTATAGATGTATGATGAGTGTATCATGGTGATGTATGATTCTCATTTCCTATGTATATTTCATGCTAGATAGTGATGTTGTACCACATGTTTTTATATTGATGATATATCTTTAGATAATATCATATGTTTTGGACACGAGATATTCTGGTAGATGTTAGCATTTGGGATGATATTAGATGATATTGGTGCAAGGGGGATAGATTTGTGATTATGTGCAACCCCTCTTGCCCCCATTGATGATACGATATGTGATGATTATCTTAGTATGCATGTATGATGTAAAAATTAACATTTTTGTATATATGATGTATTAGATGATGTTATATGTGATGAATGATAGATGTGATAACAAACAAATGTGTAGTAAACAAACACACAAGCAAAAGTTAACAAAAATAAACAAATATACACCTACAAAACTGCACACAACAATATGCAACTAGAAATGAACTCATGCAAATTTTATCAATAGATTAAATTGGTATCCAATCTAAGTAATTAAAATGAATCCTAATAGATGCAGACAAAAAATGATGAAAACATATCAATATTTCACAAGCATGAAAGTTTAAAAATGAACTCAATTACGCACATAATTAAATAAAACAAGATTCAATCTAAGGTAAGGAAATGAACCATACTTTAAATCATACAACGTGTAAGGATACTTATAACCAAAACTATACAAACCGTTGAAAATAAAATAAATCTATTCACTATGTAACATCCTCATTTTAGACAATGGAACAAGTCAATTTTTTTTTTTTTTTGATAAATGCATCCCCAGTTTCTAAATACATAATTTAGAACTCACAAATCAAATAACCATTCATTTAACAGAGATAACCATATGCAGCAACAGAATGAATGACTCGAGTACCTCCGATCTATTCATTTCATGACTCGGTTATCTACCGATCTATTCATGAGTAATATGAGTTGGCGTTATTATTTAACACTTCACTCCTGTGGTTCTCTTCCCTATTCTCGGGATTCAGAATGCTCTGTCCAAGGAACCTAACTGAATAATTGTTACCATTATTCATCGGCATCTCATCCCTTAGACTAGGTGAATTAGGACAACGCAATCAAAGCAGCTTGCGATACTTTGGCCAAAGATTTGAAACATACTTTTATGTCTCGTATTCCTTAATGGCATACTCGTCAATCTGAATACGCCCTTCACCCCATTCTTATGTTATATAGAATGTCTTACACTGACTACTGTCAGTCCTTCCTTTCACAACCGAATCACTCGGAGATAGATTAGCAAGGTGATAATGTTATATGGATGCCCATGAGGATTAGGGATACGGTGACATCCTGGTTCAACCCAGCAGTTAAACCAGTGTGTCATGATACCCCGAATCTCCTAGGCAGCCTTATAACATGGCCACATTCCTAATTGGTCCCTGAGTAACTCGTCGAGATCAAAGTGTAAATCTTAGCGATCAATGCAAAGGGTGTCGCCATAAGTCACCTGCATTGTTGTAACTTTGAGAAGATCCTAATCTTCTCGGAGGTACAACCCTGCAGTTGACTTGTGTCGTCAACCTTTAAATCCGCCTCGAAAAGATCTACTTAATAATATGTGTTACGCACGTTGAGTTTTAAATTACTTTAAAGACTTTCCCCATAGGTTAGCCTTTCCCAATCCCTGGATTCTTCGTCTTAAGACGACCTTCCTCAATAAAACCCATTACATGGTAGAGGTATTAAGGTCAAGCTCTCATCAAGGAGTCATTAGAATACACATGATTCTAAAACAACAGAATTGGACATTATCTCATTACCTTCATATGAGATTGCCATCTAAACCCCATTAGATTTATTTCAGTTCTCTTAACTGAATTTATATCATACTTATTAGTATAAAGATATAATTGGTTAAGAATCCAATTTAATGTTGTCCTACCATACTAGGACTAGGGATTAGTAATTTACATCAGCTTGATTAGTGTTCTGTTTAGGTTCGTTTTAACCCTATCTTTTTAAAAAGACAATGATTTAAATTTCAATTGAGCTTTCGATAGAACAAATTAGAGCTACTAAACACTCATAAGAATTCAATCACATTTTCTTTAAGCTTTCATTGTCAATCACAAAAGCATCCAATTACACAAAGATAACATTGCCACTCGCATATAAACCGAAGAAGATCAACTATCGTAATTAAGAATACAACACATAAGTATCAATACTTATTTTTATTTCTTCGTAACTATACAATTACATTTTAAGCAAGCAAAGCATACTTGATACAATGCTTAACGGAAAAGAAACATCTTTCCACATATAGTACATTTAGAAAATCAAGCTGTAATTCATTATAAATCAACTTAAACAATCTGATCATCCTGTCAGATCTGCATTGCTTTACCACTTACGGCAACCATCTGCAAAAATAGTCAACATGAGTCAGTTTGATGAACTGAGCATGATAAGCACTAACTTTCAAAACAATTGCAATCCGTCAATTGTTTTCATTAAACACCCTATTTAAATGATATAAAATCACCAACGAGTAAACATATTCAGACTATGCCTTGGTAATACAAAAATGATTACAAACGTGTAACTCTATCATTGTTACAGAATAGTCCTAAACATTTCTCAAATATTTCATCAAGTATTAAGAATCAAAGAACGAAAGTATCCAAACAATTATCTTTAATCCAAGATCAGCAACATTGGACAGATCGTTCCATTCATCCGAAAAGGAAATATCATAACAACTCTTGAGTACATCAATATGTTAAAACAGCTCCTACTAATACAGATATCAACATGTATTAAAGTAATAGAAGAGAAGGAAACCAATCATTCACACTTCCTTCCACACAAGTTCACTACTGTACCGTCTCCACATATGGAAAACATTCATCTGGTAAGTATACGAACAAGTCCGACAAGCCACAAGAAGAATCACTATTTTATTAACAAAATAGAACACAGCAATAAATCAGTCGAGACGTCAACAGCACACTGTATTATTTAAACCTTTAATTAAGCAACTACAGTCAGTAGCCCCCATGCCAAACAATGATGTCTATCTACCAGGCAGACTCAGAGTGACCTTTCACAAGAAGCAACGACAAGAAGATAACACAACCATTACCTGCTTTGGTACACCAACAACTCCAAATTCAAACATACACAAGAATGGATAACAATGCGAAGAAAACATATTACGTCTTCAATCCCAATAACAACCTACAGCCTGTTCAAGCCTTTCTTACTGTGTAAGGCTTTAGACCCAAGGTCAAATTCAGAGGATCTCCTTTGTTGTCACAGTCGACAAGAGGCTCGAAAACATTAAGCCATGACATTTACCCATAACTAAGCAAAGAGATCTTAAAACGAAAACCACGCACCATGTACAGTCTCGCCAAACGGAAGTAAAATCAGGATGGAAGCATAACATGGGACAACGAAGCCACTTCTGAACGCAATCAGAACTGAAAGTATGTGTTTACAACCTTCTTTACAGAAGCCATAACTCATGGCGTCAAGATATTGAAGAAAGCCAACAGGGCCAAGAACATTACCCGTTCAAAC
This sequence comes from Taxus wallichiana var. yunnanensis, assembly GCA_018340775.1. Classification (NCBI taxonomy): domain Eukaryota; kingdom Viridiplantae; phylum Streptophyta; class Pinopsida; order Cupressales; family Taxaceae; genus Taxus; species Taxus wallichiana. The sequence continues at coordinate 1,018,292,873 of CM031239.1, read as the reverse complement.
TCGGGCTTATACATACAACAGTGACATGTATACCATTCGAGGATTTAAAACAAAGTCCATAAACAGTATTCACCATTTAGCCTGTCCAAAGGCCGATATACAAAATATCCTTCCATACCCATGGTACCCAATGGTGTCAAAACAATAGTAACCCAACAGGCTTAAATTGAGTCAATAACACTGTTTAAATAATAAGTTCAACAGAGTTTAAAAACAGTAAACAAAATAAAAAAGAAGATAATGAATCCATCCGTGCCAACAATGGCAACATTTAAATTCAGGCATAAGCCAATTCTGAATACCGAATTTCCAAACAAGGAATCCAACGGAACCCTTACCAATATTTTTCGCACAAGATGGCACAGGAAGGAAACGTAGAATTTCATCCAAAGAGTATATACCACAATTTCTTGCAACACGAAGGTAAAATAACAGAGGTCGTGTTACCAGTCACTCCTCAAGTACAAAATCAAATTACCAGTATTCAAATAGATATTTAAATGAAGTTTCAACAGTGATCCACAATACGAATCATTCAATGGACTCAACAGAGTCGTTCGAATACAACAATACCTATTTCCATAATGCGTACTGTCAACGGGTAAATCCTTTAACCACAACGCAAGAAATACACAATTTCCACAAAGGTCGCAATGAAATACTGAAACACAACAAATTAACCGTTCATAATGAACTTAAATTACCATAGCGATACCTTACTAGACTCTGTAACCTTCAACTATGACAACCACCACAAAATATACAAGGAAGCCCAGTAAGACTGAACATTCACACAAAAGTTCAACAGTATCTTTTCCGACAGTACCACAATAAGCATCGACGACCAAAAATCGACAAGCATTACAGTGGCCTATACCCATCACAGGAATAATCTATGGACTCTCGCCGAACAGGCCGAGCAATCATACTTTTCATATATATATCTCCCATATTTAAGCCAGAATGAAAACACGAAGAATAAAGCCACAATTCGAATTTAACAAACACCCATCAAGGGATAATTGAAAAAAATCGAACCAGAAGAGATACAGTACCAAAAATCACACAAAACCACCATAGAAAATCATTCATTTCCATAAATCATTTGAACAGAGTTGTTCTAATGAAATCACTTGAAAGACAGCAAGATTTTTAAAGGTTAGGGCCTAACATGCCTGGATTTTTGCTCAAAATTCCGAAGCAGACCACTGGAAGAGCTCAGACTTCCTTTTCCTTTTCCAAGTTAGAGCGACCAACAAAATTTTGTTATCTCCATGACATATATATTTTCCTTGCCAGAGAAAAGAGCTAGATACCCTCATACTCGCCATGCAACTCAAAGAAGACTGGTGTGAAGAACCAAAGAATGGTGCGGTAAGAAAACTGAAATTCGCGATAAGCCAAACAAACCAACAACTTCCCAGTTTGCATGCCTTCACGCGAGTTCCGAGCTCGACTACCGAGCACATTGAATGCATTTACACCAACTTTCCCGCTCAAACTCCACTGCCACCGACCGCCAAAGTTGGCGACAGACAAATGAAATCTCAAGTCCATTTCCAGTTTTGGCGACCTGCCACGTCGGCTTAGGTTAGCTGTTGCTAAAACCTCCACCATGACCTGTCCTTCATACATATCCTTAGCATTTAATCCCATAGAAAACGCCGCCCATGGTTCGCACCCCTCCATAGGTCCCCATACGTTTTGTTTAATAGTTAGGTTAGTAACTTAGGTTAGAATTTAGGATAATACTTATTCTAACCACATTACACGTAGATACTAACTTAGGACATTAGCACTTAGCCTAGGTCTAGGTTAGATTAACACTAATCTAACCCCTAGGTTAGGTTTAGTTTTAGGTTACTAACCATTAATAATTCCAGTTAGGTCTACATTCTGTACACTCAGAAAAAGACCTACATCATACCTTCTTGAACAGGGTTAGCTCCTGTTCTGCCTTAGGCTGCAGAATCGTATGTAACCGAATTATTACCTGGTCCACGATCGAGACCTTCCAGATATACTTCCATATCGGGAACCAATTCATTTCACTTGATCAGCCTAAGTCATACTCCTGACTAGCTTATTCAATGCTTCTAGACCTTGCAACCTGTTCAAGGTCTGTAATTTTAATTCATCATGAACAAACTTAAAGCAATACTTGGATCAATTCCACTGATCCAAGGTTAGATCTTATAGATAGATAACTCAATAATTCATTCCGAGATCAGATTAAACTCAACTGTGAAATGAAATAAATAAAAGAGTCCAATCATATTCTGACTCAGTCAAGATCTACAATCTGCAAAGAAATTATAGTACATATCAAGCATGATTTCTTAATCGAGGAACACATCCTTTTACAAGAAATCACATATCAACACTTGTATGCTCAAGAGGAAGTAACAACAGTTCAGGGTGTTACATGCTTCCCCCTAAAAAGATTCATCGTCCAGATGAATTACATATTAAATTAACCTTCAGGTCAATCAATTTATCAGTACACAATAATGTGACTATCCCATATTTGAATAGTTCCGTAAATCAATGTCACAACATATTTTATTCAACCTGAATAATGTTTGCCATCATCTCGCTTTCATAAATACTTAAAAACAATACATTTATAAAAGTATGTTTTGTCAATGATTTCATTCTCGTTGAAAAAGAGAAGGAAAAGCAATTTTCATCTCTTCCAGATTTTCCCAAGTTGCACTTTCTTCGTTAAACCGGTCCCACTGGACCTTACATTGCTGAATATCACGATTTCTTAAATGCAATTGGCAAGTTTCCACGATTATTCGTGTCTTGGACTGCAAGGAATTCCAATTTAAAACATGTGACAGATCAAACGTATTTCTTAAGCAAAGAAATATGGAAAACATCATGCATGCGAGATAAAGCAGTGGCAATGCTAAACGATAAGCTACGGGATTGATTATTTCGAATATTTCGAAAGGTCCCACGAATCGAGGTGACAATTTGGCAGCCTTGCCAAAAGTTATAGAACTCTTTCTCGGGTTTAACACGAAGAAAAACCTTATCACCAAGCTCAAACCTTCTATCAACCCGCTTTAAGGTCGCATAGCTCTTCTGTCTATCCGCTGCTTCCTTTAATCGTTCACGAATCAGCTTAACTTGCTGTTCCATTTCTGTGAGAATCTCTGGTCCAATTACCACTCTATCCTCAACACTGTCCCAACTAACAGGGGTTCTACACTTTCTTCCGTAAAGTGCTTCAAATGGTGCCATTTTAAGAGATGAGTGATAAGTATTGTTGTATGCGAACTCAACTAATGGAAGATACTCTTCCCATTTATACTGTTGATCCATGCAATACATTCACAACATGTCCTCCAACACTTGATTTACCCTCTCAGTTTGTCCATCCGTTTCCGGATGATATGCAGAACTGAAGTTTAGTTTCGTTCCTAGGGCTGCGTTAAGCGTTTGCCAAAACCTTGACGTCATTCTAGGATCCCTGTCAGATATAATCAATTCTGGTACACCATGCAATCTGAAAATTTCATGTTCGAATCTTTTGGCTAGCACTGGTGAATCATCCTTTAGATTTCCAGTGATGAAATGAGCTACCTTGGTCAGTTTATCTACAACTACCAAGATAACATCATGTTTGTTCCTGGACATAGGTAGTCCTTGTACAAAATCCATGGTTATTACTTGCCATTTGTACTGCGGTATGCTATGAGGATATAACAGTCCAGCAGGGTGCATATGTTCTGCCTTCACCCGCTGACATTCCAGACAATGAGTCACAAAATTAATTACATCCTTTTTCATACCTTTCCAGAAGTATTGCTGTTTTAAATCAGCAAGCATTTTTGTGATACCTGGGTGTCCAGAGAAAGGTGAATTATGAAATTCAACTAACAACTTCTTTCTCAAATCGTTCAGCATAGGTACATATACCCTGTTTTCATAACGCAAGATTCCTTCATTATCAAAATGAAAACCTTTATACCTTATATCCTTAGGTTCTGCAGCAAGCGCTGCTTTTACTTGCTGAAAGTATGCATCTGATTCTGAAGCACTTTTTACCTCGTCTTTAAACTGAGTTCTTAATGTTATAAGAGCAGAAATGTGCCTCCTACGACTTAGAGCATCAGCTACTCTATTCTCCTTCCCTTTGATATAGCTAATATCAAAGTCATATTGCGATAAAAATTCTAACCACCTTCTCTGTCCGGCATTGATTGGGCAATGTGAGTAAAAATATATTTCAGTCCTAAGTGATCAGTTTTCAGCTCAAAAGGTTTCCCAAGTAAATAGTGTCTCCAGACTTGAAGTGCATGAACAATGGCAGCAAGTTCCAAATCATGAGGGGCATAATTCAGCTCATGTAACTTAAGTTTTCTACTTTCATATGCTATGACCTGATCATTTTGTAGCAAAACACCTCCAAGGCCTTCCCCAGAAGCATCCGTTACAACAGTAAAACTCCCATTAGGGTCTGGCACAGCTAGTATAGGTGCAGAAGTCAACTGGTCTTTCAAACTTTTGAAAGCCGCTTCGCACTTATCATTCCATATGAATTTCTTATCCTTCTTCTGCAATGAAGTTATTGGTGCAGCTACTTTAGAAAAATCCTTTACAAATTTTCTATAATAACCAGCAAGACCCATGAAGCTTCTTACTTCGTGCACATTCTTTGGTGCAGCCACTCGATTATTGCCACTATTTTTGAAGGATCTACAAAGAATTCCTTCATTACTTATAACATGACCCAAATAGTGAACTTCAATCAAAGAAAGAACATTTGGATAACTTACCATACAACTTCCTCTTTCTCAAAATTAGCAAAACTATCTTCAAATGCTCATTGTGCTCCTCAACGCTTTTAGAATAAATGAGAATATCGTCCAAGAATACAAGTACAAACTTGTCCAGGTATTCTTGAAAGATATTGTTCATTAAATTCATAAAGGTCATGGGTGCATTAGTTAATCCAAAGGGTAGAACTGAATTCATAATGTCCGTATCTTGTTCGGAAAGTTGTTTTATGAATATCTTCCTCTCTAATCCTTAACTGATGATAACCAGATCGAAGGTCTATCTTAGAATAAACCGCTGCTCCACGCATCTGATCAAACAGATCATCGATCCTAGGAAGTGGATATCGGTTCTTGACTGTTGCTTTGTTCAACATCCGATAATCAATACACAGCCTTAGTGTTCCATCCTTCTTTTTCACAAATATTACAGGCGCTCCCCAAGGTGAAACACTTGGTCTGATCAAACCTTTAGACAAAAGCTCTTGCAACTGTGCCTTAAGCTCGACTAACTCAGTAGTAGTCATCCGATAAGGCGCTTTGGATATAGGTTCTGTTCCTGGCTTGATTTCAATGGTGAAGTCAAATTCTCTCTTGGGTGGTAACCCTGGTAATTCCTCAGGAAAAACATCCCTGAAACCTTGTAAAAGAGGGAATCGTTCCATGAAATCATCATCTTCTTCGGAAGATTCGGATATCTTTACCGCATAAAGGGTACATCCTTTATTTTTAGCCTTTTTAAGCTGCATAGCTGACAGTTTTCTAACTGAAATTTCCCGTTTCACACCTTGAATCTCTGCTGATTCCAGCTGATCATCTAAACATTTTATGTTCTTTTCATAGCAATCTACCTTTGCTTTATGGTCAGCTAACCAATTGACACCGATGACAATGTCATACGATCCCAAAGGTGCAACATAGAGGTCAACTTCCGTGGAAAAGTTAGGTAAGTCAAGGACTGCCCCAAAAAGACACATACTCACTGTATGAACAGAATTATTACCATACTGTACAGTCCAAGATTTATCCATTTTTCCAGCTTTTCTTTTAAGTTTAGAAGCAAGTTTATTAGATATAAAACATTCAAAGAGCTCTGTATCAAAAAGAATAGTGACAGGTATGCCGAATAACTTACCCGGAACTTCTATAGGTGTCACTTGCTTTTCAGCTTGCTTGTCCGCTACTGCAGCATGTATCTTATCCTGCTGATTACGATCATCCTTCTTCAAAGGGCACTGATTCGCGTAGTGATCTTTACCACACAACCAGTTGTAGCAGCCTCCTACAGGTCCCTTTTTAGGCTCAAAGTTGCCTCCAGTTTTGTAATTGTCATGTTGTCCTCCATAGGGCTTCTGCCCATTATTTTTAACAAAATTTTCCCTTGCATTTCCAGCAGGCTTATTTACTGCTGCTTTCTTATTGTTATCTCCTGGAAACTTACTCTTGTTTCCAAACTTTTTCCATGGTCCTTTTCTAGGTGCAAGAGAGGTTGAAGAAGGGTTTGCAGTCTTCTTCCGCACTTCCTCCTTATGAGCAGAAATAGCCTTTAATTTCTGTTCTTGCCTAATGGCCTTTTCAACAACTCCTTCCATAGTGGTTGGACTGTGAACATCGACCTCTCCCCCTATCACGGGATTCAATCCCATGATGAATTTCCGTATTCTGAAATTTTCGTCAGTTTGATATCATGGTACATACTTAAGGAGTTTTGTAAACCGCTCCTAGAATTTAGTTACCGTTAGCTTCCCTTGAGCTAAGTTCTGAAATTCTATCATTTTCTGATCATAGAAAAGTTGTGGCAGCCAACGTTGCCTAAAATAGCCTTTAAATTGATCCCAAGTAATATTGGTCTCATCAATGTTTAGTTCAGCTTTACGGCTATCCCACCATGAAGATGCTTCGTGGGAAAGCTGATAGGCTCCCCAAATAGCTTTGGTTTCCTTTGAGAAGTTCCTTATTGCAAAGTACTTCTCCATTTCACGAGCCGCCTCGCCTCCATCTCCCAATGTGGTGCCATCATACTTAGGTGGACTTATCCTTTTTATATCATTAGTGAGTTCTCACGCTAATCTGCCTTTTTGTTTTCTCGGTTGGACAGGTGCATTCCCAAAGCATTAACATCAACACCCATGTCGGGGTTGTCCTCAGGAGGTTGCTGATTATTATTATCAGCTTCTTCATCCTCCTCATTTCCCATCACCTGCTGTTCCAGTACAGCTAAGTGATCTCTTGTGTCCAACAGGGCAGCAAGGATCTCATCAAGTTTCTGGGTTGTTGCCGCTCCTCCTTCAGGTGGAGCATTATTCGCAACGTTCCCCCTTGTTCTAACCATTTTCTCATTAAGAAAATTCAGGTTTTTATCGATTATGGACACAATAGGTCCAAGAGCTGCAACCTTCAGCTCTGATACCAAGATGTAACATCCTCATTTTAGACAATGGAACAAGTCAAATTTTTTTTTTTTTTTGATAAATGCATCCTGGTTCTAAATACATAATTTAGAACTCACAAATCAAATAACCATTCATTTAACAGATAACCATATGCAAATGTAATGACTCGGAGTACCTCCGATCTATTCATTTCATGACTCGGTTATCTACCGATCTATTCATGAGTAATATGAGTTGGCATTATTATTTAACACTTCACTCCTGTGGTTCTCTCTCCCTATTCGGGATTCGTAATGCTCATCTCAAGGAACCTAACTGAATAATTGTTACCATTATTCATCGGCATCTCATCCCTTAGACTAGGTGAATTAGGACAACGCAATCAACAGCTTGCGATACTTTGGCCAAAGATTTGAAACATACTGTTTATGTCTCGTATTCCTTAACGGCATACTCGTCAATCTGGAATACGCCCTTCACCCCATTCTTATGTTATATAGAATGTCTTACACTGACTACTGTCAGTCCTTCCTTTCACAACTGAATCACTCGGAGACAGATTAGCAAGGTGATAATGTTATATGGATGCCCACGAGGATTAGGGATATGGTGACATACTGGTTCAACCCAGCAGTTAAACCAGTGTGTCATGATACCCCGAATCTCCTAGGCAGCCTTATAACATGGCCACATTCCTAATTGGTCCCTGAGTAACTCGTCGAGATCAAAGTGTAAATCTTAGCGATCAATGCAAAGGGTGTCGCCATAAGTCACCTGCATTGTTGTAACTTTGAGAAGATCCTAATCTTCTCGGAGGTACAACCCTGCAGTTGACTTGTGTCGTCAACCTTTAAATCCACCTCGAAAAGATCTACTTAATAATATGCGTTACGCACGTTGAGTTTTAAATTACTTTAAAGACTTTCCCCATAGGTTAGCCTTTCCCAATCCCTGGATTCTTCATCTTAAGACGACCTTCCTCAATAAAACCCATTACATGGTAGAGGTATTAAGGTCAAGCTCTCATCAAGGAGTCATTAGAATACACATGATTCTAAAACAACAGAATTGGACATTATCTCATTACCTTCATATGAGATTGCCATCTGAACCCCATTAGATTTATTTCAGTTCTCTTAACTGAATTTATATCATACTTATTAGTATAAAGATATAATTGGTTAAGAATCCAATTTAATGTTGTCCTGCCATACTAGGACTAGGGATTAGTAATTTACCTCAGCTTGATTAGTGTTCTGTTTAGGTTCGTTTTAACCCTATCTTTTTTAAAAAGACAATGATTTAAATTTCAATTGAGCTTTCGATAGAACAAATTAGAGCTACTAAACACTCATAAGAATTCAATCACATTTTCTTTAAGCTTTCATTGTCAATCACAAAAGCATCCAATTACACAAAGATAACATTGCCACTCTGGTATATAAACCGAAGAAGGTCAACTATCAGAATTAAGAATACAACACATAAGTATCAATACTTATTTTTATTTCTTCAGAACTATACAATTACATTTTAAGCAAGCAGCATACTTGATACAATGCTTAACGGAAAAGAAACATCTTTCCACATATAGTACATTTAGAAAATCAAGCTGTAATTCATTATAAATCAACTTAAACAATCTGATCATCCTGTCAGATCTGCATTGCTTTACCACTTACGGCAACCATCTGCAAAAATAGTCAACATGAGTCAGTTCGATGAACTGAGCATGATAAGCACTAACTTTTAAAACAATTGCAATCCGTCAATTGTTTTCATTAAACATATTTAGACTATGCCTTGGTAATACAAAAATGATTACAAACGTGTAACTCTATCATTGTTACAGAATAGTCCTAAACATTTCTCAAATATTTCATCAAGTATTAAGAATCAAAGAACGAAAGTATCCAAACAATTATCTTTAATCCAAGATCAGCAACATTGGACAGATCGTTCCATTCATCCGAAAAGGAAATATCATAACAACTCTTGAGTACATCAATATGTTAAAACAGCTCCTACTAATACAGATATCAACATGTATTAAAGTAATAGAAGAGAAGGAAACCAATCATTCACACTTCCTTCCACACAAGTTCACTACTGTACCGTCTCCACATATGGAAAACATTCATCTGGTAAGTATACGAACAAGTCCGACAAGCCACAAGAAGAATCACTATTTTATTAACAAAATAGAACACAGCAATAAATCAGTCGAGACGTCAACAACACACTGTATTATTTAAACCTTTAATTAAGCAACTACAGTCGGTAGCCCCCATGCCAAACAATGATGTCTATCTACCAGGCAGACTCAGAGTGACCTTTCACAAGAAGCGACGGACAAGAAGATAACACAGCCGTTACCTGCTTTGGTACAGTCAACAACTCCAAATTCAAACATACACAAGAATGGATAACAATGCGAAGAAAACATATTACGTCTTCAATCCCAATAACAACCTACAGCCTGTTCAAGCCTTTCTTACTGTGTAAGGCTTTAGACCCAAGGTCAAATTCAAAGGATCTCCTTTGTTGTCACAGTCGACAAGAGGCTCAAAACATTAAGCCATGACATTTACCCATAACTAAGCAAAGAGATCTTAAAACGAAAACCACGCACCATGTACAGTCTCGCCAAACGGAAGTAAAATCAGGATGGAAGCATAACATGGGACAACGAAGCCACTTCTGAACACAATCAGAACTGAAAGTATGTGTTTACAACCTTCTTTACAGAAGCCATAACTCATGGCGTCAAGATATTGAAGAAAGCCAACAGGGCCAAGAACATTACTCGTTCAAACTCGGGCTTATACATACAACAGTGACATGTATACCATTCGAGGATTTAAAACAAAGTCCATAAACAGTATTCACCGTTTAGCCTGTCCAAAGGCCGATATACAAAATATCCTTCCATACCCATGGTACCCAATGGTGTCAAAACAATAGTAAACCAACAGGCTTAAATTGAGTCAATAACACTGTTTAAATAATAAGTTCAACAGAGTTTAAACAACAGTAAACAAAATAAAAAAGAAGATAATGAATCCATCCGTGCCAACAATGGCAACATTTAAATTCAGGCATAAGCCAATTCTGAATACCAAATTTCCAAACAAGGAATCCAACGGAACCCTTACCAATATTTTTCGCACAAGATGGCACAGGAAGGAAACGTAGAATTTCATCCAAAGAGTATATACCACAATTTCTTGCAACACGAAGGTAAAATAACAGAGGTCGTGTTACCAGTCACTCCTCGAGTACAAAATCAAATTACCAGTATTCAAATAGATATTTAAACGAAGTTTCAACAGTGATCCACAATACGAATCATTCAATGGACTCAACAGAGTCGTTCGAATACAACAATACCTATTTCCATAATGCGTACTGTCAACGGGTAAATCCTTTAACCACAACGCAAGAAATACACAATTTCCACAAAGGTCGCAATGAAATACTGAAACACAACAAATTAACCATTCATAATGAACTTAAATTACCATAGCGATACCTTACTAGACTCTGTAACCTTCAACTATGACAACCACCACAAAATATACAAGGAAGCCCAGTAAGACTGAACATTCACACAAAAGTTCAACAGTATCTTTTCCGACAAGTATTCACAATAAGCATCGACGACAAAAATCGACAAGCATTACAGGGCCTATACCCATCACAGGAATAATCTATGGACTCTCACCGAACAGGCCGAGCAGTCATACTTTTCATATATATATCTCCCATATTTAAGCCAGAATGAAAACACGAAGAATAAAGCCACAATTCGAATTTAACAAACACCCATCAAGGGATAATTGAAAAAATCAAACCAAGAGATACAAGACCAAAATCACACAAAACCACCATAGAAAATCATTCATTTCCATAAATCATTTGAACAGAGTTGTTCTAATGAAATCACTTGAAAGAGAAACAAGATTTTTAAAGGTTAGGGCCTAACATGCCCGGATTTTTGCTCAAAATTCCGAAGGCACCAACCGGAAGAGCTCAGACTTCCTTTTCCTTTTCCAAGTTAGAGCGACCAACAAAATTTTGTTATCTCCATGACATATATATTTTCCTTGCCAGAGAAAAGAGCTAGATACCCTCATACTCGCCATGCAACTCAAAGAAGACTGGTGCGAAGAACCAGTGAACAGGCAGAAGGAAAACTGAAATTCGCGACAAGCCAAACAAACCAACAACTTCCCAGTTTGCATGCCTTCACGCAAGTTCCGAGCTCGACTACCGAGCACATTGAATGCATTTACACCAACTTTCCCGCTCAAACTCCACTGCCACCGACCGCCAAAGTTGGCGACAGACAAATGAAATCTCAAGTCCATTTCCAGTTTTGGCGACCTGCCACGTCGGCTTAGGTTAGCTGTTGCTAAAACCTCCGCCATGACCTGTCCTTCATACATATCCTTAGCATTTAATCCCATAGAAAACGCCGCCCATGGTTCGCACCCCTCCATAGGTCCCCATACGTTTTGTTTAATAGTTAGGTTAGTAACTTAGGTTAGAATTTAGGATAATACTTATTCTAACCACATTACACGTAGATACTAACTTAGGACATTAGCACTTAGCCTAGGTCTAGGTTAGATTAACATTAATCTAACCCCTAGGTTAGGTTTAGTTTTTTTTTTAGGTTACTAACCATTAATAATTCCAGTTAGGTCTACATTTTGTACACTCAGAAAAAGACCTACATCATACCTTCTTGAACAGGTTAGCTCATGCTCTGCCTTAGGCTGCGAATCGTATGTAACCGAATTATTACCTCGATCCACGATCGAGACCTTCCGTATATACTTCCATATCGGGAACCAATTCATTTCACTTGATCACCCTAAGTCATACTCCTGACTAGCTTATTCAATGCTTCTAGACCTTGCAACCTGTTCAAGGTCTGTAATTTTAATTCATCATGAACAAACTTAAAGCAATACTTGGATCAATTCCACTGATCCAAGGTTAGATCTTATAGATAGATAACTCAATGATTCATTCCGAGATCAGATTAAACTCAACTGTGAAATGAAATAAATAAAAGAGTCCAATCATATTCTGACTCAGTCAAGATCTGCAATCTGCAAAGAAATTACAGTACATATCAAGCATGATTTCTTAATCGAGGAACACATCCTTTTACAAGAAATCACATATCAACACTTGTATGCTCGGGAGGAGTAACAATTTCGGGTGGTGTTACATGACCTTGTTTTTTCTAGACAACATCGATATATTTTCTAATGTTTTTGATGTTATCTTGAAAGATAATTTTTCAAGGCTACTGTTCACATTGTTTTCGAGGTTTCCTTAAGAAAATGTTACAAAGTTGGTGTAGCTTTGTTCCTAAGGGGGTTTCTGAATGTTTAGATTTTTGTGTATCTTTTTTTGAATGTTTTTGTATTTTCTAAGGTCCTATTTCGAAAGAAATGTACAAGGAAAAAGAAGCGTGGATGCACCCAATGTGATGTGGGAATATACAAAAGGTAGAATGCCACATGTATATGTTCAAGAAAGTGAAATATGAAGGTTCCCCCAACATTAGATGGGAATATACAAAGGCAACTCCTTCACACAAATATAAGAACAAACAAGCGATCACAACCTTGATGAAGTAGACTTGGTAGGGTTCCTAAACCTAAGAAGGGAAACTAATCCTAGATAGCAGTAAGAGTTAACCATATAGATGTAAGAGTATCTTGTGACCAAAAAATCCTCTTTGACCGCCAACAACAAGTTTTCACCCAAAGACCTTCCCAATGCACCATAATTGTGTGGTTTTCACATGTGGATGACCTACTTTTTCTTTACTATTTTCTTGATTTTCTGATTTTTTTGCTTATTTTTCTTTGTTTTTCTAAATTTTAAGGTATTTTGTGATATCTGAACCATGCTTAAGCGTAGAACCACTTGAGATGCATGGTTTTCATAGGTTCTAGAAGCTCTTCACCATCCGAGTATGTCGGTTTATAAGATCCTAAACCATATTTAGCAACCACCACATAAGGTCCTAACCAGTTAGCCTCAAATTTACCTTTCTTTTCTCTGTTCTTGACAATGTTCTTCTGATTTTCCTTTAGAACAAGATCTCCTACATCAAATTCATGATGAATGATCCATTTGTTATATCCTCTTGATACTCTATTTTGGTAAACCTTTAGGTGATTAAGCGCTCTCATATGCTTTTCATCCAACAGCTCTAGCTCTACTAGTCGAGAAACTCTATAGTCTTCATCTTTATCAAGATAGTCTCGGAGTGATATTATCAGGGAGGGAAGCTCTAATTCCAAGGGTATGATGGCTTCAATGCCATAGACTAGTGAATACGGGGTCACACCAATAGGAGTGCGGATGGAAGTTCGATAGGCCCAGATGACAGGATGTATCTATAAGTTCCAATTATGACCAGTCTTACTTACCATTTTCTCCATGATTCGTACAAGAGTTTTATTGGTAGCCTTGGCTTTCCCATTACCTTGGGGGTAATAGGGGGTAGACCATTTGAGTTGTATTTGAAAGTGTTGACATAACACTTTGACCATTTTATTCTTGAAGGATTTACCATTATCAGTGACAATGGCGGAAGGAATGCCATAGCGGAAAATAAGGTGATTCATAATGAACTTGGAAATTTGCACACCAGTGACATAAGTAAGAGGAACAACCTCTACCCATTTAGTAAAATACTCGGTGGCAGTGATAATGTGGGTATGATCATCTGATGAGGTGGGATGGAGCTTCCTTATGAGATCTAGGCCCCACCTAAAAAATGGCCAAGGTGTTGTGATAGGCTGCAAAGACTATGCTAGCACATGTATTAAGTTTCCATAATTTTGGCATAGCTCACATTTCTTTACAAAATTACAACAATCTACTTCCTAATAATAACCCACACTTAAAATCTTCTTAGCCAAGACTATACCATTAGTTTGTGCTCCACAAATACCTCTGTGCACTTATTTAATAGCGTGGACCGATTCAATAACATCTAAACAACGAAGTATATTATAGTTGTAGCCATGATGATAAAGGGTGCCTCCTAAGAGGGTGTAACGGGCTATATGGCGATAAGAGATTTCTTCTCGAATGGGTAATGTTCGGGGAAATGTGCCATCTTGTAGGTACTTAAATATAGGGTCATACCAAGGGGAGAAGGGACCAACAACTTCACATGCCAAACATGACTCTGGAATATCATATGTGGGTACTCATAAATGCTCTACAAAGAAGGACATTTTACTTTCCTGAGGTAGAATGCGTAATAGTGATCCAATAGTAGCCATGACATCTGTTGATCTATTGTGCAACCTTGGTTTTTGTTAAAAAATAATCTGTATAAAATATTCCTTCAAGGTTTCAACCAATTTCTTGTATGGAATAATCTTTTCATCTTTAACCTTATACTCATCATTAACTTATTTAATAATAAGTTGGGAGTCACTAATGACTCGTAGTGTTTGATATTCCAAGTGATAGCCAACTTGAGGCCAACAATGAGTGCTTCATATTCTGTAATTTTATTAGTGCACAAAAATCCCAAACAAAATGCCCTTGGAATAACCTCCCCATGGGAGTGATGAGTACGACTCTTGCTCCCGATCCATGGAAGGTGAATGATCCATCAAAATGGACCTGCCACTCCACAGACTCTTCAACATACATCATGGATGCATCTAGAAGATCTAGACACAAAGGTTCCATCCCTGGTAGAGGAGCTTCGACTAATTGATCAACTAATGCATGTCCTTTTTATGAATTCTAGTTTACAAACTCAATATAAAATTCACTTAGGAGAATGATCCAATTAGCCATTTGTCCCATAAGGGTGGGTTTGGATAAGAGGTACTTGAGAGGGTCAACTTTGGATATTAGCTTGGTCTTATTGTTAAGGAGATAATGATGCAATTTTTGAAAGGAAAAGACAACAGCCAAGAAATCCTTTTTAATCTATGGTTAATTCAGTTCATAGCAATCAAGGTGCGACTAAGGTAATAAACTGCCCTTTCTCTATGGTCTAGGTCATATTGGGAAAGCAGTGCACCAATAGCAAATTGGGTAGCTGAAATATACAATAGGAGAGGTTCACTCGGGGTAGGTGGCATGAGTACGTGAGGGTTGACAAGGTATTGTTTAAGCAGTGCAAATGCCTTTTAAAAGTATGGTCCCTAATTGAATGCAACATCCTTCTTGAGGAGATGTGTAAATGGATGGCACTTATCCACAAGCTATGAAATGAAATGAATAATTACATGTATATTTCCTTCTAAACTTCTTATTTGTTTGAGATTTGTAGGTGGAGGCATTTCTATGATAGTTGTAACCTTTTAGGATCCACCTCTATTCCTCTCTGTGAAACAATGAAACCTAGGAGCTTCCCTGACAAAATGCCAAAGACACACTTCTTAGGGTTCAAATGTACTTTGTAATCTCAGAGATGTTGAAAAATATGTCTCAACACTTCATGGTGATCTCCTTTGCTTTCGGATTTCGCTAAAATATCATCAACTTAATCCTCCGTGATGTCATTCATCATGTCATGGAAGATGACTGTCATTACATGTTGATAGGTGGCCCCAACATTCTTGAGTCTAAAAGCCATGACCTTGTAACAAAATGTCCCTTAAAGAGGTGATGAAAGTTGTCTTTTGCTGATATTCCTTTGTAATTCAGATCTGTTTATAACCTGAAAAACCATCCATTAAGGATAACATTTCATAACCAGTGGTAGAATTGATAATCATATCAATATTAGGCAAGGGAAATTCATCTTTGGGACATGCTTTATTGATGTCACGAGTCGTCGGTGCATATCCTTATGCCAATTAGCTTCTTATGAACTGGGACTATGTTGGATATCCAATCCAAATAGTCAATAGGTTTAATGAAATCAATGACTAATAACATTTTAAGTTCTTCTTTGAAAAGTAGTGCAACTTTGGGGTGCATTAATTTGAATTTCTACTTGATGGGTTTGGCATCTGGGTGTAAAAAGGTTGTGCATGACCAAGTTTGGGTCCAAACCAGAATATTTACATATGACCATGAAAATATATCTGGATATTCTCTTAATAGTTCCGTGAAAATGTTCTGCTCTTGAGCCGAGAGTGAAGCTCCCAACTTTATCATTCTAGGTTCCTCTTCTAAGCCAATGTTGACATTGATCGTTTCTTTGAAAAAAATTTGGAAGCATCTTCCATCCACGTAGGATTAGGGGGAAGAGTAAGATCAACCTCGATAGGAGGTGTGAGATCATATTTATAAGGATATTCTACCTTTTCTATGATTTCTTCATTTTTCCTATCTACTAGGGTCTCAAAATGTTTGTCACTATGAGACTTGTGCTTGTTCTTCCCACAAGGTTTCCTTGACGTATCCTTATTCTTTCTTACAACCTTCTTACTCAAGCGTCCACACATATCTGCTTCTTCTCTGAAGTATGCGTAGGCATCTAGTTTGATCACAAATCCTTTCTTGTGATCCCCAGTTAGAATAGAATCCTTGAGTCCCATGAATTCTGTGAATGCCTCATCATTTTCAAAGAAATAGAGTGACACATGAAAATTTTTATCCCAATCTACAAATTATGGATATATAAGGGCTACTTGATAATTGGTTTGGTAATTTGATTAGGATAAGGTAAAAATAATGAATCAGGGAATAGGTTTGTGGAGGCAAGATCCTTGTAGAGGCTACATTGGGAATCCACATCACTATCTCGAATGAAATGAGTCATCCTCACGTTAAGAAGAGGTGAAATCAATCTCAAAGGGTGGATCGTCATGAGATCTAATTCCAAGACCACATTTTTGGTTTTAAATGAGAAATGGGTATGGGTTTTAACCATCCTTGTGCATTGATACTTATCCAAACCCATTGCAACTCATGACATACACCATGTGGTGGCCTTTGACATATCAAGGGCCTCGATGGCATGAGGCCATGGCACCTTTGAGTAATCTTGTAGTGGGATATTCTAACATATTCTCCTCATATAAGAGATCACTAGGGATGAATATATCAAAGGGTTCAGGAATCTATCTCTAGTGATTTTGAATTGAAAGTAAGGTTTTCCCTGTGTCTTGGGTGATACTATTGAAATATCTGATATCAGTAAGGCCTGCTAAAGAGTAAACTGCTCACTCGGGCCATATTTTTCCGATGTTGCCTCCCATGATGAGAAAGGGTTGACCAACAAAGGAAAGTTATGATTACAAGGAGTGAGTGTGTCTGGATCCACATGTTCTTTTATAGATTCTATTTGTAAAGGAACAACAATATCTACAGAAGGACATTCATAGGTCGCACGAGAAAAATTGTGCAATGCCCTATAATGTGTGAACGGCTCTAGATCACCCTGAATGGTGATTATCTATCCTCCATAGCACATCTTGATACATTGATGGAAGGTAGAGGGAATAGCCTACATGGCATGAATCCATGGGCGTCCCAAGAGCATGTTATAGGGAAGATCTAGGTCAAGGACATGGAAAGTTGTATCGTGACATGTCGGCCCCACTTCCATAGGAACTACTATAGTACCTACTAACTCACATTCCTCATTATCATAAGCTATGATTGTAATATTTTTAGCCCCTAGATCTATTTCTGAATGGTCCAACTGCTTAACTCGCTTTAACGTGAAAATATTTAAACCGGATTCACCGTCCACAAGTACTCTCTCGATCTTACGACAAGTAACAACTACTTCTATGTATAGGGGTAAGTTGTGTTCTTGGCCATTATAAGGGATTATAGTGCAATCAAAAGTGATTTGATCATTGGAATCAAGGTAAGAAATCATCGCTTGAAGTTGTGTGGGATCTACATCTTTGGAGACTCTGAACTCTGTAATGTTTTATACAATATGTTTTTATGAGCAGTAGAGATTTTGAGGAGATCTAAAATTGATATCCTAGTGAGTGTCTTCTTTAACTGTTCCATTAAATTGTACTAACCTTCTTGAAGGAAAGGTAGGGTATCTCGGTATGATCAAATGAGTGTGTCACATCCCTACCGCACAACTTTTTATAAGATCCAAATAGTATACATGGGTTGATAGATGGAGAGACTGGCCTTATCCATTATACGAGTCACTGGCCTGATATTTAGCGATGTATCTTTGAGTTGTTTGGTGTCCCAATGATACCATGTTATGGGATGAATATTAAGTTGT
This sequence comes from Taxus wallichiana var. yunnanensis, assembly GCA_018340775.1. Taxonomy (NCBI): domain Eukaryota; kingdom Viridiplantae; phylum Streptophyta; class Pinopsida; order Cupressales; family Taxaceae; genus Taxus; species Taxus wallichiana. The sequence continues at coordinate 1,018,274,478 of CM031239.1, read as the reverse complement.
TGCGGTGTATTGAGGACCCAGAGCTAGACCAAGTGGTGGTTTATATGATGGCCTTTTTCAATGGAGTTCTACTCCTTGACAAGACCGGTGCTTCATTTCCACTTGGCCTCCTTGGAGTGATACGCGGGTTGATAGATAGAGACCTACTGCTGGGGTCAGTGCATTCTAGCACACTTATACTGGGACCTACATTTGATTACCTACTACCATCAGAAGATGGTAGGGCTAGCCAGATTACTTCAGATTTGGGTGTGGGACCACATTGCTATTGGTCACCCCTTAGGTGTTTTGAGATTTTGGGCTCCAGAGGAGCCTTCTACTATGGGCTGGGTCCCGATCGGGGACAATGTGTGGCCATACATGGGAGATGCGTATCATTACCGCCATGAGCTTGATGAGCTACAATAGGCCACCATAGTATGGAGGCCTTACAAACATTTCCAGTGGCTTGAGGATGGTTTAGAGCTCAACATCACTACAGTTGAGCACTTCATGTTGGGAAGCCGCAGCTATATGCGGGACATGTATAGAGTAGATCGAGTGCTAGAGATAGTTTGGCATTACCCAGAAGTTCATGGGCTAGATATATGGTACACTTGTAGGGCTCGAGATTACATTGATATGGATCCATAAATTTCCTAGGATAGAACACTGGCCAACTTCCGACATGTGGTACCTATTATGTGGGTTCCATTGAGACAGATCAGAGATCCTGGCTACACACCTGAGTATATGACATGGTACCATGGTGTGATGCCATGTCATTTGACCATTTCCAAGGTGGCTTATAATGTCAGTGTGAGATCTCCTCCAGTGGGGCCTCCCAATGGTGATGAGGGTGGAGCCGGTGGTGGCGATGATAGTGATGATGATGATGATGGTGGTGGTGGTCCTGACGCACAATGTTATGTTAGGGGTAGGGGATAGGGTCCTCCATTATAGCAGCTTCCGAGATAGGGACCTAAGATTAGGAAGAGACATACACCTAGGGCACCAGACATAGATTTTCCTCTAGTAGGCATTCCAACGGGGATATATGCCCCTCTTCAACAGTATTTCTAGATCAGGGCCTACCATCTCATACTCCAGGGGGTGGTGGTGATAGTAAGCAGTTGGATTCTCTTCAAAGAGCAATTAAAAGTGGTGATTGTTGTTCAATTATAGGTGGCTGGAGAGAGATGCGGCCAGGACATAGATACAGGCCCTTACAACAGAGCGGTATCAAGCCAAGACTCGGTACAAATTTTGATAGTGGAGAGGGATCAAGCCAGAGTACAAGCCACTTAGGGTGGGGATAGTGCTTCATGGCAGAGCCAGATTAGTGAGATGGCCACATAGGGGGCTCAGATAATGAGCCTTTTACATCAGTCCTAGACTCAGGTGTAGATGGTTTTGATCGGAGGGACCGCGCTCTATGCATAGTCATAGGGTTATATTATTAATAGGGATCAGGCCCGAGCCTAGGTGCAGACTATTACTGCAGATAGAGACCGAGAGGCTGTGGCCACTAGACATGCCCATGCTGACAAGGGTAGATTGATAGACGAGTGAGATATCGCCATTTAGGAAGCTACTAATTTTAGAGATGCATATTTTATTCAGGATGCTATGAGGGCCAGCAGCGAGGCCTTATACTATAGGACCACCTATATCAGAGCAGTTCTAGTAGAGCATCGGGTAGAACCATTTGAGAAGTTAGGTATGAGTACGACAGGTTCTAGATCACGGTGGTCAGACCACTCAGTTAGATCAGTCTGGTATCCTGTTGCAGAGCAGCAAATTGGTGGTTGGACAACAACCAACTATACAACAGCCATACAAAGAGGGTGATACCTCTAGTGCCGATCCATCATAGCCACCACTCTTCCATCCCCTAGGACATGGACCCGGAGCCCCGGTGAGGGCACGAGATGTGGTTGAGTTCCTCATTTTTCCTTTTGTATAGATGTATTGTATACATGCCTCTTATGAAGGCTGATTTTGATGTATAGATTCATGTACCATTATTTTGATGACGCCTCTTGATGAAGGCTCGATTTTTATGCATGCCCCTTTTAGATGGAATATTGTATCGATGATGTATATTTGAGTTTTTGAGATGGACATTTATACATGTATCATATGGACATTCGATGATGATTTTTTTATGTTATACTGTGATTATTCCTTTTATGATTTGTGGTTATTTCTTTGCAACTATTGTATCATGATGTATGATTTCCCTTTCCTCTATGTATGTGACATACTTTAGATTTAGAGATGTTTATGTTCCATGTTTTCATATTGATGATATATCTGTAGATAGTATCACATGCTTTGGATTTATGGAATGTTTCGATTTCTATTCTAGCACTTGGGATGATACTAGATGATATTGGTGCAGGGGGGATAGATTTGTGATTATGTGCAACCCCTCTTGCCCCCATTGATGATACGATATGTGATGATTAGCTTAGCATACATGCATGATGTAATACTTAGCATTTTTGTATATATGATGTAGTAGATGATGTTTATATGTGATGAATGGTAGGTGATAGATGTGATAACAAACAACTATGCAAGAAACAAACACACAAGAAAAATTTAACAAAGCTAAACAATTGTACCTATACAACACAACATAACTTATGATGCAAAATACATGAATTTATTAAACATACCAAAGAGATCAAATTGACATTCAATCTAAGTAAATAAAATATCAATAGATGCATATAAGATACAAATGAACCTAATGCCATATACAATTAAATCAAACAAGATCCAACCCATGATAAGCAAATGAATCACTACATCACACGAAAAAGTACTCTCAATCAAAACTATACAAACCAACAACTAAAATTAATTAAATTATTACCTTGTTTTTATGGACAACATTGATATATTTTCTAATGTTTTTGGGTTTATCTAGAAAGATAATTTTTCAAGGTTACTGTTCACATTGTCTCGAGGCTTCTCTAAGACAATGTTATGCAGTTGGTGTAGCTTCATCCCTAGAAGGGATATTTTCTGAATGTTTTTGTATTTTCTAAGGTCATGTTCTGAAATCAATGTACAAGGACAAAGAAGCGTGGATGCCCCCAATGTGATGTGGGAATATACAAAAATAGAATGCCATGCGTGTATGTACAAGAAAGTGGAATGCGAAGGTGCCCCCAACATTAGATGGGAATATACAAAGGAAACGTCCTTCACGCAAATATAAGAGAAAATAAGCTAGATCATGGCTCGGTGAAGATGGATTTGGTAGGGTTCCTAGACCTAGCAAAGGAAGTTATATCTAGAAAGCGAAGGGTTACTTGTCTTGCTGCAAGAGTGACTTCTGTGACTCGCGAATCTTCTTTGAGTGTCGGAAACAAATTTTCACCGAAAGACCTACCCATTGTGCCACAATTGCGTGGTTTTCACATGTGGACGACCTTATTTTTCTTTATTGTTTTCTCAATTTTCTATTTTTTTGCTTATTTTTTCTTTGTTTTTCTATTTTTTAGCTCAAATATGATATTCTCGTCATGCTTAAGCATAGAACCTCTTGAGGTGCATGGCGTTCATAGGTTCTGGAAGCTCTTCACCATCTAAGTATGCAAGTTTATAGGCTCTTGATCCATACTTAACAACCACCACATAAGGGCCTAACCAGTTAGCTTCAAACTTACCTTTCTTTTCTCTATCTTTGACAATATTCTTCTAATTTTATTTTAGAACTAGATCTCCTACATCAAATTACCGATGAATGATGCATTTGTTGTATCCCCTAGATACTCTGTTTTGATAGACTTTCAGGTGATTGAGCACTCTGATATGATTTTCATCTAATAGTTCCAACTCTGCCAGTCGAGCAACTCTGTAGTCCTCGTCTTTATCAAGATAGTACCTAAGAGATATTCTCAGGGAAGGAATCTCCACTTCCAGAGGTATTATGGCTTCGCTTTTATATACAAGTGACTACGGGGTCACACTAGTAGGGTGCGGATGGAGGTTCGATAGGCCCAAAGGGTGAGATGTATCTGAAATTGCCAATTACGGCCAGTCTTACTGACCATTTTCTCCATGATTCGTACAAGGGTTTTATTAGTAGCCTCTGCTTGTCCATTACCTTGGGGGTAATAGGGGTAGACCACTTGAGTTGAATATGGAAATGTTGACACAATGTCTTAACCGTTTTATTTTTGAAGGACTTACCATTATCAGTGATAATGGTAGAGGGATACCATAACGAGAAGATGAGATGGTTCATAATGAATTTAGAAATTTGCACACCGGTGATGTAAGTAAGAGGCACAACCTCTACCCATTTGGTAAAATACTTGGTGGCGTGATAATGTGGGTGTGGCCATCTGAAGAAGAAGGATGAAGCTTCCCTATGAGATCTAGAACCCATTTAGAAAATGGCTAAGGCGTTGTGATAGGATACAAAGCCTGTGCTAACGCATGTATTAAGTTTCCATACTTCTGGCATAGTTCACATTTTTTTACGAAATTACAACAGTCTAATTCCATGGTAGGCCAATAATAGCCTACTCTTAGTATTTTTAGCTAAGACCACGACATTACTGTGCGCTCCACAAATACCACTATGTACTTCCTTAATAGCATGGATTTAGTCAGTAACATCCAAATAATGAAGAAGATTCCTGTCATAGCCACGACGATAAAGGGTGCCTCCTAGGAGGGTATAATGGGCTATACGACAAATAAGGGCTTTCTTTTCATAATGGGTAATGTCTGGTGGAAAAGTTCCATCTTGTAGGTATCGAAAGATAGGGTCATACCAGGGGGATAATGGACCAACAACTTCACATGCCAAACATGACTCGGCATATCATATGCGGGCACTTGTAAATGATCTACAAAGAAAGGCATTTTACTTTCCTGAGGTGGAATGTGTAAAAAAGACCCAATTGTAGCCATAGCATCTACGGATCTATTGTGCAACCTTGGATTTTTCTCAAATATGATCTGTGTAAAGTACTCCTTAAGGTTTCGACCATTTTCTTATATGGAATGAGCTTCTCATATTTAACTTTATACTCATCATTAACTTGTTTAATGATAAGTTGGGAGTCTCCAATGACTCATAGTTGTCTAATATTCTAAGTAATAGCTAGCTTGAGGCCAACGATGAGTACCTCATACTTTGCAATTTTATTAGTGCATGGAAATCCCAACTGAATTCTCTTGGTATGACCTCCCCTGGTGGGAGTGATGAGCACCACTCTTGCTCTGGATCCATGGAAGGTGAAAGATCCATCAAAATGGACCTTCCATTCTATAGAATCTTTAATGTACATCATAGATACGTATGGCAGATCCAAGCACAAAGGTTCCATTCCTGGTAGAGGAGCTTCTACCAATTGATCAACCAATACCTGTCCTTTCAAGGATTTCTGATTTACTGAACTCAATATCAAATTCACTTAGGAGAATGATCCAATTAGCCATTTGGCCTATGAGGGTGGGTTTGGATAAAAGGTACTTGAGAGGTTCAACTTTAGATATGAGTTTGGTTTTATTGTTTAGGAGATAATGGTGAAGATTTTGGAAGGTAAAGACAACTGCCAAGTAGGCCTTTTCAATCTATGGGTAATTCAACTTGTAAGCAATCAAGGTGTGACTGAGATAGTAAAATTCCCTTTCTTTATGGTCTAGATCATATTGGGAAAGCAGTGCACCAATAGCAAACTAGGTAGCAGAAATGTACAAGAGGAGAGGTTCACCTGGGGTAGGCGGCATGAGTACAGGTGGGTTGACTAAGTACTATTTTAGTAGTGCAAATTGCTTTTGGAAATCTGGTCCCCAATTGAATGAAACATCCTTCTTCAATAAATGGGTAAAGGGGTGGCACTTATCCATAAGTTTTGAAATAAAGTGAAGGATTTCCTAAATTTTCCTTGTAAACTTCTCATTTGTTTGAGAGTGGTACGTGGTGGCATTTCTGTGATAGTCGTAACCTTTACAGGGTCCACTTTTATCCCTCTTTTTGAAATAATGAACCCTAAGAGCTTTCCTAATAAAACACCAAAGACACATTTCTTGGGGTTTAAGAAAACCTTATGAACCCTAGAGACGCTGAAAAATACATCTCATCACTTCAGGTGCTCTCCTCTGCTCTTGGATTTAGCTAGGATGTCATCAACATAATCTTCCATGATTTCATTCATCATATCATGGAAGATAACATTCATGGCCTGCTGATAAGTGGCCCAGAATTCTTGAGTCCGAAAGGCATGACCTTGTAGAAAAAGGTCCCCCAAGGGGTAATGAAGGTTGTTTTATGCTGATCTTCTTCTGTAATCCATATCTGGTTATAACCTGAAAACCCATCCATTAAAGACAACATTTCATAACCAAGTGGTGGAATCAACTATCATGTCAATGTTAGGCAAGGGGAATTCATCCTTAGGGCATGCTTTATTGATGTTGTGGAAATTAGTGTAGATTCATATGCCGAAAGGATTCTTTTGTACAGGGACTATGTTAGAGATCCATTCTGAATAGTCAATGGGTTTAATGAAATCAAAACTAATAGTTTTTCCAATTCTTCTTTGATAAGGAGTGCCACCTTAGGGTGCATCTTTCTCAATTTTTTCTTGATGGGTTTGGTGTCTTGGTGCACAATGAGGTTATGCAAAAATAACTCTGGTCCAAACTAGGAATATCTACGTATGTCCATGTAAATATATCTACATATTCTCTTAAGAGCTCTACAAAGACCTTTTGTTCCTGAGCTGAGAGTGAAGCTCCCAACTTTATCATTCTAGGTTGCTCTTCTGAGCCAATGTTGACATTAATTATTTCCTCAACAAACATCTTAGAAGCATCTTCCATCCATGTAGGATCAAGGGGAAGAGTAAGATCAACCTCCTGCGGTAGCTCATCATCATCTTTAAATGGATAAACCACTTCATCCACAGACTCTTCATTCTGTTTATCTACGAGTTTTTCAAAGAGTTTGTCACCGTGAGACTTCCGTTTATCTTTTCTGCAAGGTTTCTCTGAAGTTTTTACTCTTGTTTACCACCTTCTTATTCAAACATCCACACATCTCTACCTCTTCTCCAAAGTATGCACATGTGTCTAGTTGAATTGAAAATCCTTTCTTGTGATCCCCAGCTAGAATAGAATCCCGAGTCCCATGAACTCTACAAATGCCTCATCATTTTCAAATAAGTCTAGTGGCACGTGAAGTTTTTGATCCCAATCTATAAGTTTAGGATACACAAGGGCTATTTGATAATTGGTTAGGGGTTGGATTCAAATAAGGTAAGGACAATTAAATCTGGGAATAGGTTAGTGGAAGCAAGATCCTCGTAGAGGCTACACTGGAATCTACATTTCTATCAGAATGAGATGAAATTTCCTCACATTCAGAAGAGGTGACGTTAATATCAAAGGGTAGAGCATTATGAGGCGTTATCCCTAGGCTATGCTTATCAGACTTGAAATGGGGTATGGGAATAGAATCTATCCGGCCTTGTGCATTGATTCCAAATCCAAACCCATCTGTAACCCATGACAAACATCATGCGGTGACCTTTGATATACTGGGGTGCTTGATGGTATGAAGCCATGGTACCTTCTGGCACTCTGCTAGTAGGATCTTCTAACATCTTCTCCTCAGATAGGAGAACCATATGGACAAAATTTTCCAATGGTTTAGGAAACTGCTCTCGAGTACTCTTGAACTGAAAATAAGGTTTACCCCGTGGTCTGAGAGATACTCATAAATTTGATATTAATAAAGCTTGTTCAAGAGTGAATAGTTCACTTGGTCCATGTTTTGCCGACATTTCCTCCCATGAAGAGAACAGGTTGAATAACAAAGGAAAATATTGATTATAAGGCGTGAGTGACTCTGAATCTACCTGTTTCTTAATATCTTCTATTTGTAGGGGGATAAAAACATCTGAAGGACATTCATAAGCCGCACAAGAAAAACTATGCAATTCCCTACAATGTGTGAATGGTTCTGGGTCACCCAGAATGGTAACCACTTATCCTTCATGACATAGCTTGATACACTGATGGAAAGTCGATGGAATGACCTACATGGCATGGATCCATGGGTACCCCAAGAGCATGTTGTATGGAAGGTCTAAGTCAAGGACATGAAATGTTGTGTCATGACAAGTTGGGCCTACTTCCATGGGAACTACTATAGTACCCGCTGATTCTCATTCTTCATTGTTGTAGGTTGTGATCATAATAGTCTTGGCTCCTAGATCTATTTCTGAATGGCCTAGCTACTTAACCAACTTCAAAGTGCAAATGTTTAGACCAGATCCACCGTCCACAAGTACCCTCTTGATTTTGCAACGGGTAACCACCACTTCTAGGTATAAGGGTAAGTTGTGTTCTGGGTTGTTACGCGGGATTGTGGTGCAATCAAAAGTAATATGATCATTGAGAGTTGAGGTGTGCAATCATGGCTTGGAGGTGCGTGGGATCTACATCCATAGAGACTCCTGAATTTTGTAATGTTTTATATAATATGTTCTCATGGGTAGTAGAGATTTTGAGGAGATTGAGAATGAATATCTTAGCAGGAATTTTCTGTAACTGGTCTATCAAATTGTATTGACCTTCCTGAGGGATAGGCAAGGGATCTAGTATGATTAAATGAGAACATCTCATCCCTACTACGTAAATCTTTTCTAAGATCTGGATAGTGTTGACCTATTCATCAGATGAGCAAATACATCCTATGAGAGAATCAAAGGGATTGTCATTAGTGGGGTATATATAAGCAATAGTCCTATAATCATTGGAGGTTTTTCCATGATCTGGCTTCCTTTTCTTTTTATCTACATGATTAGGAAAAGGCTCTTTGTAGATACCCATTTTCTCATTTGGACCTTGTCCTGAGTCAGGGGGAAAATCTACGACGATCTTACCCTCTTCAATGAGGTCTTGTATGTAATGACGCAATCTTAAACACCTATCTATCTTGTGTCCTTTAACATAGTAGAACTCATAGTACTCATGGTCCTTAAACCAACCAAGCTTTGGAGCATCTTCTAGGTATGGTGTTTTTGCAGTTAGATATTCCACCATTTTTACATTATCTAACTGCTTTAGTATGGTAGATAGGGATTTCACTAATGGCGTGAACATACGTTTAGTGGGTGCCTTGGGACAAGGTCCTTGTGAGAGCTTTAAAAATGGGCCCATCTACATGGCTTGGACTCTCTTGGAGTCCGTAACACCATCACCAACAATATGTTTGTTTTTATTGAAAATTTTTGGTTTATCTATAGATTTGGCTTCATGTTTGTCTTTAACGAAAGACTTAAGCATCCCTTTTGTGATGAGGGCTTTCTCAATTTGACCGCATTTCTCAATGACATCATCAAAGTTTGAGCCACAGTGCATCTGTAAATGGAAGGCTATTTCTAGGTTTAAGTTAGGAACAAATATGCTCACTAGCTATTTTTCGGTAAGGCACAAGGGAAACGACTTGCTAACCCTCACCATTGTTGTAAAAAGCTTGCAAAGGTCTCATTGGGTTTTTGTTTTGTATTGCATAGATCATTCATTGTGATATCATTTTCCATGTTATAGGAATAATTTTGTACAATTTTTTTCTGCTAATGCGGGCCACATTGTAATGGAGCCCTTAGGTATGCTATAGAACCATTCCAATCCCAATGCTCCTAGGCTACGAGGGAAAGTTGTATTAAGAATTTATCACTATATGCGACCTCTTGGCAAGCCATGTAAAATTATTTTATATGATCACGAGGATCACTCTTATACTTATACTTATCAAATTTGGGAATGCAGTAAAGTGTTTTGGGAAGGGTTTTCGTAACATGTCCTTATCGAAGGGGTAAGGGCATAGTTCTTCATACGAATATTTCCTATTATGGCCTACATTTCCCTCATGTAGCATAGTAAGCATATCTTTCATTGATTGTAACTCTTTCTGAATGAGTTGTTCTTTAGTAGGTGAATTTGATCTTTATGCAGAGCCACCTTAAAGGTAGTGTCAATGTGTATGGATCAAAGTGAGACTTACTAGATTTTGTTTTTTCTTTGTCTTTATATATGTTTCTTCTTGAAGAGCCTAGGTTTGCTAATTTCTGGCTCAATTTCAAGATCTATTTTTGAAGAATCTCCTCTTCAACTAGAGTGTCCTCTTCTTCATCAAACTTGGGAGGTGGTGAGGCTTTGCGCTCAATCTTCACTTTACATGAAGATTTGTAATAAGGTCATTGTGGATCACCAAGTGGTTTGGATGGGTCTCCTTTGATAGTGGCGTGATGTTGCCCAGAAGTAGAAGCGTACCTTGTCTCAAAGGGGTTATCTATGTCTAAGAGTGATACTCATTCTCCTATTTTGTGATTAATGACTTTGGTTTCTACTTCACATTCGTGCGAAGTTTAGCTCCTAATTCTAAGACTCTTGCGAGTACTTGATCTCTATTATAATATAGGATTTCATCAAATCTGCCTAGGTCTAATCTTTGTTGCTCTCCGGAAGAGTCTGACTCTTCTCCATTATGGTCAATTAATGGCTCCGCATCCTTGACTTGAGAAAAGAGAGGTGCTAAGTTTTTGCCGCTAAATGGGAAGGTTTCGAAAGGGTTTTCTCCTAAGTCATGCTCATTTGATTTGGTTGCCATCTTCGTGATTTTAGGCATTACTAACCGATGTTTGTATGAAGCTAGCGTGGATCCTAAGTGTATGATTTTGCAAGTTGTTTGAGGTGATGTTTGAAATATGCCACAATGTGTCCTAGATGCAATGTTATGCAATTTTTTTATCAAAGAACACTCATATGCACACCTAAATGTAATGATCACTCAATTTTGTCATTACCAAGCCTATACCCTAAAATGAATAGTGATAATATCATATCAATGCGTAGGTCAAGTTAGAATTCTAACAAGGCCTAAATATTAAATCGGTATTGACGTAGTCTCTCAACAAGGTATACTAAAACTAGTTTGAATTCGATGAAAGCTAAGTCTTCGAAAAATGGAAGTCGTGACTAGATATAGTGTAACAACGCTATCTTGATACATTAACCGAGCAAGCAAGGTGTTAGTATCAAGACAACATTATTGTGATATATATAAGGTGATATCAACACTTTTTTAAAAGATTCGATGATGTCGAAACTGAAACCAAGTAATAAGTATAACAAGGAGTTTTTAATTGTATGCGAGCAACGTAACCATGCAATAAAGGGACTTATATTGCGTTAAAAAAAATGATGTAAGTACCAAGATTGTGTGACTAGAATGCAAGAAAAAATATCAACTCAAGAAGAGACAAATGATGAACCGAACTCATAATAGTGAAGATGATCTTGAAATCAAGATCGAAGGACTATCAAAGATACAAAAACGTACATGTGCACTTTAGACGTTTAACAACCTAGCCGCAAACATGGATGGGCATAAACAAACAAAAAAGTGGTGAGTACCATCTTTGATAAGATGCGTGAGGTATGCTCCCTTCTCACCCCAAAAGTAGGAAGTGAGAATGCATGGGTATAGATCAAAAAGATGAAAAATAAACTAAGTGCCACTTGGGCAAAGCTTTGCCTCATTCGAAGGCGAGAAAGAAGCTAAGCTAAGTGAGACATCATCTAATTTTTCGTGATGAAAGACATTTAGCTCAAACTTACGTGGGTTCTTTACCTTTTTCGAGGAAAAAGTTTAGAATCCAAGTGATTCATCACTTCGTGATGGCTTGACGTGACAACAGACTAGCAAAGTGGGCTCCAAGACAGAATGGCCTCCTTAATAAGTTCTCTCAACTAGGTGTCAGAATATTGTCTAGATGTGAGTGCAATTTTCCCAAAGAGTCGCAATGAATGATTTGGGAGTATCTCAACTTTAGGGTACCCCCTTCTGATACAATGAGAAACTAGTGCATTCAGTTGTACCATCACTGGAGCCACAATACGGACAATATTTGACTCTAACTCACAAGGCGTACTAGTCAAGTGGGTAAGCGAGTGCTTCCTATTTCATCCACGAGGTTACTCGATGGTGGATTACTTTAAGGTTCATGGAACCACCCCCATTGTTGTAGCTTAAGGTGTTATGCCAAAGGGGTTATGTTCCAATTGAGTGAATAGGGATGTACCCTTTTCAAAACCTGCAATACAATGTGAAGTAAAAATGGTGTGTTTTTATCTTTTTAACTTTAAATGTGGTTTCAAGTAGCACACCATTTGGCAATCTGCATGTAAACACATGTATTAGAAGTCTTGTGTTTTGTTTTGATGCCTTTCTTTAGCAAGTGTTAGGTCCTATAGACAATGAGTTTAGTAATTTTCCATTTTGCAAATTGATATCAAGAAAGAGAATTGACACTTTTCTTTTGATTCCTAAGATCGCCAAATGGCGCGAAGGAAGAGCATACACAATGTGAAAATTCTACTAAGACAAATCATATGGAAATTATTTTACTCTTTAGAATCATAGAACAAGTGTTTTTAAAGTGTGACATAAAGTTGTACAAGTGCTTTTGATCTCCAAGATCTCCTAGAAGGTGCGAGGAGAGAGCATACACACTTTACAAGCTTCGTGCAAGCTAAGAAATGAAGACACTTAAGCTATGTAAGCTGAAATAACAAAACAAAACCCTACATCTACCTTGTTAGTCTTAAAAAACCTTAGAAAATTCTAGCAAAAATGATTCTACAGACTGGAGAAAAATTTAAAATTTCAACATAGATGCGTGCATACAGGAATGACAACAACACACCCAACCGATGGATATGCACCCGATCAATGTAGACGCATGGCGGGGAAAAGAAGCGACAGAGGGGTATAACACTTATGCATGCACTCTCGGATAGGTACGCTAGCGTTCATACGTGTGCGAGCTTTGTTCAATGGGTACGCATGCAAGTAAAAATGTAAGAAAACACGCAGTATGACAATAGACACCAATGTGTCCAGAGACACGGAGATGCTTAATGGTCAAATGAGATATGCGAAGATTTAACAAAGACGTGGCCTAGATCAAAATGATGGAGTTTACACATGAAGCCAATATACGCTAACGTGTCCAAAGTGATAAGTACACTTGTTGGTCGACGAAGATGCGACCCGTTCTAATTGAGTTGTCAACTGTGTAATATGCTCAAATGGGTGTGTGGCCAACTCAATGCTAGTGTTAGGGTTTTGATGGAGATGCACCCCATTAAGACACTTGCGCATACCCCTAAAAAACTACAAAATTCACAAATTTTGAAATTTTCAAAAGCAAACAGGTTATTTGTTAGTCAAAAATCCTATTTCTAGTTCAAACCCACAAAATATATGTGAAAAGGGTGATTTAACGAGTTTTAGAACGGAAATAAGAAAATAACAAGTTGTTTCCTCTAAAAACCTTAAGTGAACTTTGAAAAACTTAAAAGACCTCCATTAATGGAGGATGGACATAAGTGTCCCACCAGTGTGCCAAATGTGTTCAAAGAAAGGTTATAAAAGCTATGGAATGGGGTAAGAACACTCAAGAACCCCAAAGCTTTGTGCAAAACTGATCAATGGACCATCGAGTTAAGAAATAAACAAGGATTCCTACTTTACATGCATTAAATTAAAAAAAAAAGAAAACTTAATAAATTTAATTAACCTCTATTCTTGAAATCTTAATTAAATGAGCCTAATAAGGATCTAAGCAATCAGTTTATGCTTTAAGAGAATGGGATCTCACCATTAATGGCTTCAAGGCCAATGGTTCTTCCCATTTACTCCATGTTGTGTGGTGAAATGCAAAAGATAAAGCAAAATAGCTCAATAAGATGAAATAAAACTCCTAATCCTAGCAATAATACTATAGTTTATGTTAGAGGGAAGAAGTGTTCTTGAAAATGAGAGGGGGGTAGTGGGCTATTTATAGTTTTCCATTTGGGAAATGGGAGGCTTTTTGGTGCATGTGGGACTAAAAGGGAGTCAACAAGCTAATTAGCAAGTCAAAGTAAGATTTGACTAAGTTTAGAAGAGGTTGATCATGATTTGGGGTAATTAACCTAGGTTAGACTAATTAATCTTGTTTAGAGAGAAATTAGGGTTCTAGGAGGGTTCTGAAAGGCCTAATCAATCCAATGAAATGGATTGATAGTCTAGGAAGCTAATAGAAGTAGTAAAGAAGAGGATTTTAGCCAAGAAGAGGCTATAATAGCCTATTTAATTGACTTATAAGAGGAATAAGACCAAAAGAGTTTCGTAAAAGGGGAGTTAGATAGATCTAACTAACAATGTGTCACCAATTTATGAAGAAGAGAATAGTTCTTTGTAATATTAGAAATAATAGTGCTTTAATCAAACTACACGTGTCTATAGTTACCACATCATCATCACCCTCATCCTCCTCATTCTCATCATTAGACACTTGGATCACATCATGTTCCTGTGTTCCTACCTCTACTCGAGCACAAACCCATATCACCCGGTGCACTACTCAGGTCCTATCAAAAGCTCTCAATTTTGGGACCACCATGTTGTATACTCAGGAGTGACTTCGCATCATCAATACACACAATATCACCATCATCATTAGTGCTCATAGCCCCTCGCTCATCAACAATAATCATAGGTCTAACCACAATAGCCCTCGAGTCTTTATATCTCCATTCTCCCATTTATATTCTATAGGATTCTCATGTACACCCTCTATAAGTCCAAACTATCTCCTAACTTGATCAAAATGCGGTATCTCATCCTCCCTGCTTTGCAACCCTAGACCCACATGTCTTGTTCTAAGCCAATTAACTCACGAGGATACTCAAGCTAATCATGAAAATATAAATACGGCCTCCACACCACATCCCCCACTTGTAGTCCTGCTAATAAATCTCTATAAAAACCAGCCATCTTCTTCTTCTTCTCCTATCCCTTGTCCTACCACCACCTCATAAAACTGGCATGACTCTCATCAATACCCCATGACACACCCAAGAGACGAGAAATAGAAATATGTTCATAGTCACAACACTTTAATAAATATCCAACATCAATTCCATACCGCTTATAGGACTTCTAGACCCACACTCTTCGAATGTTTGTGTAAGTAATTTGGGCCCCTACTCAAACATTGTGTGGTGCTCCATCATCTTATCAACTACACTTGTCATCATCCAAGGAAATATTCCACACCATGAATGTAGTAGAGAGAAACATGAAATGGCCATCATCATCAGGGTCATCCGGTATAACCCTCTTTCCCAGCTCATACAACACCTAGTACTCAAATGCTCCTGATATATATCTCACATGTTGTGCCTCATCACCATATAACCTCTGCATCACATCTGGCCTCTCCACCTCACTGATAATATAAATGCCCTCTCCACGGATAGGTAATCACATGATGTGATGAACATCCTCCAAAGTAATAGTAATCTCCCCAGTGGGCAGCCAAAAAGTGCAGGTGGAAGGATTCCACTGCTCTAATAATGCCAACATCAAAATCCTACATTTGTGAATATGTTTATAATCCCTAATGATACTAAAACCAACAACCTCAATATGACCCCAATCATAATCAGTCATATCCTCTCTCACCTAATCCAAAATAAGTGGGATACAATCCCAGGATTGTAAGCTTCACATCCACCTACAAACAACATACACATATAAACAAACATTAATGTCATCAACAAAAATATCAAAAATATCATTAACATCAACATTAACATCATCACAAAATATAATTAATATCAACATTAACTATATATCTAAAAACATTAGCATTAATATTAACATCAATCAACAAAATTAGAACCACAAACACCACACAACATTGAAAAATTCTCTTTAAAATCACGTTTTTATTATCAAAAATTCAAAACTGCCACATAATAGTTAAATTGCTAGCGATTCACATCTATCATTAGTAATTGCATGAATCATTAACGATTCATGTGATTCTAAATTCAAGACTTTGTGCACCCCCTAAAATGATTTTTTCTCTAAAAACTAAAAAATCAACAAAAAAAAGTAGGTTAAAACAACCTACCTCTGTCATAGTGGGTTTCTGGTGCCTGATCGATGAAGACATGGTTTACAAATCTCGCTTCTCTGCTCAAAAACATATTTTTCACTCAAAATCACTCTGTAAGTTTGTATTGCACTCGGTAAAAATGAGCCCAACACATTGAAATCAGCTATTTATAGCCCTAATTCTACCCCAACGCAATCGCTTAAGATTGCCTTAATCGTCGACAATTTTTACGCAATCTCTAGTGATTGACCGAATCGCTAGTGATTCATCCCATTTTTGGCACCCATGCTCATTTTTTTATTATCAAATAATCACTTTTTCCATAAAAGTGTTCCTTTTCAAAGGACCCTAGTCCTTGAAACATTAAATATTAGATAAATGAAATCAACATTGGGATTTGTCATATGACTATGGGACACATGCCCTTTGGCCCCCATCACTTGACTTCCCCATCTATTTATCCTACCTTTACAGATCATATGTCTATAGGTATCAAACCCTTTGGTTCCCTTATCATTTGATTCCTTGGTAGCACAACCTATTTCGGTATTCCTTGGGTGGGAAAACTTTTGAACGAAACACATGACACTTCTATCTTATTACAACTATCAAAATAGTGTTTGTAACACTTTGCATTGCAGTCACCCCATTTTGAGGGGGATCACCCATATAAATAGCTTATCATCATTTTTGTCTAACGCTTTATCATTAAGCCGCTAGACAAAAGAGAAAAATGTAGACATTGAAAATCTACACCCCTCATTTTTATTCAATCAAATTAATTAAATGCATCGATATTTCTATACCACACCCTTCATCTCTTAAATATATCAACAACTCATATCCTAAGTCATATACTATACCCCCTCATCTTCATTTAATCAATTGATATTTCATACTCTAAATCATACCTACCATTTAATCACATTACATTATCAAAACCATTTATCTTAAGTTCAATATTCCATAATATTTTATATTCATGAAATCCCTTATCACATCATTATTACACATGTAAAATCATGTTTTTAAGACCTAACCACCTAAATCAACCTAAATATTTCTTAAAATCCATTTAATACTATGTTTAACCTATCTCTAACTCCCTTATCTCGATAAACAAATCATTATCATCTACACACCTAGCAAAATCATCTACAAACCTAAATTAGGTAAATACAAACATTATCAAAATCAAAACTATTTTTCCACCCTCCAAAATAAACACAACACGTCCTCCAATAGTATAAAAAAGTACCCCTCTAAATATAAACCAAATATCTTGATTTAGAAAACTATTCTAATCATTTTCCTTCCAAAAATAAAAAAAGATTGAAATCGTTAATGATTCGAGTAATCACCAATGATTATTTAAAACAATTTTGCACCATCTTGCTAGGATCCTCAAATTCGCCTCATGAATTATTGCTTTTGATTTGGTTCCACAGCTTCCTATGCATCATCATTCAACACTTGGGAAATAAAATCAACATCAAGCATTATCATCTATCTTCATTGAGCATCTTGGAGCAATTTTGGATCACTTGTAATCAACTCTTCACCACTCAATCTGTAGATTTCATCATCCATCACAGATCACTCTTCAGTGAGGTTTGAGGCTTCTTTTAGCTCCACATCAACCTCCAGGTACCTCTTACTTATTTATTCATCTCTTTTACATCATCTCTAAACATTTAACATTCTACAAAATCAAGTTTTAATCATTAGATATTTGAATTTATCAGTTTATTACAAAGCACCGAATCACACTGTGATTGCCCCAATCGCCAAATGATTCTTGTCACTTTTATTTTTCTACAATTTCATCCATTTTTCATCAAGTATATTTTATCTATCATATCAAATTGGTTGCTTCTAACATATTCTTGAGTATGGATTACTTTTAGATGGAAGTTAAGAGCCCCTCTCATGAAATCATTAACATTCACTCCTTGCCTATAATTTTTCATCCTTTCTACTAGGAGCAATATGACTTGTTGCATGATCTAACTCTGTGTGTTATCCATTGTGCCCCATTGGACGAGTTAGAGAACATTTTCGAGTTCACTTAGAAAATATGTGACACTATAGAAGGATATTGGGTTGCATATTTTGAGTATCAATGCATCCGAATTGAACTTGCTTGGCTTGAGTACGAGGCCCGACAACAAGATCCACATTTTGAGCTTGAGTTTGAGCCATAGTCTTCCTCTTCCCTCTCTCATCTATTTTCTATCTAATTTGTAATAAACTTATCATTTATCATTATATTATCTTGTATTGGTTATCATATATCGTATATCTTTCAAATCCACTTGATTGTTTAAAATCGGATTGACATCCTTGTAAGGAATCCCATTGACTTCCGAGGACTGGCCTTTTCCAGGAAATCTGCCATTTATCTTACTGATCATATTCTGTTTAGTGTCTATGATTTGTAGGTTTCTTAGCGAAGAGGAGCTTGTACTAACCTTTCATGGAGCGCAACATCGAACATCGTCATCCATCATCTACAGTATCACTAAACCCCACATCTTTTGAGGTTAGTTTATTCCTATTTTCTTGCTTAGTTAATTCAAGTTGAAGAGGTAGGAATATTTTTGAATAGATACATATAAATATTTAATTTATCATTATTTATTAATTCCCACACATAAATATTAATTGTGATAATGATGATGTTTTAGTGCCCTTGTAAAGTACAAACATTTCCATAGCCATCAATGTTATTGTAATTGAGAGTCATACATTAGTGACCTTGGTGGAACTAACTATAAATTGATTAGTTAATATTAATATTGAGTTCATATTTCTCCATTGATTCTTACATACAAATATTTATTTTAAATATGAAGATATAATATTGCACTGCGCAAAGGACAAGATTTTCCATATCCATTATACAATTGTAATTGATAATCACACATCATTGAACTTGATGATAGTGATCTTAATAAATTTATGGAAGTGACTACACATTGAATGGAACACATAAATATTGAGTCCATAATTATCTTTTAAATCCTTTATAATGATGAAGATCTATCAATGCACCTGAAAAGTATAAGATTTTCCATACCCATCAATGTAGTCATAAGTTCAAATTGTGCATTAGTGACCTTATTGAAAAATTTATGGAAGTGACTACTCATTTACTATTATGTATAAATATTTATTTCATTTTTATTTTTTTATTCCTACATAGTAATATATATGGGTAGATGCACAAAGTTGGTGGTCAATTTTGTGGCCATTTTTGTGACCGCACCAAGATTGTTGAGGTCGCTAGAAACCTGCAATAAAGTATGAACCTGCAAAACCCTCAAATAGACATCAAATCCTAAAAAATAAAGATGTGGAATGAGGGGTTAGACTGTCCTCATCTGTCACAATGGCGAAATTACAATCCGAGAACCGCACTACATCTCATACCCAGTGTACTTCTATGTGTGCGTGTGTTCGGAATCATGTCGTAGGTGGCTCTTGTGTGTGTCACACTTGATAGCGAGAAAATTATCTAGATGTAAATAAATGTAATAGATGTGTGCATGGAATAGAGTTAACTTCCCTCCTATGAAGTGTATGAAGGATAACCAACCCTTGTGTCCGTTTGATGGTGTTAGATGGATGTAATGGAGCTCTTAGATGATTGGTGGATGTAAGCTTAGGTGGAGATAGCTAATGTTTTGTGCTTGGTATTTTATTATGATCACATAAATTTATATTTATATGATTCCTTTTCTTGAATTTTGTAATTAACTTTGGAAAAATATGACTACAAAAAATATAAGATGCTCAAACGGCTAGAAAGGACCTAAAAAGTGTTAAAAAGGTACAAAGGGATAGGGGCACCCAAAGGGAACGAGGGCGTTGGCATCCTGGCCAGTGCTTTGGTGTCTAGGATGATATAATTGAAAGTGTAAAAGGTAGACTTAGAAAATAAAGGTGTAAGAGCAAAAGTCACAACAGAAAACAAAAAAGGTGGCTAAAGACATGGGTTACCTAGTAATTTTCTTCTTGAGGAATGATATGAATATTAGTATGTAATTAGGACTAGATAATTACCCAAAGTGCGTGATTTTATGTCTACATTTTCCCCCACTTTATGTTAGTGAGTAGAAATCTTGGTAACATAAAGTAGATAGAGATGCGTACCTAATAACCATGTAGATTGATGATGAAAGTGTGCCAAGAGACTAGACAAAGCGTGGAGTAAAAGAATATGAGGTGTGCATGTTAAGGAGGAAAAAGTGTAAAAAGTGATGATGAAAATTAACCTAGGGTGGAAACACATGTGTAGATGTCGTGATGTACCCGTTGTAGATGTCAATGTTGTTGTTGTGAAAATGTTGATTATGTTGACTATTGCTTCCCATATGGATGGACCTACAAACTAGAATAATGAACAAGTAATCAAATACACATGTATATGATCGAAATGTAAAACTTATGTAAAAATGCTTAAAATGTGAAAAAGGAACATGTGCACTTGATCCGTGATGAGAAAAAGGGTGTAGAAAGGATCCTGTAGATGATGTAGAAGGCTAATTTTTTGAGAGATCTCATGCCATTTGCGCCAACCACGAGTTTTTGGGGTGATCTCATGCCAAGTTATGAAAGAAGTGTAGGGAGAAAATTCTGGTGTCATCCTCCAACCTTTAATTGCTTCCCGTAATGTAGGACACCACTACAGATGGTGTGCAAAATTAGTGAAAGTGCTAAGGATTGTATGCACTGTAAAAGAAACATTGTAGATAGTCAATTTTGGTTTGTATTAGTTTCTAGGTGTGTCAAGAGTTCATTTGGAGGTTTTTATTGTACTTAGTCCATTTGGACTCATCTTGTGTGTAATAAGAGGTTTCCCTCCAAAAACCTCATATTTGAATTTCAAAGATCCTTGTTAGTAGTTCTTAGTCCTAGAGGTTAGAAAACTGTGTTATATCATGTTAGTAGGGTCTAAAGACCTAATTCCTATCCTAACATGATATCATCAGCCTACCTAAGTCCTCACTCAACATGAGTGGTTATTTCATGGGTTAGAGAAAGAGTTTGAACCCTAATTAATTCATATTCCTTATGAATGCAAGATATGTATTCTAATGTAAGAGATTGTATGAGATATTGGAAGGTTGAGAAGGAGAAGAGGGCTATGTATGAGAACCAAGAAGCTCGGGAGCTATCTAAATCAAAAACCTTTAATGAAAAAGTGAGATTTCTTGAGTAAATTCACTATTTTATGAAATGCATGTTTCACATTGTGTTTGAATGGAGTCTATAATTGAATATTAAGTGATATTTCACTAATTAAGGTTTTTACATGTTTGTATGATATGATAAAAATGTGAAACATGTCCTATCAAGCATCAAGAATTAGATTATCGAGAGGTAAAGGTGTTGACAATGTGTAAAAGGTAATGAAACTCTAATTCCAAGTTTAAAAGTTGGTTATGAGTGTTTGTGTGGTGTCCAAGGTTTGAGATACTTTCAAGGATTCAAAACTATGAGGTTAAGTTTTTAAAAAGCATCTAATTTGATGGTTTAGTGTTGAGGTTTAATAAATAAAGTCATAGTTTTCCATGCAAGAATGTGTTTATGTCCTAACTGTGCAAGGTAGAGAATAGTCCCATGAAGGAGTAATATATCTTATGTGATTACTTCTTAAGCTTGTGTGGTGGAGAATATAGTGTTTTGATTCATGCCAAAGTTACAAGAAAGAACTAAACTCATGAAACCCTCATTTGCAAGAGAACAATGAAATTGGGGTGAAACTCAATCTTCACGGGTTATCTTGATCTATGACAAGGGAATAAAGATTAAAAAATAAATAATCTTTGATACTAAGTAATTAATGTCTCTGTGGAACTATAAAAACATGAGGAATGTATTAAAGTCCACCAAAATAATTTGAAGAGTGAAAGTTGAAATGTTCATGTACAGGGGTGTGAGTGTAAGACTGAGACACTTCAACACTAATATTTAGATCAAACATGTTATATCAGAAAGGGGAGGAATATTAAAATATTTATTCAAATAATTTTAATGGAATCAAGACTAGGTTTTCCTTCTTGAAATGTTCTATGCATGGGAAAAGGAAACAAGCTTGAAAACCTCATAATTAAGAGCATATCCTATCTAGGGTTTTTAGCATAGGAAAAGTGGTACAATTTGAAAATTTTGCAATAGAATTTCTTGAGACTTAGAACATATTAATTAGGGAATGAAACAGAGCTATGACATGAATTTTAGAATAAAATACAAGAGGAATTTTTCTAAAAAATCTAACGTTACATTACTGTGTTACCAAGTGTGTTATCATTATGCAACATTTGGTTTTGATCCAAGTGATCCTTTATTAAAACTTGTGAAAGTGTTTCTTATGATGGGAAAGGTGTGGCAAGGATAAATAAGAATAATCAAGGTGATATAAGGATTCTATGAGTGACAATGAGAAGGAAACTCGAGTTAAATATGAGCATGTACAATCCTTAAAGGCTATGACAATCATGAATTTGGTGAATGGTGTTTGTGAGTCTAGTTGTAAATTTTTTTGGTATAAGTATGTGAGGAGTTGATAATTCTCATTAGAAAATTTTGAATGGTGTGGAAAGACCTTGCAACCCTTGGCCAAGAATACTTCAAAATTGTTATGCTACAGTTTGCTACAGTAGAGTTAGAAGACAAGGTGGTAAGTAAAACAAGTGTTAATAAAGGGGAGTGAATAAGGTCTATGTTTAGAATGAAGTTGGTGATTAGGAGAGGTAAGGATTTATAAGGAAAGTGATTAAGTAGAATGTTAAGTCAAGGTTAAAAAAAGGAACAAAGTATGAGAAAATTTTGAATGTTTGAAGCAAACTAAGACTTGAGAAGCCCAACTTTGGAA
Organism: Taxus wallichiana var. yunnanensis; assembly: GCA_018340775.1. Classification (NCBI taxonomy): domain Eukaryota; kingdom Viridiplantae; phylum Streptophyta; class Pinopsida; order Cupressales; family Taxaceae; genus Taxus; species Taxus wallichiana. The sequence goes on along the minus strand of CM031239.1, from coordinate 1,018,251,624 downwards.
TACTAGAAAGTAAGGTGTTAGAGAAGAGTGGAAATATTGGGAATAGATTGAAAAAGTGAAAAATATTTGAATAAGGGATTCATAAAGGTGGTGTTAGTAGAAATTGATGGAACCCTAGGTTTGAGCTAAAAACCCTAGATACAAGCTAGTGAATCCCTAGAAAGGAGAAAAGTAGTGTTGGGAGGAAATGGTAAAGAGGTAGAGCTTGAAAATTTTCATGAAGCACCAGTATGATAATGGGTATCCAGATATTATTTTACATTATATTAAAAATGTATAGTTTTATCCATACACAGTGATTTTCCAAAATCAAGACTAATTGAGCTAGTGAGCCAAAATGCTAAAGGGAGTATAAAATGAAATGGATAAAGAGTTGAGGGATGAAATTTTGTAGGGTGAATTTTGGGAAAAATGAGTCCTCAAAAATTTTACCAGTAAGTCTTGAGATAGATAAATGTGGTTTTATGCTTAAAAATGCATTTTTGCAAAGCTAGTAGCTAGTATGGTGAACTAGAATGAGTTTGAGTGAAGATGAAGAAATGAAAAATTTTCAAGCACATGAACATTTTTGATAGGTGTGTTCAAGAAAGTGTAAAGTGTTTTCATGCTTTAAAGAATTTTATATAGCAAATTTGGGTTTAAAAGCAAGATTTTGGCTTTAGAAAAAGTAAAATTTTTGGTGACTTTTGAATATTGATGTCAAATGAATGTTCTAACTTTTGATTGTGGTTGAATGTGACTATGAATACATCATAAACTACCAACTATGTTATACTGATACTATGTTATTCTTTGTAATGGTTGTATGGGGTGACCGATTCACCCAAATTATGATCCCTTGTTTGGGGTACATGTGACGTCGTTGAAGGAGTATGGGGCTGAAGGAAGACCGATCGTTGTACTAAAATTGTGCCCTGCTGTAGGGGAAGGGAGTATGCTTGGTAAAACCAAGGCACATGCAAAAAAATTGGCTAGGATACAAGTGTTAGTACAAGAAAAGACAAACACACACATAGAATATAAAATTTATGCTAAGAAGACAATGTGTAAGATAAGATGCAAGAAGATAATGTAAACACGCAAGAAGAAAATTTAGACCATGAAAAAGTGGGTTGCAAACATGGGACATCACTCACGATGTCACAATAAAATCAAGGCCATGTAGGCTAGAATCGGACAAATGTGCATACAATAAAAATGGAAAATCCTGCAAATAATGGCATAAAAATAGAAAGCATTGTAACAAACAACCATGAAAGAAAATAGCCCTACATAAAAATGTTACACATGAATCACCCGTTAGCATGTTAGAAAGATAAAAAAGTATGTCAAAATGTGTATAATTCAATAAAGTAGTGTGATATGAAACAAATTGAAATAATAGCACCTGTAATAAATGAAAGTAGATGCCCCTAGGAGCTCTATGGGACTGGTAATAGGTACTATGTCAAGCATCCATGCTACATGTATAGATCTATAGAATCTGCGATCACAACTAGAAAGGAAAGTGAATGCACATGTGTGTATGATAAAGATAATGACATACAAGATATCTATCTAGCATGTGTAATAAATCGAACATGAAAAAGCATAAGTAATCGAGAGTAAATGCAACAAAGATATGTAATATGATGTGGATGAGAAGGAATGGAATGTAGAGTGAATGATAGGAATAACATGACCCCGAGTGGATACATATGTATGCAATGAGGTTCATTTATTTATGCCCCCTTAGCATCGAAGAATGAACCGAAATGAGAGTGCGTCATTGACAAATGGTTTGAATGTGTGTAGGAAAGAGATGTGGTGTCAAGGAGCAAAGTGTAGAGTGGAAATGCATGAGTGAATGGGAGAGTTGATTAAATGTGTGAGTGTGATTAGGTTCATTTGAGATGTGTACCCTCAACAATCAAGTATAGACCATGGAACCAGATTTCATCATAGGGTAATGGGTCATATTGGTTGTGTGAGTGATGTACGCATTGTGTTGTAAGTTCTGTGTTGATTTCTTGCAAGAAAGAGGTGTAATGTAATGGAATAGAAGTATATTGTAAAATATTTGATTGTGTAGTAAGTATGGATGTTGTGTTGAGTATGATTTTTATTTGTGTTGAGATTTCATTGATAGATAGGAATGAGAATAGTGCATTTTAAGTATGGATGTATAGAAAATATTTTGGTTGTGTAAACATATATCGTGAATGTGTAGAATAGATGTTGCGTAGAGATGAATGTGCACAAAGTGTGAAATGTGTACTTGCATAATGTGTGTATTGAAGAAGATTTGTTAGGTGTGTAAAGTGTTTTTAAAGATAATTATTGTAAACACATTGAGTATGTGATGTGTATTGTCGAATGTGTAAGGTTTTTGTGTGAGGTTCATGTGTATAGGATACCTTCAATAGTCAAGTGTGAACCTTAGCATAAGAGTGAATCATTGAGTAATGATGATCTGAAGTGTGTTGTTGGATCCCGAAAATGCACCCCCTAGAGGGAGAGCTTGAGCAATGAGGGAGACCCACGGGGCTCATCTTTTTGTTTTTGGGGTGAGGTCTCCCTCCGTCACCCACCCACCCTTCCCGAAGGGGGATGGGGGGAGGCACCCGAAAACGTGTGTGGCTATGATCCTCACTGCTTTTGATTGTGCCCAAGTCAGGGTTAGAGGACCTAGGAGTGTCGCTATGAAACTATGGAGGTTAGGGCATGGAGTCGAATTAGTACTCCGAAAACACCAAGAGGGGAAAATCAAGGCTAGGTGTACAGCCACTAGATGCAATGCTCACTCGATGGAGTGGTCACGAAGCACTGCAAACACCTAAGGATCTGATGTGGACCGTGAATGGAAGGAAAACGTCTAAACCAAAATCCTACGTCGCAAATAGCGATGATCAAATTAATAAAAAATGACTTTGAATCAGATACTAGAACAACATGGTTATGTCAAGTTTATAACGTGTTCTTTAGATGGGTCATGGTTTTGTTACAGAGTTATATGAGTTTTAAATAGGGATGAAGGGAACTTCTACAGAGTGGAAAAGAAAAGAAAGGGGAGAGGAGCCATGAGGGAGAATAATGATAAACAAGATAACTAATAGCCCGACCATGGTCTATCCATGTCTCAACATAGATGCAGTGAAGAAATTTAATGAATCCAAAGAAAAATAAAATTACATGTGGGGAAAGCTCCAAGAAAATCAATCTTTAAACTCCTTACAATCTAGCTCAGTACACCTAAGGAAAGATTGTAGTATGTGAAATCATGCTCGAATGGTCTAGATCAAGGGACCCCCAATAAATTACAAATTATACCCCTAAATTCTACTCTATCCACAAGAATATTTTTATAGGTCTATGAAAAAGGGTTTCAGTACCCCAAAAAAAACCACAGATGCTTACACCTTTCCTAGATGAGATCTGAGTGAGTGCGGGATATGTTCAAATTATGAGCACAATCATGAACCAAAAAGAATTTTAACACAAAATACACTTTATTCCCACCTAACATCACTTTGAGACAAAGAAAATAAAGAAAATATCACGATTCCAGACACATTCATCAGATACAACCATTAAACATAGGAAAAGACAAGGGAAACATGTATTAATGCTCTCAAAGTCTGTTAATGACTATACAATATGCAATCATCTTAACACAAATTCCTACTAACTAGTTTACACAGAGAAAACCTTCATCATGACAAGTTCTCATTCCATGGTTTTCTATGCCACTGTGAACTCTCACCGAAATTTGCTTCCCTCGGGACCTTCCCCGCCAATTTTCCGTCCCCCTTATGCGCAGAGAAAATCCCTCCCTCCTCTTATATAAAAATCATCTTATCTTCTTAGGGTTTCAAAGTATATTCCTCGAGATATGTATACTAACTATCATTGTTTTTAAGCGCCTTGGGCCACCATGAAAACATACATTATTATTCTTGAATGGAAACCCATTGCACCAATTGCCACTTTATCATGTGTATGTCATTTGATGACATAGGTAGATATTTTCCAGGTCATATCACATTTAATCATTAAAATATTTCCACATGTGTACAATCATGATGTGGCCAAAAATTTAATGTGATGAGACATTCTCAAATTTTGTGGTAGTTAATTCTTCTCTAGTGACACGCTCCTCATAAAAAAATTTCATTTTCATTTAAATTTCACACGTACTAAGAAATTGAAAATTTATATGGCATTAATAATGGAATGATTTTTCTTTTCCATGTTAATGCCACCACCATGCCTATTTAAGCGTTCTATCCACTCTTTTCCTTCATCACCTATCCATTCCTAAGTTCTGTAGATTTTCTAGAACAAATGCCTTCCCTACACACAAAATTTCTTTGAAATTCCTAGCAAATGAATTCACCTTCACTCATGGAAAATCCTCAAGGAAGGATCTAGCCCATATAGGCCAATTTTTTCAACTTACAAGGCCTAATGAGGCCCTAATCTGCCAATTCTTTAGCATTACGATGCCAAGGAAAATCCCCAAGATTACCTTCATCATCCTGCCCTGGTTTTATCCTTTATAAATCACTGGCCAAAATGTGTCCCTCTTTTCCTATCTTTCAAACCTTGCACTTTCATTTGGTTCACCTAGAGTTTCACTAACTCTTGAGGACTTGAGGAATCACTGGTCTCACCATTTCCCATGTGTCCATGAAAACCAATGGCATATGATGAGAGCTTACTACGCTCCCTCCCTTTTGGAGACAACACTCCAAGTTTTCTACTCAACACCAAGGGGAAAACGATGAAATTCCATTTTCAAGCAATTGTGCTAGTGGATTGGAGGAGTGGTTGGATGCTTTGGAGTCTTCCATGGAAGAGGTTCAAGCCTAGTTTGGCTGTAGATTGTCTCCTCTTAGAAATTTCACGCCCTTCCTAGTGTATTGGCTAGTGGAGTTATGCCCTCTTTTGAGGCTCACCCAATTAGAGGTCACCCCCAAATCAAATTATAGAAGTGGACTCATTTTTCCCGAAAGGAAAACACATTGCGATGAAAGAGGGAGTTGGTAGACATTCTGAATGGGTCAAGAATGAGCATTGATGCGCTGCGTGAAAAGGGGATGTCTAAGGGCTGACAGGGGCCATTCAATTATGTTTGGTGTCGAGGCTCATGATGACTTCATCAAGCGCTGAGACCCGATTTCTAAAGGGGTGTTCCTTATATGCCTGATGGGATAGAGACCTGAACTTATTGCCACCATGCAAATGCACCCATAATATGTATTTAGTTGTATTATTTTGTTTGAAAATATTATATAGCGAAGGGTTGGGGCCCCATAAATAGAATCCCCATTTTTATTGTATACTTTTCCTTGAATTTTCCTTCTATGCATGTGTAACTATCATTCATTCAAACATCCTCTTACATTTTTGTTTTCTCTTTTTGATCAATAAGAACACCTTCAAAGTATATTTTTAATTAATTTTTATTTTTAATATATCACACTTAACTACACATATCATGGGAAAGAGAAAAAGGTCATAACTACTCTACTCATCCTTATAAGTTGTGCACCATCAAGCCTTCATTTCTTATCGATTTCACGTGAATAGGCCAGTCCAGGAAAAATATTTGCACAAGTGAATCGGACCCCAGAGAGTAAATTATTCAAAATGATCAATTATAAGCATCATCTCGGGAATCGGGGAAAGGTTTCCCCCTAAACCATCTCTAGAGATATCAAGCCTCTGGGCTCCGGTAAAAATACATTTATTACCCTTGCATTCTTACCAAGCATACCCGAGATCCTAGTTTCACATTACCCAATCAACTTATGAAAATTAGCCCCATACTAATCCATATTTTCAAAAAAATCTACTAATAATCCAAAACAAATGGCCAAACACGGGGTAGACTCATGCAGTACCAACATGTGTGTCAAGATGTATATGCGAAAACTAGGTGTAAAATGATGTAAATATAAGATGTGTGTAAATGCAAGGGGTGAAATAAGTGCGATGCCCCCCCTAAATGTGTGATGATGAATGTGATCAAGTGATTTCATCTAAGAGGTTGTCATTTTTATGATCAAAACTAAATGGTGAAGCATCTGAAACTTGATAAGCGATAGTGTCGGGTTGATCAAGTAAGGATCCATTGAGGCGTAAATTATACATGCCCATAGCATATTCCTCATTAGTAAAAGGAGGTAATGGACACCCATGTGCATACCAATGAGTAAGATTAGGTGAATAGCCAAGGAATGAGTCATTGCAAGTGAAAATGTAACCAAATGTCACAGGGAAAGTGTTTCGCATGCAATTTTGTTCAGAATAGAGTTAATTCTATCCTTTCATTCTCTTGAGAAACAGATAGGGGTTAGGGTTAGGAGGAATACCTTTTGAGTGTTGGGAAGATGTGCACGTACCGTAGAGAGATCAGACTGATTGTGAAGAGATCCTTTTTTTCTGGGAAGGACTGCTGTAAATAAGAATGCAAGACCACCGATTTTAGTTAGAAAATAAGTGAGGGAACTGCCTTGGGCCCAAGAAATATTAGACTTCCTTTCGAAGGTGGTCAGTTCCTTTTAATACAAATTAATGCAAATGATAATAAAGAAGCTATTGCGAAATCACGATTTAGGTACCTCGTTACTAAAAAGCAATAGAGACTAAACTACCAATAATAAAATGTCATGTTGTTTGTTTGGTCACTTTAGTTATTTATACGTTCGAGATCAAGTTACAGGGATAGACAAGGCTAGATATGAGATTGTTTGGAGGTAAATAGGTGAAAGGTTGGTTTTGGTATAAGTCACAGTGACCGATATCGGTTTAGCCTAACCGGTATCGGTTAGGTAACCGATATCGGTAGGGGACAACCGATATCGTAGGGGCAGTGATTTAGGGGTTTTTAAATAGAGGTTGGTGTAAGGTGGTTATGAGGTTTGGAAGGTTGGTAGATGGTTGAGGGGAGTAGTAGGGTGATAGAGAAGACTCAGAGAGTGGGAGAGCTATCTTTGGGGCAATATAGAGATGGATGACCGAAGGTTAGGTGCAGGTTGTTGCTGGGTAGTAGATCCAGGAGTGAGCTTATAATCCCTATGAATTAAAAGTTCACAAAGTAGTGTCTAGAAGCATACAAGGTGATAAAAGAGACTACTTACTAGTTTCTGATGTGGATGCAGGTCCAAAGAATGCAGTGGCAAAGGCAAGGCTCAGTTGGGATGATCCAACAATCGGAAGTGATCTGATGAATCTATCCACCAACCTGCCGCAATGTTTGGATGAGTGTGACAATGCTCTAGTTTCTCGATTCATGATCTTGGGCTTGATACTCCTCTTTACAAACTCTTCTCTCTCCTTCACTTGTCTCTCTCTTTCAAATGAATTCGAGATCTTTCCAAATGAATTCAGATCTTTCCAAATGAATCAGGATCCTTTGGTTTTGGTTAGGGGAGGTCATTTACAGGGAACTGATGTCGGTTACCTAACCGACGCCGGTCGAGTAGGAACCGATGTCGGTTAGGTCAAAGTTGGCTATTTTTAGTAAAATAGCCAACTTTCCCTCCTTTTCTCCCGAGGGATCAGTTATGGGCTTGGTCAAGTCATTATTAGGTTTGTTTTGATGCGGGTGAGGGGTGATGAGTCATGGGTGTGGAGTCGGACCAATTCATAGGTCTTAATTAGGTTAGTTTAGGGTTAGGGCTAGGTCATAGTGAGGTGGCGAGGTGAGGTGGCAGGGTTAGAGATGTGGATTTATTAATTATAATGTAATTAAAAAATAATTAAGTGTGTAAGGTTTAGGTGGTGAGGTAGGGTTAGGTTACGGGACGAGATATGGGGTATAGGGCGTCGTAAGACCCAAATTTGGTGTCTACGAAAGATATATAAATATGATCATGATCTATGAAGGTGTGATGGAGTGGGAGTGGGAGGAATGAGGTTTTCAAAAACCAAATGGGCAAAGTAACTATTACGGGACACGGGGGACCCACATTTGGTACATGCATGAGGTAAGATTTCTCATTCTCCCTCATGGGCTGATATGATTTTGGTACATTTGTAGAGCGGAAGTTTTGAATCATCCGTTTGATTCAAACATTATGACTGTGGAAAAAGATGGGATTTTAAGTATTACTATTGTTAAATCTAGGATGGAATATTCTCTAGTTGGAAAATTTTATGGATCGAGACCAAATGTGGAATGGTTTCGAGGAATGGGCAAAAGGAAGTGGAACCCTAAGGGTTCATTGGAGATAGCTTCCTATGTGAATGGGTTTTTTATCATTAATATTTCAAATTCAAAGGATTGTAAAAACATTTTGGTGGGAGGTCCTTGGTTTATGGGTAGATCAAGTCTTCTGATCCAAAAATGGTGCCCGGGTTTGATCCATTTAAGGAGAAACCAGATGAGTTTCCTGTATGGGTAAAACTTCTTGGACTGCCAATGGAATTTTGGGAAGAAGAGATTTTAACAACCATTACACATACTATAGTCTTTGTTGGTGTTTCATCCGGTCACTAGGGAAAGAACGAGGTTAATTTATGCGCATTTTTGTGTAATTGTTTTTGTGGGAAACTTGTTGAGAAAGGAAATAGAACTTAAATCAAAGTTTGGGGAATGGATCCAAAAGATAGAGTATGAAGCTTCTCCTTTGTTCTGCCAGAAATGTAGGCGAGATGGGACATGAGCAGAGATAGTGTAAGGAGGGTAAGAAAGGTAAGAAGACTTGGGAAAGAAAATAAAAGGAATCATTGAGAGAAGAAGGAACCAATTCGTTACCTCTAAATAATTTGTCTTTAAACAAGTTCCATTTCTACAGGTAGATGAGTTGGAGGAAGATGTAGCTCAAGAAAATATGGAACTAAAAATGGATTCTCAGACAAAATTATGTAAGGTTATGGATAGTGTTCAAGAGATTGAAGGAAAATATTTTGGGTTTCTAAACCAAAAGGCGGAGTTATTTGTAGAAGGGATATTTGTAGAGGTTCAAAAAAATAGTTAGGAAGGTTTAGATCTGAATTTTTGGATCTATCAAAACAGAATGAATATTTTTTTAAGGAAGAGCAGGTGTTGTCTCAAGTGGAGGAATTCCCATGTTCTCTAAATTTAGATAGGAGTAAGGAGGTGATGGAAGAAAAGAGGATCAACACAAGAAGCTGCTCGAAACAAGACAAAGTTAAAGTAGATTGTGGGAAAGTTCCTACAAGAAAAGGTAATACATCAAATAGGGATAAGAGGGAGAAAACAGCGGCTAAAGAAATAGATTCAAGTAGACAACGCTCCATTGAGGAGATTATTTCACCAAATAAATTGAGATGAAGATCATTTCTTGGAATATAAGGGGTTTAAATAACCCCAATAAATAGAGTATTTTATCTTCTTTCAGGAAAAGGAATAAGCCTGATATTATTTTGATTCAAGAAACTAAGATGTCTAAAGAAAAAATGAGTGAGGTAAAGAATAAAGTTTGGTTTAGATATGAGTTGCAAAGTGTATCCTTGGTAGGTGCTTCTAGGGGTTTGGTTACTTTTTGGAATCAGAATGATAGAGAAGGGACTTTGATTTTTCAGTCTCAGTATCATGTAGCTATCTTGTTCAGAGAGAAGCAGGATGGGTCTATGTGGATTTGTTCAAATATTTATGCTCCCAATTTTATGGTAGAAAGAAGAAAACTTTGGATTGATATTGAGTCAGTTTTGTAGCCAATTTAAATAGTTAAATTGGTTGATTGGAGGATATTTTAATACTCCATTGTGTATGGATGATAAAAAGGTGGTTTAAATGTCTACAGTGATAGTATGGGGGATTTTGCTGACTTTATTGCTAACTGTAATCTGGTGGATGTTGAGTTGAAAGGATCTCCTTTCACATGGTCGAATAGGAGATTGGGGGAAAATCTGATTCAAATAAAATTGGATAGGTTTCTCATTAATCTATCTTGGTTACAACATCTTGATGTGTCTTTGGTGCTTTACCAAGAATTGGATCTGATCATAGTCCTATTTGCCTTCAAACTAATATAAGTAATGGTGTAAGAGGAAGGTTGTTTAGATTTTTTAAGATGTGGTTACAACATCCTAGTATTAAGGAGGAGATTAGGTCTAGTTGGCAATTTGATGTTAAAGGTAAACCTATGTTCAGGCTAGTGGCAAAATTAAAAAATGTTAAAACTAGGTTGAAAGTCTGGAACAAAGAAACATTTGGTAATATTTTTGCTCAAAAAAATTTGATTAGTGAAGCTTTAAAGAAGGTGGAGGATGAAATTGATAACAAAGGTTTGCAAAAAGATTTAAGAGATAAGGAGAAATTCCTTTTGACGGAATATCATAATTTAGAAGCAAAAGAGGAGGCTTATTGGAAACAAATTCTCATGTTTTGTGGTTAAAGGAGGGTGATAGGAATACATTTTTTTTTCATCTTACTGCTTCTATGCATAAGAACAACAACACTATTTTGGAAATAGAAGACAAAAGAGGAGTTAGAATAAAGAATCAGGGTGAAATTTCACAGGAATTTATTAGCTTTTTTCTCAGTTATTGGCAGTAGGAATGGAACTTGATCTGGGTAAGGAAAGTGATACTGAAAATATTTTCCAATCTTTCATTTCTGATTAGGATAATGTAGATTTGATTAAAATTCCATCTGTTGAGGAGATATCTATTACATTTTTGATTTAGAAAGGGACAAATCCCACAGCCCCAATGGATTTCCATCTCTTTTTTCTAAAATTTTTGGGAAATCATTCATAAAGATGTGGAAGAGGGTATTCAAGACTTCTTCATGTATGGTAAGCTTCTAAAGGAGGTTAATAATAATTTCATTTCTCTTGTTCCTAAGGTGCCTGGGGCTGAAAAAGTGTCAGATTTTAGACCAATAAGTCTGTGTAATCTGATGCTATAAGATAATAACTAAGATTATCTCATTAAGAATTAAAGGTTTTTTGGAACATTTTATTTCACCAAATCAGGGAGCTTTTGTGGAGGGTAGAAAAATTTTGGATAGTGTGATAACTATTCATGAAGTTGTTCATTCGGTGGATGTTTCAAAAAGAGTAGCCATGATGCTTAAAATAGATATGAATAAAGCCTATGATAGAGTATCATGGAGATTTCTTAAAATAATTCTTGGAAAATTGGGTTTTCATAATCATTTTATTGATATGATAATGGAGTGTATTTCTACTCCGAAATACTCAATTCTGGTCAATGGGAAATCTGAAGGTTTTTTCTCATCTGGAAGGGGGTTAAGGCAAGGGGATCCTCTTTCTCCTTTCTTTACATCATCGTGGCAGAGACTTTAGGCAGACTTTGTGTTGACTGTAAATTGAAAAATAAGTTGTATGGGTTAGTTGTTTCTAATGGTTTAGATCCTATAGCTTTGCAGCAATTTGTGGATGATACTTTCCTTTTGGGTAAGGAAACTCAAGCAGAAGCAGCGGTGTTTAAGGAGATCCTAGGATTTTGAGGAGGTTATAGGTCAACTCATTAATTTCAGGAAAAATCTGTTTTCTTTTTTAATGTGGATGTTGAAATTCAAAACAGAATTGTTGTGGTTCTGGAGTGTCCTATACAGTGTTTCCATGTTCTTATCTTGGAATGCCTTTGTTTAAGGGAAGGATGCAGTTGGAAAGTTGGAATCCTCGATTATGAGATTTCAAAAAAAGTTGGCAACCTAGAAAGGAACTTTGTTATCTCAGGCAGGTAAACTTCAATTACTCCAAAGTTTCCTTTAGAGTTTGGTGGTGTATTTGATGTCTCTTTTCAAAATGCCAGCTAAAATTAGATAGATTATTACTCAGATTCAGTGTAGATTTTTATGGTTGGGAATAGAATCAAAAGATAGAATTCCTTTGGTGGCATGGGATAAAGTTACCCTTCTAAATAATGCTAGTGGGTTGGGATTGAAAGATATCAAAAGTATGAATTTAGCCCTTATGGCTAAAATTGGTTGGCATTTGGAGCATGAAGATGGCTTATGGGTTATAATTCTAAAAGCTAAGTATTTATATTTTGATCAAGCCTCTTTTGTCTCTAATGTTGCTCTTACGGAGGGGTTCTTTTTGGAATGGTTTGGGTAAATGCAGGGATATTTTTTTGAAAGGTAGTAAGTGGTTAATAGGGAATGGTACAAAAATTAGATTCTGGAAGACTGGTGGTTATCTAGAGGCTCCTTTAGTTAATCAAGTTCACTGGAGAGAGGTGGCGGTTCACTTTCAATTGGCTATGGGAAATTGGATTAGAGATTATTGGGATATATCTTATTGGGGTTGGGTTTGGAAAGAACTAGGACTAGGAAGGTGAGGATGAATAAATTCAGAAAAGAATTAGAATATTAAATGCTAATCTTAGAGGATTACACATGTTGTCTAGAAAGAGGATGAGTTGATATGGTCTTTGACAAAGGATGGTATGTATTCGGTAAAATTGGGTATGGTATAGCAAGAAATTGTCCTCCTTCTCAACCATTTTGGAAAAATTTATGGGATAAGAATCTTACTCCAAAGGTTAATTTGTTTCTGTGGCATGTTGTCTAGAATAAAATTTTAACCATTGATAACTTATAGGTGAAAGGAATGATGATCCCTAACTAGTGTATCTTTTGTAAAAATGATAGTGAATTTGTTCAACACCTTTTTCTTCAGTGTCCTTTTTCTAGAAGGGTTATGATTCATGTTATGAAAGTCTTCCAGATTTTGTGGGTCTTTTCAAGACTTTTTCTGACTGGTATGGACAATGGACAAGTTCTTTTGTTTCTTCAAGTCTTTCTAAGGCTTGGAGTTTTATGTTGCCTCATTTTTATGGGGGATTTGGCTTGAAAGTAATTGTCAAATTTTTAGGGATAAACAGAAAAACTTTTTGAGCATGAGGAGTGGTATATTAGGTGCACTTGTAAATAATATTTCTGTTGTGAAGATTAAAGAGAAAGGTGGATATCCTAGTCATGAGAAGGAGATTATTCAAGCCTTAGGTATCACTAAGTATGTAAAACAAGCTCCTATGTTGAAGGCTTTGCTTAGTAAAAGTGCCAAATGGGAAAGGCCTTTTGAAGGATGGATGAAATTGAATTTTGATGGAGCGGCAAAAGAAGTATTGGGTTATCTTTAGTAGGTGCTATTATTAGAGATGTAGTGGGTGCCCTAGTTTTAGCTTATGATGAGCCTATTGGAAATAATTCTAATAACTACGATGAGGCTTATGCTCTTTTTATTGGTTTACAATGGAAAATTATTTGCAAATAAAGAAAATTCAGGTGGAGGGAGATTCCTTATACATTGTTAATGTGATGAAGGGCCTTTCTAAGCATCATATTAATATATATTCTATTATTAGAGATGCTAAGACTATGTTAGTAAAATTTGATAATATTCAATTTAATCACGTGTTTCGTGAAGCTAATGTGTGCTATGACATGTTAGCCAATATTGGGGTTTGGGTTCATAATAAAATGTGGTGGCAGAATGAGGTGGATTTTCCCCAAAGTACAAAATTTGTGCTTAATGCAAAAAGATAGATTCGGGCATGAGAAAAGGATATGTGATATCCTGGAAATAATTTCACATTAGGTGAGATTTGTTGTGAAAATCATTAATAGGTATGCACTAGTATGGATTAATTATTTAAAGTTTTGTTTCAAGTTTGTTTGATTGTTGTTTCGAGATGGGTGGGGCTAGGGTTAGGGTTGAGCCTTCTTCGTCGGTGAGGGTTTGGAAAGAGATTATTTTCTTTGGGATATTTTTAAGGATGGTGGAATTTCATATTTTATTCAGAGTTTAAGGGGTTTGATGAAAATATCTTGAGGGAATTTGCTATGGCTTGGGATAATGGGTTTGTTTCTATGAGGGGTGTAAGTTTCCTAGTTTCTGAGGATTTCATTGGAAGTGTTACTAAGATGGATTGTGGGGGTTGTAAAGTGTTTAAGGATAGGACTTGGCTTCAAGAGGAAGTCCATATTTTTCTTGATAATGATGAGAAAAATTGTTTTATGGAGGATGGTATTGCTCGTAAATATTTTCCGGGGAGGTGGGCTGAAGTTTGTTTCTATATCATGAAGTATATTACTCTGGATGGGAAGTACCGAAAGCTGCATTCTTAGTCTGAACCATTTTCATAGAGGCAGGAGGATGAGTATTCCTTTTTACTTGTTTAATTCTCTGTAATTTTTGGTTAAGAGTTTTAAAGAGGAAAAAATAGAGGTCCTTCTTCATCAAGGCTTAACCCTTTTGTTGGTTAAATCGGGTAAGATGCATTTGCAAACTAGGGGGATGGTATAAGATTTTGGGATGACTGGGAAGATCATATTTCTTTAGCTGATAGGATTAGGCTTAATAAAATGAAAGAGAGAGCTATGAAGGAGGTGGATGTGGTGACAACATTACAAAACCTTGTTGGGAAAGCTGAAGAGTATAGGCATGAGGAACAGTTGGTGGAAGGAAACACAATTTTTAACTTATTTGCTAGTAAAATTGAAGCTTTGGAGGACATGGTTAGTTAGTTTAAAGCACAGAATTAGAATTTGTTGTGGGGATTACAGAGGATGAATGCTGAGATAAAAGTTTTAGAAAAAAAGTTAGAAACCCTCTAGGGGATGGTTGCAGAGGAAAAGGAAAGAAGAGGCATCTTGATACCAGTAATTCTGATGAGGAAGAATTCCAAGTGGATGGTGTCAGTTTGAGCTTGAGGACTAGGGAAAAGTGTGTTTAAGGCCAAGTTGCTGAATTTTTGCTGACTAGTGTTGTGTTTTGTTGCTACTATTTTTTGTTTTTGTTGGGCTCTGTTTGGGTCAATATCTTTTTGACTCGGGCCATTTTTTGGGGGTTTTTATAGATAATTTTTGTTTCAGTGGATCTTTATTGTAATATCTCTTATGTAATAGGCCCTTGGATCCTTATTTCTAATTATTATCTATAAAAATATGATCAAGATCTAACATGCCCCCAATGTAATCAAGCCAAGATTGTCCAAACATGAGTGGAGAAGTACAGGGGAGTACATGCAAGAAATATTGTGAGTTAAAAGACATGCATACCATAGACAATAGTGATAGTGATAAATTCATGGTATAGATGAGGATCATGAGGTGGAGGATAGAGATCCTTGAAAGTGAAGCCTAGCTGAGTTAATCCCTCATGTGTACATATAACATCATCACAAGTAGGATCGAATCAAATGTGCTCCTAATAAGAGTCATTCATGAAAAGTGTACATGTGAAGAGAGGTAATGTAAATTTCAATTTTTCATAAGAAGGAATCTGAAGGTGGTATGATATCCAGAGTAGGGACACACCCCTAATAAAGAATCATAGCAGTATTAGTAGTAGGTGGAGGAAATGGCTAAGATGAGACAATATCTATCATTCAAATAACACCTTCACATGGTGGTAGATGATCCAGAGTATCCATGGGTTTTGGTTCATCGGTATTATCAGTTCTTAGAGTAGGAAGTGTAGTATTTCTATCATGGTCGCAATATTTATATGGATGACGGTCATAAGGAATGGTATACTTTATGCCCTCATGTATGAATTTAACACAGTGATTTATGGTAGAGGGAACTACTTGCATGACATGCAGCCATGGCCTACCAAGTAAATAGTTGTATGAAACGGTGAATTCAATGAAAAATAAAACTGTGTTAAGAGTTTTTGGTTTAACCGTAATAGGTAGAGTAATGTAACCTAAGTATGGATGAACAAAACCATCATATGCATGTAGAGAAAGACATGATGAACTAACATTGACAACACAAAGACAAATATTTTAGAGGAATGACATAGGACAAAGATTAAGTTCAGATCCATTATCAATTAAAGTACACTTGACACCGATATTGTAAATTTGGATCATGATATACAAGGGAAGATCATTGTAAAAAATAGTAAGATCAACATGAGGATTGGGCGGAACATAATATGATGAGAAAATGTATTGACAAATGTTTAATATACGAGAATTTGGATGCATATTAGAAGGAATGCGGGTGGTAGCTAGGATATTTTTTATTCTATCTCTTAATTCAAGATTAATAAGCAAGAAGTCATTAATTGAGATACTCATGATGATAAGACCCTAGAAAGATGAGCAATAAAGGTCCTAGAAGCATGTAGATCGAGTTCAAGTTCACCAAAATGATTAAGCTAAAATGTAAAATGTAAACCTAATTTGAATGCTATAGTAGCAATAAATGAATAAAAATTGAGTATATAAATTACACCCGATCAAACCAAGCAATAAATTATGAAACCCTAATTACAAGGAGGAGAAAAAGGTACTTAGCTGATTCATAATGAAATTTGGAGTTTACCAAGGTGCTAACCAGGTGAACAGAGAAGCAGGAGCGTCGCACATAGACCCCGAAAAATGAAAATAAGGAAGAATAGGATGGACTAGGCTGCCTGGAGAGGGATAGGGGCACCTAGGTCTACAGAAAATTAAAAAAAAAATCCTATGAGAGGTCACTAGTTGCTCACTATTGTTTGCATTTTTTCATTATGATGTCACACCAAGATCACCGAGTCACTGAAAAATCTACAATAAAGTATGAACCTACAAAACCCTCAAATAGACATCAAATCTTTAAAAAAAAATATGCAAAATGAGGGGTTGAAATGTCCTCAACTGTCACAATGGTGAATGTACAACTGAGCACTGCACTACATCTCAGACCCAATGTAGTTCTATGTATATGTCCATAGAATCATTCCCTTGTGGATCTTGCGCATGTCACACTTGATAACGAGAAAAGTAGCTAGATGTAAATAAATGTAATAGATGTGTGCATGGAATAGAATGAACTTCCCTCCTATGAAGTGTATATAGAATAACCAGCCCTTGTGTCCCTTTGATGGTTTTAGATGGATGGATTGGAACTCTTAGATGTTTGATAGATGCAACCTTAGGTGGTGTTATCTAATGCTTAGTGCTTGGTCCTTTATTATGATCACATAACTTTATATTTATATGATTCCTTTGCTTGAATTTCATAATTAACCCTGAAAAGGCCAACTATCAAAAAGATAAGATGCTCAAATGGATAGAAAGGACCAAAAATTGTGAACAAAGTACAAAGGGGGCATGGGTACCTAGAGGGGATGAGGGCACTGGTGTTGGCATCCCGACCGAGAACCGGTGTCTAGGATGATATAAGACGGAGAGTGTACAAAGGTAAAATGAGAAAATAAAAGTGTAAGACCAAAAGTGGTAATAGAAAGAAAATAAAGGTGGCCAAAGACATAGGTTAATTCGTAATTTTCTTACTTAGGAATCATGTTAATAGTAGCATCTAATCGGGACTAGATAATTACCTAAAGTTCATGATTTTGTGTCTACATGTGGAGTAAATTTGGTACAAGATTTACACTACCTATATGGGTTTGAGGTCGAGAAAAAAATTGTCTATATTTTCGGATCAAGTTGGTATCGAGCTAGTGATTGCTTGTACTAGTTCACTATTACAGAGCAATCGACACAGTATCAATTTTCTAATTACCTGTTGTGCTCACTCTTTTAGGCACAATGATACGAATGGTGGTGACTGGAAACTAGGACCACACTCATCATATTACGAGCTGCATACACATCCGGAAAATGTCCCCGAGAGACAACTCCTCCATAATCGACGGATTATTGAGCTACAAAGAAGTCTTGAATCCCTACCTGATAGGATGGATGAGGTTGGCTGAAAAAGGAAATAATGTAGATAGAGCTTACCATCACTAGATAGGCTAGTGTGTAGCCATTGCTCCAAAGGTGGGCACGATAAAAAAAAAACGTTGGCTATGGAACCACGATCGACACCTGGTGGTTTCGAGAAGAAGACTACGCCAAGGGGAAATCTCTTGAAGTTCCCAGGTGAAGGTTAGCATACAACACCCTTGTAACAATAAAGGAAATAAGTGGAATGTCTTGACTTTATTCTACAATCAGCAAGGGTTTCCGATAGAATGTTTCAGATGGTTCTTGAAGATCACAATGTGTGGCTTGTTTTCAATTGGGACATTGAACTAAGATACATTACGACTAACTTGAGTACGTTGAATGGGAATACCTACCAGGCCTCTTCCACGTGCCAAAACCTATGGCACTCAAGATGGTTGTGTATAGGGGATTGCAACCATATTTTTCACCTTGTGATATATCATTGGGAAAAGTTTTCGAGACATCTTTGTGAATCTTCACGTCGTCATAGTGGAGATAGATAAGATATTATTGGGGAAATTATACCTCACAACTCACCATGAATTCATTATGATTACGGGAGAAGGCCTTGAACTCTAATTAAATCACGGGTTGATTGTGGAGTTCAACATTAGTCGGAGTTACGAGGCTTGGAAATGGATACATCAATGAGTCATTTGACTCATACTCTTTAGGGGACCATCGAGTCCCAAATGGCATACAAGATTGATAGAACCAATACTGAAGCAACCCAATCCCAAGTAGATTCAGGTGCTAATATATAATCTAGGTGGTAATAAAACTAGTCCTCTACTCTGATTATATCTTTTGATCATTTTATTGGGTTTAATAAAAATAAAATATATGCATGCTCTTATTTTGATAATAAAATAAAAAGACCTGTTTTGGTAATGTCTTTACTATGAGATACTTACAATTGTAAGACCCCGTAAAAGGGAAAAATTATGTACTAACACCATAATGTTGTAGAGTATCAAAAAAATTATTATAAGAAATTATACAGACACCATTTGTCATGCTTTAAAGAAAAGATGAGTGTGCACAGAGCTAACACTAGACTAGAGCCACCAATCAAGTGAACACTTTGCAATAGGTTTAACATGCCTAGTGTTCCTTGCAACAATTAGTAAGAAATGCTCCATTATAAGTCCTCATGAAGTATCTGATGAAGCTCTGATTCTTTGACGTTGGGCGTATCACCAAGCTAGATTTCTTAGAGGCTGCAGAGGAGAGTTGTACCATTTTTGAGCTTGTTGATGAGGATAGGTCTGATCTTGGTTGTGAGTGGAGGCTAAAGGTTCATGCAATAGAGTAAAAGAGAATAGTTGTCATCAACATTAAGCACACTCTGACATAGCTCTGTGTAGAGGCTAGAAGTCATGTAACATAGTGGAGGTTAACATGAGGTGCCAAATTCAGGATGATAATCAACATGACACATTATAAGGCAGTGAGCCCAAATGCCAAAGGTCCCAGGATCAAGCTAGAAATTGAATGATTGATTAGTGGAGAAGTAGTGAATACCCTCGAGTCAACTACTAAGAAATATTCTCAAAAACATAAAGTTCTAGATCTAGAGTGGAGAAGATGAAAATTTTTGGGATAAAAGCCTCCTTAGTGGGAGGTTTGATTCGAGACAGGGACATATTTTCCCAAAACCTCCTGGGAATGTCATAGTATGGAAGTGTATTGCGAGATCTTTCCATCTCCTATAAGAACAAAGAAAATGGACTCCATTGGAGCAAGATACCATCTGCAAATGATGTCAAGTGGAAAGAACACAATTAGAGGCAATGGAAAATCTCACTACGACATGTGGAAAAATGAAATTGGGAGAAAGAGAAAAAATGGTTTTGACTCCGGTCTTTGACGCTAATTTACAAATGGGTGGGCCCTATTATTTATTGGTTGGGGGCTTATCACAGGGTTGACACACTCTTTTATATGAGGGGTTCCTTTACTACCAATATTCACCATTTTGCCACAAAATCGATTGAAGGATTACGATGTGGTGGTTCCTCGTGGCCATCATGTGGCCTACCACCAT
This sequence comes from Taxus wallichiana var. yunnanensis, assembly GCA_018340775.1. Taxonomy (NCBI): domain Eukaryota; kingdom Viridiplantae; phylum Streptophyta; class Pinopsida; order Cupressales; family Taxaceae; genus Taxus; species Taxus wallichiana. The sequence goes on along the minus strand of CM031239.1, from coordinate 1,018,231,919 downwards.
ACATCCACATTACAACCTAGTCATGACCGAGAGTCTTGATCGAGCTAGGAGTGATTCAATATTGGGTGAATTGAGCCAAGTTGGCGAGCTACACAAATGACTTGGAAAGCCCAAGGATGAATTAAGCGACAAACAAAATGTGGTCTACATAGCCTTAGCCACAACTACCACCGAGGGCTTCAGGGATATATAAAACCCTCTCCAATCCCCTTCTAGTGCATGTGGATTATTCCCACCAAACCAAATCTGCGCAAGTGGTTATGTGGCATGGTGCAATAAGCCATAACAGTCGAGAGGACACGTGGATGATAACATCAAGCTCGATGTAGCCAATGAGGACACAACTCGGTAAAGGGGTGACACAAATATGGGACTGATGACAGAGTTGAAGTGGCCTAGTGAGGTTAATGAGAGGTGGACACATGGAGGGGTCAATGTTACATGGAGCATAGACAAGGTATAAAGGCTGACTGTGACAAAAACAATATAGTGGGAGGACGGGGTGGGATTTGAACCCTGCACCCACTGCTACCAAATCATGGATCCTAACCAACTCGGACAATTGAGTTGGTTAATAGATAATTTTGATAATGCATATACTAGATAGTTCAATCCCACCAAGACTTATAAAGGTCCCTCCTCACCTCAATAAAACACACAAGAGACTCAATTTGAGGAGCAAGGAGAATTAGAGGAGTGGAAAGGCCTTAGGATTTTTTTAAGGCAAATTTTTAAGAGTTAAAGACCTATTATTTTTTAATAGGCACTATTGTAATATTTTGGGGTTAATTTTTACTAACTTGCCAATATTTTGTAAATGCCCATTGAGCCATATTTTTCTTGTGTGAGCACCTGGAGTACTGTTGCAGAGCCATAGGAAGTTGATCACACTGAAGGAGATGCACTAGAGATATGCTCCTCTACGTTGGACATAGAGACTAGGGTATTGCTACTTTGTGGTCATGGAGGGAATTAGTATATTGAGCTTTCCAAAGACCAGTTAGGATTCTATCAAATCAATTGGAACCAAGTTCAGTTTCACATTAATTACTTGATTTGTAAGTTTGTACTAGATTTGTAAATCTGAAGTATTAATGAATTAGTTCAACTATTGAACCCAGAGACGTATGAACTTTGGTGAAATCCGTTATCAACTCAGTGTGGTGTTTTTCCTTCTTGCATTACATTTTTTTACTTAAATTTGATTTATTTTGGAGTAAATTTTGTACAAGATTTAAACTGTGTATAGGGGTCTGAGGTTGATAAAAATTTTGGCTAGATTTTTCAGATCACTTTTGCCAAAGGAGGGGTGCCTGAAAGGGTCATTTTCAGCTACTTTTTTTGGTTTTCACATTCAAATCCATTTTGAGCTTAAGAGGCCACCAAGGCCTCACAAAAAAATATTTGTTCCTACCATTTAATTTTTCCGCACAATTAGCTATAATTTAATATTTTCAGTGAATTATTACATTTTTTTGCTAACATGCCCTCTAGTTGGGAAAATTCTAACAACCCACTATGGAAAAAAATGCTCCCAAATTTTACTTTGCTAACTCAAAACTACTATGTGGTGATAATTATGCCATGTGGTAGACAAAAATTTGAACTCAACTCAAGTTTGCAAACAAGATTATCAACTCGGCTTTCCAAAGACCAGGTTTGAAAAAGCCAATCGAATGCCAAGTTGATAATCTTGTTTGCATTTTCAATGACATGACATGAACCTAAAATTTAAGATGAAAAAATAGCAAAATAAGCATGGGGAAAGTTGATTACAATATACGATGCACGAAGTAAGAACACCATATTAAATTTTGAGTCGGTAGTATACACTTAAATTCAAGCTAAATGATAAAGTGGAGGATTTCTTGCAAGCGTTAAAGCATTGAGGGCTTCACTTCTAGCCATGGGAGAGGAGGTTTATGATATTTCTCTCATGCCCATTGTTCTAATATAAATTCCTCCCTCTTACCTCATTTTTATGTTAATAATTAACTTTTCGAGATCGAGACCATTAGTTTTGAGAGGCTGGTGGATTTTTGTAGTAAGAAGATGCACTATACAACAATGAAGAAGAATAAGAGTAGACATTATCTTCTCATTAGAAAGGGAAGGAAAATAAAAATCTTCTCAAAATTCATAAAAATAACATCAACAAGGGGATAAGAAAAAGAAGAAATGTTCTATCTGAAAAGAGGACATGAGTTAAAATATTTATTGTACAACACATACAAGATAGGGTCATCAATAAATTCTATCCTTCACAATCAGCAATCACAATGGTATAGTCACACTACAAGAAAACATAGAAGAAGGGGAAGCTGGATAAGTAAACCCCATCAAGAAAGGCAATATAGTTGAGCAGCAATACCATTCATATGATGAGTAATTCTTATACACTACCCATTATAGTGAAGAAATCATGTCATTTAGTGTAATCTGGTACATTGATTTGGGAGCCACTCGACACATGAATGGACATAGAGATTGGTTCACTAAAAACCATGTTTCATTGGGGGATGACTCTTCCTACATATTCCATGGTATTGGGAACATTACTATTCCTCTTGGTTCAAAAAATTGTAGGTTATCGTATTTCTTCTATGTCTTTGGTTTCACAAAGAACTTACTATCGATTAGCCAGCTTCTAGATCATAATATGAATATTGATTTTGATAGTCATTCATGTGTAAGAATGTTTATTTGATTTGAGATAAATAATGAAGCTTGAATATTGTTGCAAGAGCTTCAAATGTGGGATGGATTTTCCAGCTTTATTTTTTCCACAAGGTTGATCAAACACTAGTGGCTAAGAATACTTCTTCCACACGCTTATGGCATTAAAGACTTGGTCACATCAATTTGGATTTATTGATATACTTTGTCGGTCAATATGGTGAGAGGTTTTCCATATCTCAAAAATGATATAGACAAGTGTCCTAACTTCCTCACAAGAAAACAACATAGAGCTTCATTCCATAAGAGTACTTATTGAGCTCCAGATGAGCTTTATTTGGTTCACACTGTGACCTTTATGGTTTGACGCAACCTAGTCATTCCGGATTTCAGTATTTCATGATTTGTGTTGATGATTATTCAAGAAAAATGTGGAATTTTTGTCTTCATAACAAAAATGAGTCTTTTGAGAACTTCAAGAACTTTAAAGTGGTTGTTGAGAATTATAATGGTAAAAACTCATGTCTCTCTGCTCGGATCAAGGGGTAATTCACCATTGTTGAGTTCAAAGCCTACTGAAAGCTCACATGATTCATCGAAGGATGCCTCCTCCACATACACAACAACAAAATGGTGTTGTTTAGAGAAGGAACCATACTATCATAGAAATTGTGCATTATATGATCGGTGATATAGGACTGGTGAAGACATTCTAGACCAAAATAATTAAGATTACAGGGCATTTTTAAACAGAGTGCCCACAGTTTCTCTTGATAGAGTAACTTCACATGAGGCATGGTCAAATTGGAAGCCATCCATTGCACACCTCAAAGTATTCACGTGCAAATCCAACATGCACATACCTAAAAAAAAAGAAAGTAAGTTAGATATGAAATGAGATAAACTCATCTTCATTGGTTACATTAAAGAAACTCTTTGATACATACTTGATGGATTTAAAGACCAAAAAGTTTACACCACCATACATGCTTTGAGTTATTTGAAAAGAAGGAAGATGAGGCTCATTTTACTGAGACTCACATGATGTAGATAACATACATGTTACTAAAACATATGCATATATTCCCATTGATGATGAAAGTGATGATAGGGATGATGGTGATGATCAAATAGGACCACAACCCATGGGAACAATACATCGTATGCCCAAGTGGTATACAAAAACATGATTCAAGATGATAAATTGGATGCTCCTCTAGAAACATCCATGAATGGATAATGGAATCACGGAAAACCTCGTGAAGAGGTAAATTTTTCTTTGATGAGTAGATTTGTTGAATCTGTTGCACCCTCTATCGTTCAGAATCCCTCCTATCAAAATCTTATAAAGATGCCTTTGATTTGAAGTATCGAAGTGATGTTAATAAACACATTATAGCTTGTCGATCTTCCACTAGGGAATAATCCCATTATTTGTAGATGGATATTCAAAATAAAGTACAAAACATATGGGACTATTAGTAGGTACAAAGCGAGACTTGTAGCCAAGGGGTATGAACGAGAAGGATGACATAGACTATGAGGAGACATTTTCTCCCACAACTAATATAAAAATGATCGGGATGATCTTTTCTCTACCCGCATAGTTTGGATGGAAAGTAAATCGAGATAAATGTGAAAAGTGCCTTTCTAAATGAAGATCTACGGAAGAATTCTACATGACTAAACACGAGGTTTTTATCATACCAGATCGAAATAAAGGTATATAGACTCATAAAGTATCTTTATGGCCTTAAAGAAGCACCTTGATCTTGGTACATCAAAATTGATGAGCATCTCATTTAACATGGATTGGTAAGAAATTCATATGATCCCAATCTCTACCTCAAGAGGAAATGGTGATAAATTATGATAGTTATTCTATATGTCAATGATCTAGTCATCACTAGAATTACAATGAAGATGATCGATGTAACAAAGAAATATCTTAATCGATCATTCAACATGAATGATCTCGAGCTCATACACTATTGTCTTAGATTGGAAGCATGATAGAAGGAGAATCTTATTTTTTCTTATTTGAAATATACCAAGACAATGCTCTATAAATTTAGGATGATCAATTGCACAATTATTTCTACACCCATGGTGACGAGACTTTAGTTATCTTGTATAAATTCATCTCCTCTAGTAAATTCAACTCTCTATCGATAGTTGATTGGGAGTCTCATTTATCCGACATATACTATACTAGATATCAACTTTATAGTTAGTTATATTTCTTGGTTCATGTAGGAACCCATAATTTATCATTAGAAAGCAACAAGGTAGATCTTGAGATGTCTCAAGGAATTATAGATCTTGGTTTCGAGTATAAGAAGAATGATCAATTCTTCTTGGCTGGATATTTGGATTCAGATCATGTAGGTAGCATTGATGACAAAAAATACACTTTTGGATTTGTTTTCTTTACGGAATCTGACCAATATCATGGAGATACAAGAATCAAAACTTTTTTCTTGATCTTCTACAAAGGCCGTATATACTTTTGCAATTGGATTATTTTGCCAAGTGATATGGCTTTGTCACATACTTGAGGGTCTTGGAGTACCACGATAGAAATCCACTAGCTTGTATGTTGAAAATGAGGGTGTTCTCAAACTTGTTCACAATCTAGTGTTACACGGAGAACCAAACCTATTGAGGTATAGATTAATTTCATTCGCGAGCATGTTTTAAAACACAATATATGACGTTAGTTTTCCCAACAAGCTGAACAACGAGAAAATGTTTTCATGAAGTCACTTACACATGAAAAATTTGAGTTCTTAAGAGAGTTCCTCTCCTCATCTCTAGAGGAAATAAAAAATTAAGGGGGAATGTTAGGTAAAACATATTGTTATTTTACATTATATTTAGTTTTATTGCTTTATTTTACCATTTATAGTGTTTTATTTTTATTCTGTATCATTGTTATTACAACACGTAGAAGGATTATTATTGCACTAATGCAACCATATCTTTTTGTATTCGGGATGTGTAATATCCATAAGTATTTCCTCCATTTAACTTGTAACTTGATTTATTCGATCAATAATATTATCAACAAGTTGTTTCCTTGTTTCTCTCAACATTTTAATCGACAAAAATGAGGTAATTTAGTTTTAAATAAACATAATTCAACAATTTAACATGTATTAGAGCTCAAATAGATCCATTTGTGTAAATAAAGACCTAATACACCTAGTCTAACTATTAGACATGTATTAGGGATTGCTTGTCACAGTATGGTTATACATGCTAGAACGTGTAGTGTGGTCTTCTATGTATACTCAACTCCTCTTAGGTTGGGCCAAGGATCCTGACACATGGATGATATAATGATGGGGAATTAAAGGTGATAATTATGCCAATCGAGAGGTGATGTAAATAATGTTGATATAAATGGCTAGTGATTGAGGTGAAGTGGATAGATAATTCTTTTGCAATGGAATAATGATAACACAAAATTCTTGTTAAAGAAAATGAATCTTCTAGATTCTTATTCATGAGGAATATCATAGTCGGGAAAATATTGTAGTGTAATTCCCAATCTATGTCTATCAAGTGAAATAGGATATGACTAGGTTAGATAACTCTTGGGAAATGTTTGATCCTTTAAAGGTACTCTTCTCTTGAGAGGTTCACACAAGATATGGAGAAAATAATAGAGACGAGGATAAAACCAAGGGTAAAGATGAATCAAATCTTTAATATCTACTCAAGTATTATGAGAAGGCTGAAGGGTAAAGGCATTAGTGGTAGGGGTGTGTTTGATTATTTAAAACACACAACAATCTGACTATAAAAGTGGGTGAAGGTGTGGATCAAAAATTTCACACCTCAACTCAACGACAATGTTGTATTGAATTTATTTTTGCCTTAACAGAACAAGAATAAATGAGTATCATCCTACCTTTCTAGGAAAATATTTGCTATCAAAATTCATCTATGAGTGTAAGGTATTGTTTGCAATGTAACACTAACTAGAGTTGGAGTTTAGTACAATGTATAACATGATCTATAAATTGTGTAGATGTGATGAATTTGGGAGGGAGCCATATGGAATTTTTAATCTAGATCCATATGAGATGACTTAGATAAATGTTTCAAAAGAATAATCTTATTTTCCTATGAATTAACATGTTTTATTTGTTGATTTTGTAACATTTAGAGTGTGGAAATGGTTGTATTTTACTTGTGGAGGTATGGTTTATTTTTCTTGGAATGTTTCGTGCTTTTCTAAAATGAATGGTGGTTTTTGTAAGTGTTTGTGTTGGATGAAATGAATATAAAATAAACCAAGCCACTTTCTAGAAATGAAATAGTTATTACTAATATTTTTTTCTACATAATGCATGTAATAAGAACCATACAAAAAAATAATTTCCCATATAGGTAATAACCGCATGCAAATGCAATGCTCTTTTTATACTTGTATTTTTTTAAATGATTTAAGGTGTTATGAGACAAGTAGATCAAAACCACTTGTCAAATAATTATGATTTATAAATATTTGAATAGTATGTCAGGGGTAGATAAAACAAATCTAGAATTCCTTAAATGCAAAGGCAATTTTAGATTTATAATATATGCATGAAAAGACGATATGCAATTATTTTCTTATATTTTTCTTTAAAACACTTCTATGAAAAAAAAGGATGAATAGAAAATTGTGAAAATTAAATGAAAATGAGATGAAATAAAATTAAAGCACATATATCTAAATGCTAATCCGATGCAAGAGACAAATTATAGAAAGAAAGGTGATATAAACTAATAACCTTTTAAAATAAAAATTGAAAACTAATCTCTATCTTTTTAAAAGAAAAATAAAATAAGATGTTAGAAACTATAAACAATTTAAACTCTAGATGCAATGATGTAAACAAAATGTCAAATAAAAATATGAAACTAAATCTTAGATTGGGATTAGCCTAGAGAAAAGAGGGTCTAAATCCAAAAGCATGAACAAAGGAGATGTGAATGAAATCTAAGAAAATAAAATTAAATTAAATAATGTTTCTAAAAAAAAAAAATAGCATATGAAATTAAATATATATATATATATAAGCTAAATTATAACACAGATAATTAAAAAATAGGATTCAACTTCTTTCCAATTGTGGTAATGGCTACGATATAATGTTTTTATTTATACCCTTGAAAGAAATATCTTTAATTATGCTTAGTTAATTGAGACAATAACAATATTGAAGCAAGAAGAGATGGAGTGGATTGGATGAGGAATTAAGGTAAGAAGGCATCGAGATATGTGGCTGGTCCAAAAGGTCATAAAACTTGTGTGATACTTACTATATATTCCTTTTCGTAGTAACAAAAAAATGAATGAAATACTTATGACTGTTTTGTAGAGAAATAATATCCTTTGGATTTGAATCTCTTTCTTGTAAGTGGATGTTTTTCCCACTAGGTTTTCCTCCATTACTTGAGATCCTTATTGTACATGGGAACATCATCAGGCATAGCTATCGGGACCCATTTCTTTTCTCGACTTGCCTTGCCTCATCCTAAGTTATGATGAAGGGGGTGTTAGTGTGAGGGGTATTTTTCATATTTTATTCATTAATTAGGTGAATTTACACCTCACAAGGTGATTCATCTCACTTAGGTGAGATCATAGGTCATTAGGTGTCATTAGGAGTTATACGATATATTCTATTGTAGAAGTTGTCATATGTGTTTATGTGCGTCATACAAAAGTTACTTTCCATTTATGGATTGTAAATCCTCTCTCTCTTGGAGTATGATGGGTCTTACATTGGGATTTACACAACACTCCTATTTTTACCTTTTTTATTTTGATCTATGAGCATGAGTAGACCTATTTATTTTGCATGCACAATTATTGTGGTTGAATTCTTGCTTTCATCTTTGAGCTATGTCATGTCTTTGTTCAAGTGCATCTTCATTGATGTGCACACATTCCATCTTGATCCTCATGCTCCATCACTCTCACAAAATCTTCATCTTCACAAGATAAATGATGTTGCTTCAAGTATGTGTAGAGTCAGTGGGTTTCTCTACATATAGGCTTAATGGCCATATCCTTATGAGCCTCTTCTTGAGTATCTTACTTTTAGGAAATCTCTGGTGGTTATTTTAGATTATCATATTTTCCAACCTGAGGACTTGGTAGTTAGTACTTGAAATTTGTAGAAAGGGGTGTTATCATGATTGTAAGGGAATATCATGATAATTCTAGATAATGGAAAGAAAGATGACATCATAATGTTATGAAGGAATAATGTTATATGATATACGATATGTGTAAATATGATACCACAATGAAAAGAAAAAAAAGATCAAAATTAAGCTTTTCCTTGACCATTGTTAAGTCGTGTATTAACATGTACCTATAAGGATTGTATGTAATATATCATGTGAAGATGAAGCTTTTTTTAAATTGAGAAACTAACCCTTATACATGTTTTGAACTTAGGGGCATATGTCCATTTAAATATGAGTTGTATACCGCCATAAGGGAATGGATCGTACCTGACACAGGGAGGATGATGCTCATAAAGGATGTGTAAATGGAACTTACTTGTGAAGTATAATCTTGGAGAATATATGTTAACCAAAATAGACCCAAGTAAGCGGTCAACAAACAATGCATACCTTGCTAAAAGAACCAATCATATGTCATGATAATCTTACAAAACCTTTCTTCTCTCATAATTGTTAGATACCAAAGTATGAATTTTTGGGATTTTAAGTACATCTAATGAGATAACTATATGGTAAAGTTCCCATTTAAAAACAAATAAGGTGTATTTACAAGGATGGAATATATTGATGTTCATGGGGAAACTTATAGTAATATACAATGATGACACTGTCATGGATTGGTCTTAGTAACAAGTGGAAGTAGGGTGGAACCCTTCCACCACGTTTAACAAGGGATAATTATCTTAGATATAGGTTTAACCCGAGTGTATGATGTGGAAGGAATTCATAATTTATTCTTTTACCGCATGGTAACCAACGTGAGTTTCTTTCAAGTCTTATACATCACCGGTAGTAGGAAAGGATCAAACAAGGATTGTCTTATGATGTTGAACTTCTTCTTTAGAGATGATGCCTCTACAAGAAATAAGGAAAGTAATTTCATGATATTGAGAAGGAAGTTAATCACCCTTATTAGTATATTATGTGATATAATATCTAGGATTATCTTGAGGATGGTGTAGTCATGCCGATCAAACAAATGAAATTAGTTTTAGATGTTAATACTTGAGATTTGGTTTCCTTATTGTGCCATTAGAGGGCTTAGAGTTAGGCGTGAAGAGATATTTGAGCCAAGCTTATATTTTTGTGGAAGAAAATTCCATAGGAATATGCATGGTTCAAGAATTAATTGATCCAAAATGGATCTAGAAATACCCAATTCTATGTATTCTCCTTATTGAGACTTGTAAAACATACCCTCAACATGTTCATTATTATAGGAAAATGGTTAAGTTAGGATGATGGTGATCCAAACACATTCAAATGAAAAAAGAGACCATTTCTTGTTCTATTCCATGTATAAAATGTGCAACGGCCAGTAGAACCGCTGCAGAGCCACAATAACTTCATAGAGTAGAGGTTGTATAATTGTCGTGTGGTTATGCCCAAATAACACCTAAATCAGGGATCTAAATAGTTGTAAATGTTTGGGATTCTCAAAATGGTTTGTTTTGCCTTCCTTCCATCCTTGGGTAGAGAAACTATAAATATAAGTGCATTTACTCATTCTAAGCAAGTGATTTGAGTGAATTCAAGTGTGAGCAAAGGAGGAAGTTGGAATTGTTCTTGTTTTGTTCATAAAGAGTTGAGTTCTTTCTTGTTGAGGATTGTAAGAAAGTAATGCAAGTAGAAGGAGCTTGAATCCTTCTTGAAGGTCATAGTTTGACAATAAACTTGTATTGTATTGGAGATTAAGGTCATATTTTGACAATAAACTTGTATTGTATTGGAGATTTACATAGTGAAGGGAAGTAATTTCTTACCCAACTGGAGTTTTCCCACATTGGGTTTCTCTAGGATAAAATTGTTGTCTCCTTGTCTTTCATCTTTCATTTTCAGTATTGTGTGAATAATTCTTGCATAATAAATTGGATACTAAGATCTTTATCAAATTTTTCATTCATTATTATAAAACAGGATCTTTTTATTAGTAAAAACAGTAGTTTACGAATCGATTGTATCAAAGAAGTAAAGATCAATTATTTTGTGTGGTTTAATGATGCGAAGCATCACTCAAGGCATTTTTTTTTTTAACTTTGTATAATTAAGGAATAAATAAGGTCCTAGAGGTCATGACTAGATGGTTTTATGAGGTTATCTACCATGGTGGAGCCTCCATGAACATAATAGGTTTAAATCTCATTTTACCTTCAAAACCACATGTTTACAAATTTTAAATTCCCTAATAATGTAAGAAGGTTAAAAGTGATTGTTAGCATTAATGGAGATGTAAGAGGTAATTTAAGACCTTATAAAAGGTAGATGAAGTGTTATCAACCCTTGTGATAGGGTTCATGAGTTAACTCATGCCTTAACCATGATGAGTTAAGAGAGATCAAGTATAACCACCTTGATTTAAGAGTATTTGAGGTAAAAACTAGAACCGAGGGAGTTAGTTATTCATTGTAGAAGAAGTATTTGGAGAGAAATTATGCAGAAATATCCGTAAATGGCTCGTGGAGTCCTCGTAATTTTATTGCATGAAGAATATATCATATCTCCTTTATGAATACTAATTGTTATGTGTGTTTATTAACTACTCTTGGTTGATGAATGATAATTTTATGTTATTTGCATCTAATACATTTTGTATTTCATGAAATAAATGTTGATTTGAATTTTCAAGTGTATGTGACAGGGGAGAGAATGTTGTTATAGTGAAGGCTTTTCTAAGTAGATCTACTTACATAGTGGTTTTACATAACTCATGGTTGTTTGAAGCATTTTAAGCCATGATTCATGATTGTGGGATTTGTCATAACTTTATTAAGATAAATAAGTTTGTGATATTCCCACTAGAAGATTTTTATTCCTAGACATAGTTGGTAAAAGGAGGAAAGAACATTAAATGTAATCTTTTGTGCTCTCGGGTTAGAACACGAGTAGGGTTTGTAATAAGGAAAAAAAGAGTCATTTACCATGCTTCATGCTTTGAAACTCATCAATTTCCTTTTGATAAAGTTTAACTAGGTTGGTTGAAGTTAATTTCATACTTTGGAACCATATGAAAGAACTTTGTACCTAAATTTTTAAAGCATATCTCAATCATGCACGGTCCATGCACCCTATTTTGAGGGTTTTAAGGTTAAGTTGGTAAATCAGGTTGAAAAAAGTCAATAACACCTAATTTATTTAATCTTGTGGAAGGTGATGAGGAAATAACATATGGAGGGTAATAAAGAAGGTTTAAGACAAATAAAACCAAGTATTGGGTAAACTATGCACACTTAGGGTTTTAGACGGTGAATGCCCAAATTAGAGGTTTGATAGTAATGTTTCTTGTCTCATATGTATAGTCTCCTTTGTTGTTAGTAACTCTGAGTCTATTAAATAATGAAATAATAATTCAAGGTGTCTACAATCTCTAGAGATGAGTTTGATTTAGAATATACACACGTAATGGTTAAACATATTCTCATGATAAGTCCGAGACAATCATATTTTGAAGAGAAACCATTCACTTGAACCAAGATATAAGAGATAATAGACCTAGATATATACATTATATACATTGGATGTTAATGAGGAAGGGTAAATGCTAGAGGAAACTAGAGGTTACAAGACTAAATGTACAGTAAAATTTTAGAAGCCATGCAAGTAAGACTAGTTACTTTCCCATCCGTGACTAGGTGAAGGTTGAAAATTGTTTTGAATGACTTATCACATATCTAGTATCCTTAAAGAAGAGTATTCAGATTCATTCTGATACTTGGCAAGGTACATTAGGGTCTAATAAATCCATTTAAATAGACAAATCTATAACTATCTATGATAGCCTAGGAGAAACCTAAAGAGTCATCTAAGCCTTTACATAGAGGTAAAAAGATGGAGAAAGGTGTCAAGAACATGGAAATATGCTAAGAGGGGTTTATAAAATCCAAGGACTAATAAAATATCAAAATAAATTAATTGAATATCATGACCGCAATAAGAACACAAGAGCTTACCAAGAAGCCAAAACATGCAAAGTGGTTTAACGGAAGTTAGAAAGGGTGATTGATTGTTAATAAGGATAAGGTAAAGTATGTGGATATATATAAGGATGAAGGAATTTTAGAAGATGGGGAACCTAAGTAAAAGTCGAAAAAGAGTAAAAACAGAGTTGTAGGATTGTGAGATTGATAAGAATTATTCAAAATCCTAATAATGATCAAGTGAAATGAGACTAGAGGTCTTGAATGAAGCAAGTAAATGGAGCAAAGATATGATGCTTAGATAGGAAAGGAAATGAGGATAAGGATATTTTTGGATGACGAAGAAGAGCTTAGAAAATTCATAGGTAAGGAGTCAAAATAGGGTATTGAGGTTTGCTAGTAATAATAATATACTAAGTCAAGAGTAGGACAAACTTGAGGAAAGAGTTATTGAGAGATAAAGCGATTGCATGACCATTGCAAGGAGCATGATAAACGTTTAATTAGATGAAGAAAGGTGTTTTAGAAGTTTAAAAATATTGTCAAGTTTTAAAACCCTAGAAGCCACTATAAAACCCCGGTAGTCCTAACTTGTTTGGTGAAGGAAAGATGAATGTGTGAGCTGAGGATGATACACAAAGAGTTGTGAAATTAAACTTAGGATGAATTTTTAAGGCTCAAATGGGTATCTAAAAATTATAAATATTTTCTTGAAAGTTTACATATTGCCCAAAACACTAAGACTTGTCAATTTGGAAGGTAAATTGTTAGATTTAGGTTAAAACAGTGTTTTGAGGATAAAAGAAAATTGGCTTAGAGTGAGGTGGTAAAAATTTGTATTAATTTTAAGGGGATTAAAGGTTATCTTAGAATATTACCAAAGTGAAGGATAATTCTTTATATTTTGTCAATTTTAACGGAAAAGTCTAATTTGTAGGTCGACACGCCTTAAAGGAGGTGTAAATAGAAAGTGAAGAAAATTGAAGGTATGATGATCTCGAGGAATGTATGATCATGTTTTTATGTTTTTTAAACATGTTTAAATTGAATCTACGTTTGATTACATTGATTTAGTACATTCTTGGTGTTTGTGCATGTTTAAGGCCTCTTAAGAAGCTATTTTTGGAAATATCATGATTATTACTCTTGGTTCACATAATGTGAGTTATTAAGTGATCCTCTCTACATTATTTTGGTATTAGAGTGGGAATAATAGAGAGTAATTATTTTAAAAGGTTTGGTACAAATATATATTTATCAGTTTTATAAGTTAGCTCTAAAGGAATGACTAAATCCATGAAGACAAAAGGTGTTTAGTAAGTATCAAAAATGGAGAAAGAAATATCAGATTTCAAGTGATTTTCAGAGGTTGGAAGCCTTGGAAATATTTTTTTACAAGTGAGAATTCAAATAAAAATTCAGATAGATGGATGGAGTTTGAAAAAGAGAGTGAAGTGGCCAATCAAGTCACTTGTGAAGAGTGTAAGAAGACAAAAGAAGCATGCTAGAAGAAGTGAATGAAGAAAAGAGGTAGAATCCCATAGAGGCATAAGGAAATAATATTTTCCATGTGAGAAACATGAGAAATAAGAAGAGAAGAGAGTTCTCATTGTGGAGAACATAGTGAAAGATGAAGAAGAATGGAGGAGAAGAAAGGTGCAAAAAGAAGCACTTAGTGAAGAAGGGTGGATAAGGAGGAAAGTGTCCAAGAGAGAGACACTCATGGAGACAATATGGTCTCTATTTTTATTAACTAATGTTGTGTTTGCATGTGTATATATAGGTATGAATACTTTTGTGAATAAGATCAAGAAGAAGACAATGAAATTTGCAAGAAAAGAGTCAAAAAGAGACTCGTTTGTATCAAATGCAAGTGTTAAGAGAAAATAACAAGTTATATAATATTATGAGGAAATTAATGAGGTCCTCAAATATTATAATTAAGAGGTAAAAGAAGATAATGAGTTCTATAATTTGGAAAGCATTCAAGTAAGAGAAGACAAGAAAAAGAGCAAAAACAAAAAGACGGATGTCAATGAGGAAAATGAGAGAGATATGATAAAAAGATGATTTATAATCAAGTATGCGAAGATGAAAATTCTGATTTACTTCATGCATATGTTAGATAACTTTTTGATATACAATAATACACAACAAAAGGTGAAGATGGTTTTTAAATTCTAAATTCTAACATGGATATATCATTCCTAAATGGCTCAAAAAATGAGTTTTTTGTGAACAAGACATAAGAAGCAAAGAAGAGGCTAATGAGATTGTAACATCCAAAGAAAAACAATAAGAAAATGATAGGAAAAGCTCAAAGTTCAGTATGAAACAAACATGCAATGAAGGTGACCAAGGAATGAGGTATGAAGAAAGAGTTTCTAAGCATAAACCATCCTATGAATCAAGAAGGAAGACTAAAACTACATGTGTATATCAACATAAAAAGATAATAAAACAAGTGTAGAAAGTTAAAGAGAAAAGAGAAGAGCAGGGAAGCCTAAAAAAGGCTTGGAAAGAGAAGAACAAGGTAAAAAGTTGATTTTAGTGTCTTAGATAAAAATACATGGAATGAGGCATTTGAAGGTCAAAATGAGTTGATATTGAATACTAACATGCATGGTGAAGAACCTATGAATGAAATCCAAAATGGAGAAGTTAGAAAACTACAACAAGATAAAGATGAAGTGAAAACAAAGAAATTGAAAGATGAGTCTAATAATCTAGCATGTGATTTCAAAGGAGGAAGAGGATAATTGTTTCCTAGATTTGATGAATCAAGTGAAGAAGAGAGTGAACTCTTGTTGTATGAAGAAATATAGATAATTGAGGAATTTTTCCAATCAAGTACATACAAGGAAAAATGTTGTGGAAAATATTCATTAATTCACGAATATTCCAATTTTTAATATTTGAAATTAGTAAATTTTTCGAAAAGGAGTAGGTCCTGGTTGCCAAAATTTTATCGGTGAAGTTAATTTTAGGGGTTATTCGTCATCCCCACGAAAGAGAAATTCACAATATTTTCCTTAATATTGTCGGTTGGTAGCATATTTTATGCTATCGGTGACAACATAAATATATGTTGTCGATCGGTAGTATAAAATATGCTACCGATTGACAACATATATTTATGCTATCGGCCGGTAGCATAAAATATGCTACCGATCAATAGCATATTTTATGCCACCGGTCGACAACGATATTTATGTTGTTGTTAGGTAGCATAAAACATGATACCAACCGACATCATATATTATGTGGTTAGCTGGTAGCATATAAAAAAGCTACCGTCCGATAGCCATAAACATAAAAAAAAATTATGGTATTTTTTTTGCTTGCCATATTTTGGGAGGACATATTTCTCATTGAGATGATCATTTTAACTGGTAACATAAAAAAAAAATTTAAAAATCCCATACAAAATTAGCAAAATTTGTATTTTTTTCACAAAAAATCACTTTATTTTTATCTGTTTGCACCATATTTTGGGAGGACATATTTCTCATCAAGACGGTCATTTTAACTATTATTTTCAAAAATGATTTTTGAAAAAATTACATATATTTTTAGCCGAATCACATCAATACTATCACCCAATAACATATTATATGTTGTCGTTCAATCAGTATAAAAATGCTACCGGTTAATAATATATTAGCGCGAAAGTTAATTTTCCCATATTCGCCATGATCACGAAAGTTAATTTTCCAAGATTTACCAATGAATTTGTATGAATTTGTTTTTGGGGTCTTATAATTTTCCCTAAGTACATATTCAAATCAGCTAAGGGAATGCATTAACAGGAGGAGGAAAATGAAGAGAAAATGCAAGAAAATTCATTAGTAATTTTGAAAAAGAGAGAAATCTATTGAAGATGAAGGAGAACTACAGGTTCAAGAGCAAGCACAAGAGGGAAAATATGAAGGAAATTAGTCAAACCCAGTGTGGTTGAAAGAGGATAATAAAAAATGGCATGGTGAATACAAATAAGGGAAGAAAGAAGATCAAAATGAGACAAGTTTGTCTCATCCTTTTATATCTAATGTTGCTCCTAGTTGTGTTTGTGCAAGAAAGAGTCAAATAATTAGAAAGGAAGATGGAAAAAGATAAGAATCTAGAGAAAAGGTATAGTGAGTCATGAAGGACAAGAGAATGAAGACAATGAGGAAGATTTGAAGAAAAATGAAGACATGAAAGGAAAATTCAAATAAAGAAGAGGAAAGTCAAGAAAGGAAAAGAGTAAGAGAACTGAAGATGAATGTAAGAAAAGAAAGGATGAAGACCATTCCAAGTAAGAAAGAGATTGGAAGAAGAGAAAGAAGATAAAAACCTCCATAAGGGTTTAAATTTTTCTTACTGTGGGAGAATGATGCTTTGGAACATCACCGTGAAGGAATCAAATTTTAACTTTGTATAATTAAGGGATAAATAAGGTCCTAGAGGTCAATGAATAGATGTTTTTATGAGGTTCTCTACCTTGGTGGAGCCTCCATGTGCATAATAGGTTTAAATATCATTTTCCCTCCAAAACCCCATGTTTTCAAATTTGAAATTCCCTAACAATGTCAGAATGTTAAAAGTGAGTGTTAGCATTAATGGCAATGTAAGATGTCATTTAAGACCTTGTAAGAGGTAGATGAAGTGTTATCAACTCTTGTGATAGGGTTCACGAGTTAACTCATGCCTTAACCATGATGAGTTAAGAGTTATCAAGTATAACCACCTTGAGTCAAGTGTATTTGAGGTAAAAACTCAAATGGAGGGAGTTAGTTATGCATTATACAAGAAGGATTTGGATAGAAATTACGTGGTAATGAGCCCTAGATGGCTCATGGAGTCTGTAATTTGATTGTATGAAGAATATATCAGATCTCCTTTATGAATACTCCTTGTTATGTGTGTTTCTTAACTTCTCTTGGTTGATGAATGAATTTTTGTTGTTTTCATCTCAACCATTATGTATTATATGAAAGGAATGTTGATTTTAATTTGCAAGTGTATGTGATGGGGGAGATAATGTTGTTGTAATGAAGGATTTTCTAAGTAAATATGCTTACATAGTGGTTTGATAGAACTCGGGGCTGTTTAAAGGGTTTTAAGACATGATTCATGATTATGGGATTTTTCATAACTTGATGAAGATAAATAAATTTGTAGTTTTCCCTCTGAAGCTTTTCATGCCTTACATAGTTGGTAAAATAAGGAAAAAAATTAAATGTAAATTTTTGTGCTCTCGAGTTATAACACATAGTAGGGTTTGTAATAAGGCATAAAAGAGTCATTTACCGTGCTTATGCTTTGAAACTCATTGATGTCCTTTTGATAAAGTTGAACCTGGTTGGTTGAAGGTAATTTCATGCTTTGGAATCCTATGAAAGAACTTTGGTAAGTTTTTAAAGCATATCTCAATCATGCACGGTCCATGCACCTTGTTTTGAGGGTTTTAAGGTTGAGTTGGTCATTTGGTTATAAACACTCAATAACACCTAATTAAACCAAGTATTGGGTAAACCGTGCACACTCGTGGTTTTGGATAGTGAATGCCCACATTAGAGGTATGATGGTAAATTTTCTTGTCTCGTATGCATAATATCCTTTGTTGTTAGTAACTCGATTTTGGTTAAGAATGAAATAATTATTCAAGGTTTCTACAAGTTCTAGAGATGAGTGTGATTCATAATATACACAAGGAAGGGTTAAACACAATCTCATGACAAGCCTTAGACAATTCTATTATAAAGAGAAACCATTGGCTTAAACCAAGATATAAGAGATCAAATACCTAGATTTATACATTGGATGGTAATGAGGAGTAATTTAGAGTTTGAACTAAATGTAAAAGGTTTACGAGGACAATGAGAAATAGTAAATGCTAGATGAAACTAGAGGTTGCGAAACTAAACATACGAGTAAAATTTTAGAAGCCATCCAAGTAAGACTAGTTACTTTCCCATATATGAATAGGTGAAGGTTGAAAATTGTTGTGAATGACTTATCACATATCTATTATCCTTGAATAAGAGTATTTAGATTCATTGTGAGACTTGGCAAGGTACACTATGGTCTACTAGATCCATTTAACTAGATAACTCTATAATTATCTCAGTGGCAACCTAGGAGAAACCTAGAGAGTCCTCTAAGCCTTTGATAAGAGGTGAATAAGAAGGAGAAAATATTCCAAAACATGGAAATATGTTAAGAGGGGTATAAAAAATCCAAAGACTAATATTATATTAAAACATAGTAGTTGAATATCATGAAAGAAACAAGAACACAAAAGCATACCAAGAAGCCAACACATGGAAAGTGGTTTAAATGAAGTTAGAAAGGGTGAATGGTTTTCAAGAAGGAAAAGGTGAAGTAAGTGGATAGCTATAAGGATGAAGGAATTTTAGAAGATGAGGAACATGTGGAAAAGTCACAAAAAGAGTAAAATAGAGTGGTAGGACTGTGAGATTGACAAGAATTAGTCAAAATCCTAAGAAGGATCAAGTGAAATGAGACTAGAGGCCTTGAATGAAGAAATTAAATGGAATAAAGATATGATGATGAGATATGAAAGGAAATGAGGATATGGAGAGGTTTGGATGATGAAGAAGATCTTAGAAAATTTAGAGGTGAGGAGTCAAAATAGGGTATTGAGGTGTACTAGCAATAAAAATATATTAAGTCGAGAGTAGGACAAAATTGAGGAAAGAGTTATTGAGAGATAAAAGAGTGTATGAGAATTTCAGGTAGCATGATCGAATTGTAATTAGATGAAGAAATATGTTTCAGAAGTTTTAAAAAATAGTTAAGTCTTAAAACCATAAAAGCCACTATAAAATCCTAATAGGCCTAACTTGTTTAGTGAATGAAAGATGAATGTGTGAGTTGAGGATGATAGGAAATGAGTTGTGAACTGAAACTTAGCATGACGTTGTAAGGTCCAAATGGTTATATGAAAAAGTAAAAACTTTCTCTTGAAAGTTTACTGATTTCCCATAACATTGAGACTTGTCAATTTGGACCGTTAATTGCTCGATTTAGGCTAAAATGATGTTTTGGGAATAAAATAAAAGTAGCTTAGAGTTAGGTGGTGAAAATTTGTATTCATTTTTAGGGTCTTAAATGGTATCTTAAAATATTACCAGGACAATTATAATTCTTTATATTTTGTCAATTTTGAGGGAAAGGGCTAATTTGCAGGGCTATCCTTAAAGGAGGTCTAGATAGAAAGTGAAGAAAATTAAAGGTATGATGATTCGAGGAGCGTATGATCATGTTTTTATGTGTGTTTAAGCATGTTTGAAGTTAATCTAAACTTGATTTAAAATTTTAGTACATTCTTGGTGTTTGAGCATGTTTAAGGCCTCTTAAGAAGCTAGTTCTTAGATAGATCATGATGATTACTCTTCATTTATATAATGTGATTTATTAAGATATACTATCTCTATCCATTTTGATATTAAAGTGGGTATAATAGAGAGATTAAGGATTTGACAAGGTTTGGTACAAAGATATATTTCTCATTTTTAAAAGTTAGCTCTAAAGGAAGGACTAAAACTGTGTAGATAAAAGGTGTGAAGCAAGGATCAGAAATGGAGAAATAAATATCACATTTGACAAGTGATTTTCATAGATTGGAAGCCTTGAAAATAATGTGGTTTCTGGTGAGAATTCAAGTAAGAATTCAGCTAGATGGGCGGAGTTTGAAAAAGAGAGTGAAGTGGCCAATCAAGTCACTTGTGAAGAGTTGTAAGAAGACAAAAGAAACATGCAAGAATAAGTGGAAGGAAGCAAAGAGGTAGAATCCCATAGAGGCATAAGGAAAAGAGATAGTTTCCATGTGAGAAACATGAGAAATGATAAGAGAAGAGAGTTCTCATTATGGAGTACATGGTGAAAAATGAAGAAGAATGGAGGAGAAGAAAGGTGCAAAAATAAGCACTTAGTGAAGAAGGGTGGATAACGAGGAAAGTTTCCAAGAGAGAGACACTCTTGAGACAATATGGTATCTATTTTTATTAATGAATGTTGTTTTTACATGTGTGTACATAGGTATGAATAATTTTGAGAATAAGATTAAGAAGAAGACAATGGAATTTTCAAGAAAAGAGTCAAAAAGAGACTCATTTGAATCAAATGAAAGTCCCGAGAGAAAATATTGGGTTATAGAAGATTATGAGGAAAATAATGAGGTCCTCCAACATGCTAATGAAGAGGGAAAAGAAGATACAAAGTTCTATGATGATTTGGAAATAATTCAAGTAAGAGAAGACAAGAAAAAGAACAAAAACAAGAAGATGGATGGAAAAAAGGAAAATAAGAGAGATATGATCACAAAGATGGTCTATAATCAGGTATATGAAGATCAAAATTATGATTTCCTTCATGCATATGTTAGTGAAATTTTTGATATACAAGAATGCAAAATGAAAGGTGAAGATGGTTCTTCAAAATCTGAATTCCAACATGGATATATCATGCCTAAATGGCTCAAAAATTAGTTGTTTGTGAACAAGAGATAAAATGCAAGGAAGAGGCTAATGAGGTTGTAACATGCAATGAAAAATAAAAAGAAAATGATAGGAAAAGATCATAGTTCAGTATGAAACAAGAATGAAATGAAGGTGACCAAGGAATGAGGTATGAAGAAATATTTTCTAAGCACAAACCAGCCTATGAATCAAGAAGGAAGATTGAAACTACAAGTGTATATCAACATAAAGAGATAAGAAAACAAGTGTGGAGAGTCAAAGAGAAAAGAGAAGAGTAGGGAATCCTAACAAAGGCTTGGAAAGAAAAGAAGAGAAGAGAAGAACAAGATAAACATACATGGAATGAGGCATTTGAAGGTGAAAATGAATTGATTTTGAATACTAACATGCATGGTGAAGTACTTGTGAATCAAAACCAAAAATAAGAAGTTAGAAAACTACAAGAAGATAAAGATGAAGTGAAGACAAAGAAAGTGAAAGTTGTGTCTAATAATCTAGTATGTGTTTTCAAAGAAAAATGAGAACAATTGTGTCCTAAATTTGATGAAACAAGTGAAGAAGAGAGTAAAATCTTGTTGTATGAATAAATAAAGATAATTGAGGAACTATTCCTATCAAGTACATGTTCAAATCAACTAAGGAAATGCATTAGCAGGAAGGAAAATGAAGAGAAAATGCAAGAAAATTCATTGGAAATTTTGAACAAAGAGAAATCTAATGAAGATGAAGAAGAACTACAGGTTCAAGAGAAAGCACAAGAGGAAAAATATGAAGAAAATTAGTCAAAACTAGTGTGGTTAAAAGAGGATAACCAGATATGGCATGTAGAATACAAATAAGGGAAGAAAGAAGATCAAAATGAGACAAGTTTGTCTCATCCTTTTATATCTAATGTTGCTCCTAGTTGTGTTTGTGCAGGAAAGAGTCAAAGAATGAGAAAGGAAGATGGAAAAAGATAAGAATATGGAGAAAAGGTATAGCTAAGTCATGAAGGATAAGAGAATGAAGACAATGAGGAATATTTGAAGAAAAATGAAGACATGAAAGGAAAATTAAAATAAAAAAGACACAAGTTAAGAAAGGAAAAGAGTAAGAGAACTGAAGATGGATGTAATAAAAGAAAGGATGAATACCATTCCAAGTAAGAAAGATATTGGAAGAAGAGAAATAAGATAAAAACCTCCATATGGGTTTAAATTTTTCTTACCATGGGAGAATGATGCTTTGGAACATCACCGTGAAGGAATCAAAATTTTTAACTTTGTATAATTAAGGGATAAATAAGGTCCTAGAGGTCATGACTAGATGGTTTGATGAGGTTCTCTACCTTGGTGGAACCTCCATGTGCATAATAGGTTTAAATCTCATTTTCCCTCCAAAACCCCATGCTTACAAATATTAAATTCCCTAATAATGTAAGAAGACTAAAAGTGAGTGTTAGTATTAATGGAAATGTAAGAGGTAATTCAACACCTTATAAGAGGTAGATAAAGTGTTATTAACCTTGGTGATAGGGTTCATGAGTTGACTCATGCCTTAACCATGATGAGTTAAGAGAGATCAAGTATAATCACCTTGAGTCAATAGTATTTGAGGTAAAAACTCAAATGGAGGGAGTTAGTTATACATTGTAGAATAAGGATTTGGAGATAAAGTACGTGGTAAAGATCCCTAGATGGCTCATGGAGTCTGTAATTTGATTGCATGAAGAATATATCATATCTCCTTTATGAATATTCCTTGTTACGTGTGTTTCTTAACTACTCTTGGTTGATGAATGAGATATTTTTGTTGTTTGCATCTAAGCCATTTTTAATTCTATGAAAGTAATGTTGATATGAATTTGTAAGTGTGTCGATAGGGGAGAGAATGTTTTTGTAATGAAGGCTTTTCTAAGTAAATCACTTACACTAGTTCACCAAAACTTAGGGTTTTTTTGAAGGGTTTTAAGCCATGCTTCATGATTATGGGATTTGTCATAACTTTATGAAGATAAATAATTTTATAATAGTCCCTCTAGAAGCTTTGTAAGCCTAGAAATTTCTGGTAAAAGGAGGAAAGAACATTAAATTCAAATTTTTTTGCTTCCGGGTTACAACATAGAGTAGATTTTGTAATAAGGCATAAAAGATCCATTTACGGGCTTCATGCTTTGAATATCATTGATTT
The DNA here is from genome assembly GCA_018340775.1 of Taxus wallichiana var. yunnanensis. Classification (NCBI taxonomy): domain Eukaryota; kingdom Viridiplantae; phylum Streptophyta; class Pinopsida; order Cupressales; family Taxaceae; genus Taxus; species Taxus wallichiana. Next base: position 1,018,208,422 of record CM031239.1, on the reverse strand, counting down.
ACTTTTGATAACATTGAACCATGTTGGTTGAAGAAAATTTCACGCTTTGGAATCATATGAAAGAACTTTGGTAAGTTTTTAAAGCATATCTCAATCATGCATAGTTCATGCACCCTATTTTCGGGGTTTTAAGGTTAATTTGGTCATTGGGTTGCAAACAATCAATAGCACCTAATTTTTTTAATCTTTTGGAAGGTGATTAGGAAATAAAATATTCAGGGTAATAAATAAGGTTTAAGTCAAATAAAACCAAGTATTGGGTAAACTATGCACACTCGGGGTTTTGGAAAGTGAATACCCACTTTAGAGGTTTGATAATAATTTTTCTTTTCTCATATGCAGAGTATCCTTAATTGTTAGTAACTTTGAGTATATTGAAGAATGAATTAATTTGTCAAGGTTTCTAAAAGCCCTAGAGATGAGTGTGATTCATAATATACACAAGGGTTAAACACAGTCTCATGAAAATTCCGAGACAATCATATTTTGAAGAGAAACCATTGGCTTGAACCAAGATATAAGAGATCAAAGACCTATATATATACATTGGATGGTAATTAGGAGGAATTAAGAGTTTGAACTAAGTGTAAAATGTTTATGAAGACCATGAGGAAGGGTAAATGCTAGAGGAAACTAGAGCTTGCAAGATTAAACGTCTACAAGTATAGTTTTAGAAGCCATGCAAGTAAGACTAGTTAATTTCCCATCTATGACAAGGCTAAGGTTAACAATTTTTTTGAATGAATTATCACATATATAGTATCCTTGAATAAGAGTATTCATAGTCATTGTGAGACTTGGCAAGGTATAAAAAAGTCTACTAGATCCATTTAACTAGATAACTTTGTAACTATCTCTCGATGTGACCTAGAGAAACCTAGAGAGTCATTTAAGAATTTTCTAAGAGGTGAATAAAGGGAAAGGTGTCCACAACATGGGAATATGTTAAGATGGGTATAAAAATACAAGGACTGATAACATATCAAAATAGAGTAGTTGAAGATCATGACAAGAATAAGAACACAAGAGCATACCAAGAAGCCAAAACATGCAAAGTGGCTTAAATAAATTTCAAAAGGTTAATTGGTTGGTAAGAAGGAAAATGTGAAGTAAGTGGATAGCTATAAGGATGAAGGTATTTGAGAAAATTTGAAGTATTTGAGAAGTTATTTGAGAAGGAAAATTCATAAAATGGAGCAAAGAGGATTGTGAGACTCAAAAGAATTAGTCAAAAGCCTAAGAAGGATCAAGTGAAATGAGACTAGAGGTCTTGGATGAAGAAATTAAATGGAATAAATCTATAATGATGAGATAGAATAGGAAAGGAAGATAAGGATATTTTTGATGATGAATAAGAGCTTAACAAATTCATATGTAAGGAGTCAAAACAGGGTATTGAGGTCTACGAGCAATAAGAATATATTAAGTCAAGAGTATGACAAACTTGAGGAAATATTTATTGAGAGATAAAATATTGCATGAGCATTGCAAGAAGCATGATAAATATTTAATTAAATTAAGAAAGGTTTTTATATGTTTAAAAACAAAGGTAAGTCTTAAAACCCTAGAAGCCACTATAAAACCCTAGTAGGCCTAACTTATTTAGTGAAGGAAAGATGAATGTGTGAGCTGAGGATGATAGGAAAAGAGTTTTGAAATGAAACTTAGCATGAAGTTATAAGGCCCAAATGGGTATCTAAAAAAGTAAAAATCTTTTCTTGAAAGTTTACATATTTCCCTGCACACTAAAACTTATCAATATGGAGGGTTAATTGTTAGATTTAGGATAAAACAATGTTTTGAGGATAAAATAAAATTGGTTTAGAGTTAGGTGGTGAAAATTTGTAGTAATTTAAGGGGATAGTATTTATATTAAAATATTACCAGCCAAGGATAATTATTTATATTTTTTCAATTTTAAGGGAAAAGGCTAATTTGCAGGGCTACAAGCCTTAAAGGAGGTCTAAATAGAATTGAAGGTATGATGACTTGAGGAGTGTATGATCATGTTTGTTAGGTGTGTTTGAGTATGTTTTAAGTGAATATAATCTTGAGTAAATTGAATTAGTACATTATTGGTGTTTCAACATGTTTAAGGCCTCTTAAGAAGCTAGTCCTTGGATAGATCGTGATGATTAATCTTGGTTCATGTAATGTGAGTTATTAAGTGATCCTCTCTACATAATTTAACTTGTGTTGAAATTTTTGGTTAGATGCCCCTACCTAAAAGGGAAGTGAAAGTGGTGAAGGTATCCTCATTCCTTTTGAAGCATATATTTCCACCAAGAAGTGGAAGAAAAGAATCTAAAACATGGCTCGTGGTGAAGATGCATGTGAGACTGAAGAAGAACGTTTCTACAAGTTGGAGGTGGATGTGGAAAGTTTGTCCAAATATGTGGGAATTATTTACTTTTCTATGGGGAATCTCGAGTCCATCATTGGATTTATCATACAAGCATGGTGTTCCAAAAGAGGCACTAGGAGACCATAAAGAAGACACTCATGAATATGAGGAAGAGTTGCCCCATACCACCCTTACTCCTCTATTCAAAGTATAGGAGAATATATAAATTCATCCTTATGATGGGGATGTGAATGTTGAAAAGCTATACCATTGGCTAGCTCAACTTGAGGTATATTTCAGTTTGCATCAAATCAATGAGAGTCAACAAATTTCATTTATAAGGTTAAAATTAACCAATCATTATTTAACTAGATTTGAAAGCTATATTCATAATTTAGTTGATAAGAATATTCCTCTTATTTTTAAGTGGGATGAATTTAACATGATAATAAAGAATCACGTTTATCCTATTTGTTACGAGGAAGAGAGGTCTATGTATTGACAATATCTCAGGTAGAAGCAAGTCCAAAATGTGCAAGAGTACACTAGTGAGTTATAAAAGAAAGATATCTAAATGGGACAATATGTAGTGGACCGGGGCAGTTGATGAATTACATTAGTGGACTCCATATCCACTTGAGGAGACCAGTAGTTATCTTGTCCAAGCCGAAAATGTACATGAGGCTTGTTCTCAAGCCCACTATCTAGATATGAACAAGAAGAAGAGTTCATCTACCTCTCAGGTATGATTCAAACAAAGAAGGTGGCATCAAACAAGAGGGGAAGGAAAAGGGGAAAGGTAAGAAGAATGTTAATTCCATTTCTAAGAACAATAATAAAGTTCATTGTGGTCATTGCAATGTTGGCACTCATTCCAAGGGAAAAAGTGGAAGCTCCACCTGGAATTACATCCCTTTAAGAATAAGAAGAACAAAAAGAAGTCCATGGATGCCCTCCAAGGGGAGGATATATTTTTTAGCGAATAGGTGGAAGAGATAATTTTTTGAACCTTGATCCGTAGAGAGGTATGTTTGGGTAGTAATAATGTTTTTCAATAAAATGAACTTAGTAAGATTTTTCACATAAAAATTCAAGTGAATAAAAATATTAGAATTTCTAGATCTCTAATGAAAAACAATGCACGAGTAATTGTAGAAATCAAAATAACTAACAATAAGATGCAATATGATCAAGAACTCATAAGACAAAAATGGCTCCAAATCAACTCAATGCTCCATATTCTCATAGGATAGACTGATGCAAGTCATGTACATATATGAGGTGAATGTGTAACCTCCTCCAATATTAGTGGTGAATAACTCTCACTAACTGATAGTGGAAGTAGAGTTGACTCCACACAACTAGTAAGCTAACTTAACACAATTGGTAAGCTAACTCGACACAACTAGTACACGTAAGCAAGCATATCCCATGACTATAGGAAAGCTCCAAGTAAATAAATAAATACAGGAAAATGAATATCCTACACTAACACCCCTCATAATCAAAACTTAGGTGAAAATTGAAAAAGGAAAATGGGTCTCAACAATAAGGCTTGATGAGGTACCCACACACAATGCAATCTCTCATAAAATAGAGTAAAAGGAGAAAACCTAGTGGGAAAAAAATCCCTTAAAAGAGAGACATGAAAGATAAGGTAGAAGTGGAAATATCTACTCAAAGATGATGAAGATGCTAATTTGGATATAAGAATGGGTCCCAACAACAAGGTCGTGTTAGGTACCCGAATACATTAAAATATGAAATGGGAAGAAATAAGAAAACCTGATCAGAATCCAAAATTTTATGAAGCACTGATAAAGAATCTCCAACAAGTAGAAATTTTTCCAAATATTACCCTCCAATAAGTGGAACTTGCACAAAAAAATATGTCTAATATTTTTAAAGACCCATTGGTTTGTCAAGCGTGCAAAAACAACGAGAGGAAAAATTCGGTGCTGCGAGAGGAATGGAGAAGTTGTGTGAACATGCCATGCTCAAAGAGTACTACATGAATTCACAACTGCTACAAGGAAGACATAGTGATCCTCAATATGGTTTCCGAAAATAGGAACCTTTTTACATACTCATTTACAATGCATGTACAAAATTCTTCTAAAGAGAAACACATGTACTAAATATTATTATTACAAAAAGAAGATGATGAATTTGGTTAAGAGTGAGCACACAAAACAATCAAAATTATTCTATTTATCAACCATACGGGATATTCAAATATATTGGAGACATATATCCTATAATTTGGGATGATCCAATCCCTACAATAGTTCAACAACAAACCTATGTGATATTATATTGTTATACATAACAATATAATATAAACTAACTAATACAATCGGACCATATTACCCTATTAACCATAATGTATATAAAAATGGTAAATAGTAAATTACCCAATATAAATACTAATTTTCCTAACATTCCCCCTTAGTGTTTACATGGGAAGAAAATACATCTCAAGAACTGGAAACATAATTGTATGCCTCTACATACTTTTAGGTCTACATACTATTGGCTTGGATCTTGTTGTTTGGATCTTGCTGCACATGACCTATCCACTTCACCATAATGAATCCCTTACCGGATGATCACACTTCCACCAATACACCTACATACGTGAACTCAACAGTTCCCACTTTCACTTCCAGTGAATGCTCTTTCACCGACCGATCGATGAAGAAGTCTGACAATCGAAGAATCTCAATAGTTAGAGGATCACTCCAATTCAGCTTCCCTCCTATATAATTGTTCTTAGCTTCCAAAATGCACATTCTCCTCATTTCAATCATAACATGGGAATGAAACCACACACCATTTTATTCTGCACACACCACACAACTGAAAAAAAGATGTCACCATACCAAAATGCGGCCTGTTGTTGGTGACTGATGAGAGGCACTAATCACTCTCCTTCCTCCTTTACCTCTCGAGGTCTAATTAGTCTCTTGCTGGTAACTCATCTAGATTTGATCATGGAGCTCATTGTACAATTTACCCCCACAAGATGGGCATCACGTACAAGTGAAAATGCGTCTAATCATTGAAAAGTGAGGCAATTTTTTTATTTTACAACTTTTTAAAATGACATTTTTATGGACTATGACTCAACAAGAATAAAACCTACTTATAACTTGATATATACATTGATCATAGAATCAATAATAGAAAGAAATGACACAAATAGGACCTAAACAACTAGACCGAAAGTTATAAACCTAAAACATAAGACTAAAAAGAAGAGAACACTTGTAACTTAAAATTTTGAAAGCTCAATTCTCTAAATGACTTAATAACATTTAAGTCACATGACTTTTAAATTCCCTTATCATGACAACTAATGGCACAAAAATATGAATCATCTTTTTAATATAAATAAGAAGACAATAAGACTTTTGACAAGACTATTATCAATAGACCTATAACACAAGGACATAAACTAACTCGTATATTACATGGATTTAGACTTCAACAGCCAAATACCAAAAGTGATGAACATAATTAAGAAGATCTCAAGAAGCATTCAATGTAGTTTTTATCATCTCAATGAAATTCTTATGTAGGATATTTGAAGATGAATTCCAAGATGATTAATTGTCAAGGCACATGTCGGTAGTGATAAAAGAATAGTCTTACAATGATCAGACTTTTCCTTGATATAATACTATTGGAATCTCGACATTTTGACATATCATTAACCGACATATGGATAAAATAATTATTTTTCATGGATGTTGTAGGATATCACGCTGAACCGATTGAACATTTGACAATTTGAAAGACTTGTTCTAACTATGACAAGATTGAGAGGTTTACTTCAATATGGCAGAATACATGACTGAGAGATACACATGCTCTTAGTACTATAATAAATGTTTTTCCATAGTTTTATGTCTCATTGATGGATCTTGAATGCACACATATATATTCTTAGAGACCAGTGTACAGGTTTGTGAGTGAAACATGGATTTGATGAATCTTGCATGGATCGAGAGCCAAACGTGCCAAATCAACCGATCTAGAATTCTAAGCAATGTCTAACCTAGGAGAATCTAATGTATTATTTTACTAGCATCACCTTATCTCTTCCCTCTCATGAAGATCAAATAAAAAAATTTATTCTTTTGTGTATGAATTTATTTCTCTAGACCACGTCCTGACAAGTCATTGTAAACAGAAAAATGAGGACACTCAGGAAATCAAGATATACTCATCCACGGGAAATTTATTTGAATGGTGCCCCTAACAAATTATCACTCCATATTGAAATCCCACAAGAATCATAGTCGCTTTGATACCGGATGATGAATTTGGTTAAGAGTGAACACATAAAACAATCAAAATTATTCTATTCATCAACCATACATGATATTCAAATATATAGGAGACATATATCCTATAATTGGGGATGATCCAATCCCTAAAATAACTCAACAACCAACCTATGCAATATTATATTGTTATACATAACAATATAATATAAACTAACTAATACAATTTGACTGTATTACCATATTAACCATAATAAATGGTGAATAGTAAATTACCCATTGCGAAATAATAATTTCCTAATAGAAGAAATGAAATAAACAAGTCATTGTGGGGGATTTGGTCTCCTACCAAATCAAACCCCAACCTCTAGTATTCAAACAAGATTTTTGAAAATGAACCAAGTGATCATAGTCTTCTTCATCATCCATTACAAAAACCCACCAAAAAGTGGAACTTTATAAATTAGTTTATTTACAATAATAAATACAACCATCATGAATATTTTGAGAAAACATACACTTTTGACCGAAAGCAATTGCTCAAATCCGAGCTACTAGTCAAAATTTAAAGCAAAAATTATTTCCGCAACTAATGGCTTATTTAATTAAAACTAGCAAACCGATTAAAAAATGTTGGAAATGAGGGGAAAGGGGGTCGTGCATATACTCATTAGAACCGAGAAGTACTTTATAAGAGATTGGTTTGCTTTATGAGGGGAAATTGGCCACACGCCAACTTGGGCTTCACCCTCCATCTTCGACAAGTAGAGAGAAGGTTTAAAAATAAGCAAAAAAAAATTTATCCTTTAAAATGCCAAAAGAAATGTTTTTTTATAAAAAAAAAAAGAGAGAGCCCCCCATATAAATTAACCCTAAACATCATAAGCTAAAAATTTATGACATATTTGTCCAAGGACCCACCCGAGATGGAGTGAGTAGGATGACACATGGTGAGTTAGGGAACAAGCCCATATGAAAACAATGTAGCCACTATGGAGGGGTGAGGCTGAGAGGAAAATGGAGACTCGAATGTTCAAGGAACCTTTTTTTTTTACATAAAGTCAAAGCTAAGGTACATCAGGTTGGATTCGAGGGCCTATGATGAGGGCCAAAGTAATTGAGCACAACAATCCAAGGACTTGTATAAGCTAGGTTGGGATCTAATCCACAAAAAATGTGTAGGTTGAGTTACCTAAACTGATTTGATCTAAGAAAACTTTGCGAACCGAGTTCCCCTTAATTAGGACAAATCCAATCCGATCACTTTGTTGGGTTATGAGATTCTAAGGCTGTAGGTCGAGATTAAATCTTGACAAGCCTAGGCAAAACCAAGCTAGGGTCTATATTAGTCCACCAAGCCAACAAACCGAGTAGATGGGTCAAGAAATGACCGAGTGGAGGGTAACACACAGATTTGTTAGGGCATGATATCATCCAAGAGTTCATGCATATGGTCAAACCAATGTAGAGATCTCAAGCCAAATTTTAGCCTATCTAGATCTGAACATAGTTCCATTCCAAGAGGTAGGGGAGTCGTGGAAACATGGATTGAGGTTTCTGTAGTCGAAGGATGAATGAGAAATGGTGAAATATTTGCGAGCCAAGTTTAGATAAGGAATATCCACACTAAGTTGGATACACATAGGATGATTTGAATGGTGAAGCACATAGTTAGAACCTTTGAGCTCGGTTTGATTCCATAGATGTGTCACATGCAATGTAGGCCAAAATTGAGCCACCTCCAATATGAACCAAATGATCTACTCCAAGAACCAAGATCTGAGATGATTCTATGATGAAACCTACAATGCACTAAACCAAGGCACCACACAAATTTCTCAAAAAAACCTCTAATTTTTAAAGGTTTTTGGAATATTTTTGTAAACCCCTGAAATTTTTGACAACCCTCAACTTGTCAATCAACAAACACCAAAAATCACAACCGTAAAGAACCAAGACAGAGTCATATCTATTTGCACATGAATTGTTAGTTTCACAAACAAAGTATTCAAAACTACAAATAACTCAGTAATGGAAAATGTATCACCAGAATCACTCTGATACCATATTAGATTTTTTGGATCTCTGATGGAAAAAAATGCACGAGTAATTGCAGAAATCAAAATAACTAACAATAAGATGCAATATGATCAATAACTCACAAGACAAGAATGGCTCCAAATCAACTCAATACTCCATATGCTCTATAGGATAGACTGATGCAATTCATGTACATGTAATAGGTGAATGTGTGACCTCCTCTAATATCGGTGATGAATAACTATCACTAACTAATATTGGAAGTAGAGTTCACTCCACACAACTAGTAAGATAACTGAACACAATTAGTAAGCTAACTCGACACAACTTGCACACCTAAGAAAGTATATCCCATGACTCGTAGGAAAGCTTCAAGTAAAAAAACAAATACAAGGATAATGAATATCCTAGACTAACAAATACTAAAGTGGATTCTCTTTTTAATACTTTTCTCAAGATAATTTGATAATTAATGCATTAGTTAATAAGCTAAAGTCAAAGACTTATAATGATCTGAATTTGTATTTACTTGGATTGGGTTAAAGGCATACGCATCAAGGTTATTATACGCACCCAATTTTTCACTTACTACATTAGTGGAAAACATTTATAAGAAGGTCCCCAATGATGATTCATATCTTTTCATAAAGGTGTTTGAGCTCCTAAACCTATTTGCAGCTTATATTTGTAGCCTAGATTGCCTTACTTAGCCTCCGCATGATTTTTCCTAGCTTCTCGCTTTGTTTTAGGCTAGTTTTGACCTTTAGTGTCAAAATCACTTCCCATCTTGGATGGTGGTTTTGTAACTTCCACCCAGGAAGGGAAGTGGTTTTATAACCACTGCCCTAAGTAGGGCAGTGGTTCTGTAATCGTCACTTACACATGTTGGCGGTCTTGTGCATATTTTCCAAAATGTTCACTTGTGTTTTGTATGTGTGTAACTCAACTCCAGTTCAGTTTTTGGACATGTTTCTCAATCAAATTTCCTAAATTTAGGCTTGATTTTTTCATGCTTAACTCCTCTTTCACTTGTGATTGTTGATTGCATAGTTAACTACCTCTTCATGTGATGATTTGGCATCTCATTATTGCCAAGTGTGCTTGTGCACTCTACAACTAACTTTCTATAAATTGATCACTTGTTTTCAAGAAAATGGCCGAGAGAATTATTTTGTGCATCCTTGCAATTGTTAAGCTACCTTATTTCCTACTGGAAACTACATAGCCAATCTTAGTTCTATTGTGTTATCTTTCTTCCACTTGCATTATTCCAAATTGCCAATTCAAGTTTCCCATTGCTCTAGCACTTTCCTTCTATTGTTTTCATTGCATTCCCAACCTCTGGACTCACGTGGACATGAGGAACTAAAAGGATAAATTGAGGGGACCAAGTACCACACAACTAGATTGCCAACTGTTTTGTATTCCAGGTTGGAGTTGTTATTGGTTTTCATTCATTTCTTCAAATTTATTAATTCTGAATCATATGCATTCAAATTATTCATATCAAATAGAGTAGAGAAAGTATTTTATTGTTGCAATCATTAAGTAATTACAATAGATCAGATCATATTAAAAATCCTCTGTAAGAGCTCTCTTTATTATTGTCGAGGAAGTTGCAGGGGAAGAGAAGCTTCTTTGAAGCTCTGATTTCTTCTCATGCCTCTGAGGTAGGATTGAGAGTTTGATTAGGAGGTTTCAATTAATTAATTGCTTTAGGTTTAGATTAACACAATTGCACATGCAATTAACTACATCCGGTTAATTATCTGTATTATATTTATTTATTTAGATTAGAAGTTTTGTTTTCAAAATATCATAAAAGAACAAAAATATTTACTTTCATTAGATTAGCTTCCTTTATTTCTTTATTTAGTTTATATCTTGAAAAATACCAAAAACATAGCATAGATTTCCTTTGTTTAATTAGTTTGCTTCACTAGATTAATTCAGTTACATCTTGCATGACAATTACGGGCCCTAGAGAGCCTAGGGATTACATATTCAAACCAATAGTGCCTCAGCCAAATATTTTGATAGCATTAGTAGACATAGATCAAGGTCTTAGAATTCACGTCTTCCAAACAACCACAAATCCACAAACAATCATTGAACAGTTAAGAGAGTTAAACATTGAGGATGACAAAGCGTATGAATTTTGGTCAAACCAACCCAACTATATATTATTTTGAAAGTATTTAAACATCCACATGACCATCAACGAGAAAAATCAAGATGCACAAATGCCCATATGACTATAAACAGACCCGAACAAGAACAAACATTTGGATGTGACCCATTAGTTCCACAACCGGATGCAAGAAACCTTTTTACTGATATAGATACATGATTATGCATACAAGTTACTAGAACACCAGTGAGATATTCCGAGAAAATTGCACAACTCCTTGTCTTAAATGTAGAAGCTGAAAAATATTATGAGTATTGGATAGTTGGAAACAAATTTTGATCATTCACATGACCATACAAGGACCCCAACAACCAAGAACATTCAAAAGTGATCCTACAACTCTACAACCAAATGCACCAGAATTATTTACTGATATTGACACGAGTCTATACAAATTGGTTTTCCGTACATCACCACTACCACCCGATATCATATCACAATTGAATGCTCTAAATGAGGAATCCCAACCAGCCCTCGCATTTTGGAACGCTCCCACCAACCAGATCTAATTTCATAAAGCCACGCCCATTTTTATTGTTCCATGACCCTATGTATACAGATTTACAAGGCTCCCATTGGCTTCCCATGGATTCTGCAACTGGTAGAAAGGATATTTGTAGAGCTCAATATCAACTAGAATATCTACATCACCATCCTTTCTGATCCATCCATCTGACCTATATAAGTTAGAGAGGTTTTCATTATGCTTGACAATCATATTCCATTATTGCAAGTTGAAGACATGGTATTGCCTTGATAGCTTTTTCATACCATTTCAACCACATTTCACTCATTATCCACACACACATTTTCACATCGGCTGCATCAACACGACCTTGGGGATTTGAGTGCATGTGAAGGTCGGTCGCATGTTGATTTTCATCTGTACAATTACCAAGTAATGTAAAATTACATTTGGTATTAATGAAACTCATTTGGATATTGTTTCTCTTGATGTGTGGGGTGTAGTATTTGGTAGCCCATACTTGAATTTCAAGTATATCATCTTCATGAGGAGCCAACAAATACCACTTGGTAAAGGATGGTAAGAACTACCTCATTTTATCCTTTATAAGAGACTCAAAGATATCTTTGGTAAATTACTCGAAACTAAGAATCTTATTAATGCTAGTAGTAAATTTGCATTGTTTCTTTTGAGAGATATACAAGAAGAGGAAGTTGTTACATCTAAAACCACTTGTATGTTTAGAAACAAAGAGCATAAGAAAATGAAAGAGTTGATTCAAGAAATCAAGGAATTTTCTCAAGAGCCCATGGGGGTGCTCGTAGTTAGGCCAATTAAGAATGAAATATAGTTCCGACTATATGATAGTCTACTTCCAAACTTGGAATTGTATAAGCATTCCTTGAAGGATGCCAACGAGGTAAAACAATAGTTATTTTTATTAATTTAGGTATAACTAACCAGTTAGTTGATATGTTCTCTAGGTCTCATTTACTTTTAGTTCTCTTTGCTTTGACTCTTCTTGAGCCTTTCGTATGTGAAGTTAGGAAGGTTATGAGAAAGGTATGAATTTTGGAGAAATATTTCATCAAAAACCTCCAAGTGAGGGATTTTCACTTAGGGGAGAATACTACTTCTAGGATGGGCTGCTCTACTATTGGCATAACAGCTGATTAAAACGATGAGATCCCTCTCCACCATAAGTTTGAGCTTTTAGTGTGATGGAAAATCATTTGGTATCAGAGCTAGGTAGTTAAGCACGTCAGCCCCCAGAGTAGTGTTGGGATGGGTGACCTCCTGGGAAATTCCCGATGTCACTGCCTCCTAATGTTGTTGGGCCTGATTAGGTGTATACCCAGCTCCATCATGCGGGAGGGTATTGGCGAAGCAATTGTTTAACATGATGAAATCCCTCTCCACCATTAGTTTGAGCTTTTGGTGTGACGGCAAGTCATGCGGCTCTGATACTAGATAGTTAAGCGTGCCTCCCCCAGAGTAGTTTTGGGATGGGTGACCTCCCAAAAAATTCCCAGTGTCACTGCCTCCTAATGTTGTTGGGCTTGATTGGGTGTATACCTAGCTCCATCATGCAGGAGGGTATTGGCGTAGCAACTGATTAGCTAGATGAGATCCCTCTCCACCATTAGTTCGAGATTTTGGTGTGATGGCAATTCGTGTAGCTCTGATACCATGAAAGAGTTGATGGATCATATTAGAAACTGTGCACCACAATGAAGTTGCACTCAAGTTGAATCACAATGGCTCCAATGTAATCACAGGAATATTCGATCAACAATCGAATAACTTGTTTAACGAGAATAAAACTTGCTCATAAGCAAAAGATAGTGGAGTGTCTTGGCATGCTCATAAATGAATAAAAAGAGAGTACATATAGGGTGCTGAGTAACCCTAGTGCATGACACACATGTAAACCCTAAACCTAAACCTAACCCATGTGAGATGACCCTCCATATGTGAGTGGAGGGTACATAGGATAACTCACACCAACATCTACAAGAATGAGAAAAAAAAATTGCCTTAGGGGAAAGATTTCAGTTGATGAGGGAAGCACACACTTCTAAGGTGGTTGGTCACTTTGGTGTGAAAAATATTATTACACACTTACAGAGGTATGTTTATTGGCTAAACATGTAAGAATAAGTTACCAAATTTATATGGGGTTGTGTTTTATGTAGTACAAGTAAGCCTAGTAACATAAAGTTGGGTTTATATATGCCATTACCAGTTCCTTCCCAACCATGGGAAAGCATCTCCATGGATTTTTTGGATGGTTTTCTTACCTCAAAGAAATTATATGATTATATTTTTGTGGTAGTGGGCTGATTCAAGAAAATGTCTATTCCTATTACTTGCAAGAAGACCATTAAATTTAGTGATGTAGTTGATTTATTTATTTTTGCTAATTTTTGGGTTCATTTTTGTTTTCCTAATTCTATTGTTTCAATCGGGGACTCATGGTTCAAAGGAAATTTTTATTCTAATTTATGGGAAAATATGGATATTAAGATGAAAATTTCTATCGGTTCATCTGCATACGAGATGGGTAAATAGAAGTGGTAAACCGTACCTTGGTTCATCTCTTGAGAGGGTACAATAAGAAACATCATAGGACTTGGGATGATAATTTGGTGTATATCCAACATTCTTATAATAGGATAGTTCATGCTTCTACTAGTAAGACTCTTTTTGAAACATGTTTTGGTTATTTTCCTAAGAGTGAATTTGATGTTGTTTTGAGATTACCATGTAGAGACAACGGGAAAGTGGATCTGGAAGTCCAAAAAGATAAGAAGCTCATTGAAAATTTGTAATAGATACACCTCCAACTATAGACCAAGTAGTTAGAGGTTGAAAGGATCACAGGCCAAGTCTGAAAAGAACGTCATGATCAACATAGAACTAAGCATTCTTTCCTTGTTGGTGATAAGGTATGGTTGTAATTGAGCAGAGAAAGGATACAAGGTAAAGCTAAGAAACTTAAGCCTCTTTGATATGGCCCATTTAAAATTCTAGAACAAGTGGGTAAGAATTCATTTTGCTTGGATTTTCCTCCTTATATGAGAATATATTCAATTGTAAATGTTGAGAATTTACGTATCTTTGAGCCCTCCATGTTGGATCAGGAAGAAGATGGATTTTTTCTACCATATATTTAGGATATTTCTTTGGAGATTCATTTTTAATTTGAGTAAGATGTGGTTTTACGGTGGAAACAGAGGACAACACAAACGAGGAGTGCAAGACATGTGGTTGATTTGGTTGAAAGGTCAATTTCCTACCAAGACCAAGTAGTATTCTAAATAAGACATGGGGAATAAATTTTCTCACCTCATCAATGATTGAATATTTTAGGGACTTAAAAGCATAAAATTAGGGAGGTATGATAAAAAATGGATATATAAATACCCAATTCTATGTATTCTCCTTATTGATACTTATAAAACATACCTTCAACATATTTATTGTTCTAGGAAAATGGTTAAGTGAGGTTGACGGTGATCCGGACACCTTCGAATGAAAAAGAGACCATTTCTTGTTATGTTTTGTGTATTAAATGTGTGAAGGACGTAAAACTATAACAAAACCACTACGAATTAATAGAGTAGACGATGTGTAACCACCGTGTGGTTCTATCCCAACATCACCAATGTGAGGAATTTGGACAGACTAAAAATGTTTGGGCTTCTCAAAATGGTTTGTTTCAACTTCCTTCCATCTTTGGGCAGAGAAACTATAAATATAAGTGCATTTACTCATTATAATTTAGTGATTTGAGTGAATTCAAGTATGACAAAAGGAGGAAGTTGGAATTGTTCTTGTTTTGTTCATAAAGAGTTGAGTTCTTTCTTTTTGAGGATTTTAAGAAAGTAATGCAAGTAGAAGGAGCTTGAATCCTTCTTAAAGGTCATATTTTGATAGTAAACTTGTATTGTATTGGAGATTTACATAGTGAAGGGAAGCAATTGCTTACCTAGCTAGAGTTTTCCCATTTTGGGTTTCTCCAAGATAATTTATTTTTCTCCTTGTCTTACATCTTCTATTTTCAGTATTGTGTGAATAATTCTTACATAATAGTTTGGATATTAAGAGGTTTATCAAAGTGTTCATTAATTATCAAAAATAGGATCTATTTATTCTTAAAAGAGGTATTTTATGGATCGGATATCCTCTTGATAACACATATTCATGAGTTAGTATTGAATGAGGATCTTACACCCTAGTTAGTATTATTCCTTGTTGTGAATCTTGATTTAAGATAACACTTGGTCCAATGGATGGCTAATGTATGTAGTGGTGTGGGAAACATTTTTTATTTTCATGATCACACTTATGTGTTATCCTAAGCTTATTTATCTTACAAAATTAAGAGGAGGATAAATAGTAGTGAACCCACTTAACATTCCTATAATATACCTTGTGATAGATGCATGGACCTTGTGAAAGGTGTTATGAGTTATAGTATTATCTCATTTTATAGTTATATTGCATTTATCTAGACTCTAGGGATAAGGACGACTAGGAAAAAAATTTAATGTGTTAAGAAACTTAATTATTTATGCCTCGCTTCTGAGTGATGGTTAGTGTTCATTTTGAGTATCACCAAAGTTTCATACTCTTGGACCTAACCTTATAGTGCCTAAGAATTAAAGTGGACTTTTTATAATAATATAAGTAGTGAAATTAAAATATGTAATTCTATCATCGGAATTAATCTTATAATGAAATGAACCTAGTCTGAAATGTGGAATTATAGGTCATGAAGATTAACCTCTATGTTTTTGTATTATTAACACACCTAAGTAACAAAATATAATGCATGCAAAAGTAAAACTGAAAACCATGTGTTCACTAGATTTATGCAAACACAAGTGTTAGTGTTTATGTGTTGTGTGATTAATGCAACTATTCTTAAGTGTTACATCATATAATAACAATAAAAAATTGTCTATTTTTCGATTAGATTTTGGGTGGTAGAATTATGTGCATTATAGAAGGAATGACCCACGAATCCCTAAAGTAATGATACCCAAGTATGGTCTTGTATAGGTGATTCCACTAATTTTTACCTATACGAGGAGATACCACACATCACTAACCTATATGTGAGGCATTGTAGTTTACCTTAGGAAGGTTAGGGTTTTTTCCATAGTCGTGGTACCAAAGAAATATAATTTTAAGTTAAATTTAAGATAACCATGTTTGATCTCATTTCAAACAATGTTAAAACACCTTTTCAACTTAATTAAACACCTTCACAATTACAAATTACTCTTATGATTATTAAGTGTTGACAGGGTTCTTCATATTATGAAGTTACTTTATGATGTTTATAGGATTTATATGAGAATTATAATATATTGCGGAATCCAAAAACATATTAGAATAATAATAATGAAGAATATATAATATTTTACATAAGTAAAATGCATAAACACCATGATATATATGTAAATATCCACTAATTAGTAGTTAAGACATGTGTTAACCAATGGTTACCACGAGTCATTATGGGTGAAAAGACATATCCTTTGCCTCTTAAAGGCTATATATGATGTAAAATAAGGGGAGAAGAGAATGTCATGAAAATGAGTGAGAAGAGTTAATATAATCACAAAGAGAATATAGTCAATTTAAACATATATTTCTGAATTTTATGTAATTGTGATCAATATATATGTGATATTTTTGGTTTGAACCATTGATGTGTTGAGTGTTATGTTTATTCATGTTTAATAAAGGATAAATACTTATTTTATAAGAGAGATCTACCCTTCTTTGTGATGTTATCTCTTGTTGGTGTAAATGAACTATTTAACCCTCACATTAACATTGAGACTTAAGGTAAATATTTTGGTGTACGAGACCATGTCTTAACTAATTAATATTTATATAAGGGTAATAGGAGAAAGAAGATAATTTTAAAAGGAGGAAAAAATGAAAAAAAAATCATATGTTTTGTGGGAAAAATATTAACATGAAGATTTTTCCCACCCTCTTTTAGAGGAGTTTGGCGCTTGGGGGATGGTTGGCGAAACAAGGGGGATCCAAAAGAATAAAAAATTATAAAAAAACAAATAGGATATAGTGGTTGGGGAGAGTAAATATGGAAATAAAATAGGTGAAATGATAGATTAGGAGAAGGCATAGAGGGAAAAAGATATAAAAGTAGAGATTAGAGAAGGAAAGGGAAATGAAGTTAGTTATTACTTATTCATGGGAATAATAGTGAATTAGGAAGTGATTATTCTCCCCCAACCATAAAATATTATTAAGGAGATGAACCCCTTGTAAAAAACATCGTCCCCCATGCCATTGGAAGGTGTTATAACAATGAGAGATTTAGTTCATAAGGAAGGAGAGATAGTTAAGTAATTTGATCAAAGATTCAAGACAATAGTGTAGAAACTAGATGAACCAACAAGTGAGTAAAAGAGAATTGAGTTTTTAATTGGTATTGTTATTTTATCTAAGATTATTAATTAATGGGAAATAGTTCATAGCATTCATGGAAGCATTGGAACCAACATTGAAACTATAAGTGAAACCATGGAGGAGAGAGTGTGAAAGGTATTAAAATTGAAGAAGCTACAAAATGAATTAATGACGCTAAGACAAATACTTCACCATTTAATGGAAGAAGATACCTTTAGAGATATCAAAGAGATAATGGATATCATGAATGATATCATAGAGATAATGAAAGAGGATACATTAGGGGTATTATAGAAATAATGGATATCATAGGGGATATTATAGAGATAATGAAAGGGGATACTACAGAGGATACCATGGGAGGTATGGAGGAAATAACTACAATAGAGGAAATTATCGTCATTATTATGGAGAAAATAAAAGATGGCATGGAAAAATGTAGTGAAAATATAGATAAAATGACCAATAGAGAAGGTTGATAACATGTTATTTGTGAGGAAAAAATGGACATATATTACGGAACTGTGAGAAGATGATACATACTAAAAGGAAATCTTACAAAGAAGAAGGGACAGATTGAAAAAGAGACCAAAATAATAATAAAACATTTGAGGAATCTACATCCATATAATTGGCCGACCACAACAAGAGGAATCGTGGAAAACAAGAAAGAATCATATGGAATATCAACTAGAAAACCAAAAAATGGAAACCGAAGAAGAGATAAGGAAGTTAAGTTTTAAGGGAGAGAATGAAACTATGACATTGGGTGAGGATGTTATAGAAACAATGACGGAAAATGTAGAGAAAGAACAAGGAAGAAAAAATTATCAAAAACAAGAGGAAATATAAAGAAAAGAAAGGGTGATAAATGAGAAGAAGAAAATATACTTAGATCAAAAAATGAGACAAAACAAAATGAAAAAATTGGAAGGAAGAAGAATGAGGATTGTGATGTTAAAAACCAAAGAAATGTGTCATATATTTGAGAAGGGTACCATGATATGATAATGGAGAACATGATTAATCATTTTCTTGAAGGTAGCACAATTATACCATAATATAGAGACCAAAACAAAATCCTTTGGGAATGGAGGATCTAGAGCATTACTACAAATTATGCAGACTCTGCAGGATGAAGATTCTAAAGATGAATCAGAAGTAGATCTTTACAATTATATATGGAAGATAAAATATAGGGTGCACTTCTTCTAAATCTGGGCAACATAGGTGATTTATTCATCAAAACTTGTGTTCATGACTAGATAAATGTTAACAAGGTTCTTCATCACTTAGTTGTTTCAAGGACAAGATAATGTTTGAAACCTAAGGATGATGTTGATAGGGTTTTTCATTTAAAGAATTTTATTTATGATGTTTGTGGGATTTATATGAGCGTTATAATATACAATAGAAGCCAACAAAATATTAGAATGATAATAATGAAGGCTATATAATATTTTACATAAGGAAAATACATAAACACCATGATATGTATGTAATTATCCACTAATTACTAGTTAAAAATGTAAATAAGTGTTAACTAATGGTTACCACGAGTCATTATGAGTGAAAATACATAACCTTTTCCTTTTAAAGGCTATATAATGATGTAAAATGAGGGGAGAAGAGAATATCACGAAAATGAGTGAGAAGAGTTAATATAATCATGAAGATAAAGAGAGGAATCAATGTAAGAAGTGAGAGATATGAATATAATTGATTTAAACATATATTTCTAAATTTTATGTAATTGAGATCAATGTGTGTGTGTGTGTGTGTGTGTGTGTGTGTGTGATATTTGTGGTTTGAACCATTGATGTGTTGAGTATTATGTTTATTCATGTTTTCATAAAGGATAAATACTTATTTTATAAGAGAGAGCTACCCTTATTTTTGATGTTAGCTCTAGTTGGGATAAACAAACTACTTAACTCTCACATTAACGTTGAGGCTTAAGGTCAACATGTAGGAAATAAACATCTATTTTATGTGCATATGTTTCACACTACACATGATTTTTATGTGGGACATAAATATTATTAATTGACATGGACATACAAATTGTTGATATTACTCATACCTATGTGAAAATTTTCAAAAGCATGACCACATTGGCGACTTTAACAACACACTTTTTCATATTTTATCTTGTTATGCTATTCTATTGACCATATTGAGGCACTTCTAATATTTTACATTCATTTATCTTTCATACCTTTAGAATTTTACTTTTCATCGATATTATACTTTGGTATGCTTGATGGATGAAATCTATTTCCTATGTGCACTATCATTCCATCATGCTTAGTTATTACTATTTAATATTACATTGATGATTGCATTTCATGATCAATGATAAATGCTTATACTAATTGACTCTATGATTATGTATGCTCAACTTTCTTGGTTTAAATGATTGATTGTGTCATTTATATCATAAATTCCACTTTTCATTTTGTTAAGATAGTTGACATGTCACATATTTCTTATGTGCTTCTTAATCATGAAGTTTTATTACGGGAAAGTTTTAGTGGTGATTCTTTGCTAATTCACGAATATTTACATTTTTGAAATTTGCATTTGGTGATTTTGAGGAGTCGTACAGAGAAAAATTTCACCTAAATTTTCTGGGTGCAAGTTACTTTTGTGGGTTAGATCACCTAGTGTTTAAAATAAATTTCATATTTATGCATGTATATCATTAATGCCTTGAAACACAAATGGTACATTCGCCAACATATACTAATAAAAAATCTAAGCATCTACGAAATTCAAATGCCATAAGGCTTTTTCAACAACATCCTAGACACATGTGTGCATATTCCATACGCATGACCCAAAATCATAGTCTCAATGCACGCCCATAAATTCTAAATACATGGTCTCGATCGAGACACCCGGATGCATTTTCCAGACACTCACCGTATCGTAGACACTGGTTGTACCAAAAATATTTGATTGTATTTTCCAAATGCCTAGTTGTTTTCTTCATATTCATGACTATTTTCTTGTGACACCCAGTTATATAGCTTAGAAATCTATATATAAATTTTAGAGGCCCTGTTGTGTGCTTCGACGTGCATATCGTGTAGATGTCTAACTCAAGTTATCTAGATGGTCATCGATGCCCCTTGCCGAATTCTAATGGTACTCAAAATGTGGCATGTCAATCATAAAAAAAATAGAATCTTTTATCTTATTTTAGCCATCCACAAAAAAGGGGTCACACAGATGCAACCACCATACACACCAAATACAAAGTCTTTGTATATTTTAGAAAAGGGTAAAATTTGGGGTTTTGAAAGGACCCACATCCTTTTACAAAAGACCCTTAAGGCTAGATATAACAATTCAACATAATAATAACATGTCTTTAGAAATTCAAAACCTAGAGTCAAAAGACCCGCAAGGGGTATTACGTATTATGCATTTTCTTAAGAGTATCACAAACATCTCTAGTTGTAGCATTGGAATTCTTATCAACCATAGCATCAACTAATTTGATGAGATCAATGTAGTGAACAATGATTCTTTCCTAAGTCTTGTATGTATGAATCTTCCATTCCTTGATGGCGAGAAAAATCTCTCTTGAGCTTCTCCAAAATGTTAAACATGATGTCGACAAAGATCGGGTTCATTTTTGGTAGGTGGGGTAGTGTTAAGATGTTCCTCAAGGTATCATCCATGTTTGTATCCACAATAGAGATGATAGAAGAACCTATAGTGAAAAGAAGAGGGGAGTTTGGATAACCGAAGAAAGTCCCAGTGGGACATCGGGAATGTCCTAGTCGAAAGTAATGTCCATGGGCTCATAATTTAAAAAAGTGTCCCCGAGCGCGGGTGGAGTCACATAAAAAATTAGGGAAACATGGGGAGGAGACAATGCATCTTCAAGCAGAGACACGAGAAGAGGAAGACGGGTCAACGAGTTGCTCGAGATGATGGGAGAAAAGTCATCCGACTACGAAAGATGAAATTGGGTTAGGAAGAAGAGGGCAAAAAAGGAGAAGTGAAAGGGGGAATTCATTTTATGCTGATTCGTGATTAAAAATCTGAGTCCAAACCCAAGGAGAGGTGAAGACGATGGTGAAGGTGGTGGGGATGGGCGGACGTGGAACCAAGGATGGAAGATGGGGGTTGGGGAGGATCGAGATAGAATGATGATGCTTGCTTTGAGATTGAGAGGAAAGTGAGAAAGGTTGCCAGGGAAGATTCCACTTTGAAGAGAAAATAGAGAAGTCCTTGGTGGAGAAGCAAGCCTTCTTCTTCACGTGTAATTTTCAAAGATAAGTCCAGCAACTAAAAAAGGAAAGTAGCAAAATTTACCTATTTTCCATGGTGAAGGTGAGCAAGTAAGAAAATTTGAGGACCATAAATCAACTTATACCTCCCCTTCAAGGTGAAGTATCACCTAAACGGCTTATCCCTATCCCATGGGGAAGGGAGAGAGGCACGTTCAAAACCCAAATGGAATTTTAAAAAAATTTCTCCCCTGACATAATTAACCCATCTCGACTTACAAAGAACATTTAAATTACACATCACCCTTAGCAAGACAACCAAAGTGATGACAACGATAGATTCTGAAAAGATAAAAAACTTGGTCTTTCCCACCTTGACCTTCCCTTTTTCCACTTTGCAAGAACAACAAATTTTAGAAACTCTAATTGATTTCCCAAAAGTATCTCCATGAAATGCATAATTCCCTTCACCTCTAAAATGTTCCGACCTCATGGTCTACCCGAACCTCTTCGCAAGAAGAATTTTCGATCCTATGGATAGACCCCATATTGTGCAAAGTGAAAGAAATAGATAATGCAAAAAGTACAAAATGGACATTGTTTAAATAGAATTTACAAGCTTCATGGTCCAATCACTCACATGTGTCGATGGAAAATATAAACTATTGTTTCCATTAATAAAGAATCGCGTAAGTGAGAAATAATCGAAATTTCATCCCCACACGAGCATGTACCATCATAGTTATAAATGGAAATTAATATAATATCATTGCCTCTACCATGGGAAAGGAGAGAGGATATCACCTTTTTCTTGTTGTCTCTGGATAAAGAAATAGCAACAATGATAGGAACGTGAAACATCCCCAGTAGAAATTTAAAATTTTGGAATAAAATCAAATAATATACTTAATAATAAAAATTTAATATCCCCTTTTTATAACGTAACCCGTTGATGATGACATGCCTCCACTTGAGGAAAATCTTCATTATGTGCTTAGATTAGACATGCAACAAGCAAAAGATATGCCTCCAGTTGAGAAAAATATTGATTATGTGCCTACACTTGACGGAAATTACATTCATGATTATAATATGCAACAAGGAGAAGACATTTCCAGTCATCAAACACCAACTTCAGTTGGAAATTCTATTGTCAATTCTTTGAAAGGAAGAGAATAAATGACATTCCCAATGATGAGATCCACAAAATAAAGATATTTCTACACATAGTGATCAAACACCTATTACAGGTGATAATACAACCCAAAAATATATGTGAAGAAAGAGAAGTAGATGGACCATTGGAAGGTATTTTAAGTTCAAATGGGAAGCTAAGTATCCATTCATTGAACCAATACAACTAGAAAAAGGTAATGATACTCCAATAGAATGTAAATGTATTATTTGTAGCTGAAACTTGGAAAGGATCACAAAATGCAACTCAAGCTGGACACAATTGAGAAACATTGTGGTAAAATATATGTATCGTTAAACAAAAATATGGTCAAATAAAATGAACACACAGATGGAAAAATGCAAAAGAATGCATGCATGTAAGATATGTAGTAGAGTATGAAAATGAATAGAAACGCCTAGAAAATCTTGTTGAGAAAGGAGGAAAAATTACAACTCAGCTAGGAAAAGTTGTTCAGTCTAATCTACGAGCCAAAAATATACAGTTCTCAACTATTTACCATATTCTAAAAAAGGGTAGACCTATTTAATTTTCAGGATTATAAAATTTTATTTCAACTTAATGGATTCCCTAATCTTCCACAATCACATTGGTTAGACAACAATGCTTGGGAAATGGAAAAATGTCTAGCGATGATTGAGAAGGAGGATTTGAAAGAAAAATAAAAAATGCATGATTTATCTCATTGTCTATTGATGAGGTCACAACATGTTGACAACACATCATGGGTTTGCATTCATGTTTATACTTTTGAGAACCATCTAAGGACACCTCATTTATTAACAATCCATAAAATGATAGAAAATTACAATGCAGAACATTTACAAGTTGGTTATTTCAAGTTTGAGGGATATAACGAGAATGGATGATTATAGTATCACTACTAAGTTGGTGTGCGTTAGTACAGATGGTGCATCAATAATGCAGGGAATAGAAATGGTCTTTGTATTTGACTAAAAACCATTTTTTCCCATATATGATTCTAATCCATTTCATGGCGCATAGAATGAATCTTTCATACAAAATAGTTAGCACATTTGAGAGTGTTGCAAAAGTCAAGAGCTTATCTGCGTGACTTGCATGCATATATGTCTAGTAGTCCCAAAAGATTCCTAGAGTTCCAAAATTTTCAATTGAGTGACTGATGGTAAAAAGCTTCTAAAATATGTTGATACAAGGTGGATTTCCATGTATGAACCTACATGCAGAGTTTTTGAAGAATATCCATCATTGGCAAGTTTTATGTATAAATATCATAGAGAAGTTGACAAGGAAAAATATTTGTTGTACCATTTAACATGATTTGGAAACATTACTAACATTAAGTGGAATTCTCCCCATGTTGAAGGAAATCAATTGTTTGAGTAAACATGCTCAAGAGAGGTCCATATATATTGTTGATTTCATACGGTTGAGAAAACATGTATGTCAAACTTTAGATATTTTATACGTGTCCCAAGACAGTTTTAAAGGGCCTATATTTGAGAATTGAAAAATGTTAATAGACATCAAGGATCCTAATTGCTATTTGAAATTCAATATTAAGGATTATCTTTGTATAGTTATTAATGAGAAGGAGATACCAATGCATACGTTTCAAAAAGAGTTGATTTGGTGGGAGAAGAAATTGAAGAAGTTCTTGTAACATGTGTTTTATATGACACTGTTATTTATGATACATGGATGAAATTGAGAAAGATTTCACAAAGCTTATCTATATAAATTTGTGATCATTTTAAAAGGGATGATCTTCTAGAGGCCATGGGAGTAGTGAATCCCATATTTTGGAACATCGTTGATGGTCATAGTGAAGAACTTGTAAGTAATTTATTTCTCAAATATATGACTATTTGATAAAGCATTTCAACAAGTCCATATAGATAAATGGAGTTGAAATTAAAGGAATTTTGCAAAAATATTCATTGACATCTCAATCAACACATTTTTCACTTACCATGATTGATCAATATCGGTATCTAAATGAACCAATGGAAAATGGAGCTATCACAAGGCTATGGAAAAAATGTATCCAAGCAGTGTCCTGTAGAAAATATTAGTGAATATTTTTGGTTATATGAGCTTTTCCAAATGATGATTTTGGGATCAGTAGAAGATGAATGGGTCTTTAGTGCATTATATTTTGTTAAATCAAAGCTTCAAATAGGTTGATAAAAATTTGGAGACATGTTTGAGATTGTATGTTTCACATTATCCCATGGATGCATTTCCTTATGAAAGGGCACTTGCAACTTGGACTTCACTTACTGAAAAAGAAGAGGAGTCACTAATACAATGAGCAACAAAGATGATCTTAATATTGACCCAGAGGTGGATGCTCTGCTGACACAATAGATGCAAATGTCTCTAAGGAAAAAGGATTGCTCAAAGATTGTTTCAGCTGCCTGATTTTTAGGATTTTACCTTGGTAAGAGGCATGTTTTATAAATATTTAATCCTATCTAAAAAATTCATATGAAATTGTTACATTTATTTATGTTTTTGGATAAATGATTTCAATATCCTTATTTCTTATGATTTTTTTATACAATGCAAGAATAAGATATGAAAACATTAATTATGAATAGAACTCATATATTATACTTTACATTGTTATGAAAAACAAAACACCAGAGATGTTATGAAAACAATATATTAATAAAGTGTTGATTCATATTGTTTCAAAACAATTTACAAAAGTGCAAAACATCTCAATTGATATTTGAGATTATATTTCAATTCTCAATATTACAATTAGTCATACAATATAAGAAATATAGTCTCATTCTATGATGTTCCCTCTAGGTCTTGTATCATCTGTTAGTGCTCCTGATTTAATTAGATCATCAATTGTGGCATTGATACTAGCATTTTTCAATATCTTGTTTCATCGCATCACCTACTAAAAGTAAACTAGGATCCACATCTGATTTCTACTTGAACAATATTTTTGATCCATGTCATGCTCCTTAATTATTTTCTTCAATGTATTTTTTGTTTATTAAGGAGCACAAGTTTTTCCTTCAAGTGAAATAACAACATTTAAACTTTTCCATGCATCTTTCGAGATGAAGATCCAAGACCAATACTTCATTCTTCAAATTTTCATATTTTGACTACATTTGAACAAATAAATATTATTAGTTAAAAATTTAAATATGTAAAACTAAAATTTCAATGCAAAGAAAGAGCTAAACTTACAACAACTTTATCTTTTTCCATTTGCAATGACAACCAAGTTTTTGTCTCTAGCCCATTTGTTATAGTAAGTTTGGGCTTCACCATTTAAATTTTCCAACTGTTTAACATTACATCCAAAACATTATCATTATAGTCATTTCCTATTGTAATGGCACCTGAGAGATCTTGATTCAACAATACATCAATCTTTCCTAGCTCATTTTGAACTAAAGAAAATAAATAATTTCTTTGGGAATGGTTGTGATAACGGGCATTTATTTCCTTCATCAAATATTTTCCCGGAATTCCCATGTTTTTAATGTCTCTATATCCGAATAACAACATCATTAATATTAGCATAACATCTATCTACCAACAAATTATGCAACGGAAAATTTGTTAATTGATCATCGATTGTGGTACTAGTATCTAGTTGGAGAGGGTGTTATATGGCGAACTAGATGTTTGTGCCTATAAAACATGATCTATTTGGGTTTGCCTAAATCATATTATGTGGATTAAAAGTAGTTGGATCCCCAATACCACTCTCGATACCCAAGAAATCATCATCAAGATCAATTTTTGTAAAATGGTGGTGCCCATTGCACTAGGGAGACCACCAAAGGAGAAATTTGGAAACTTTGTTCTGTCAAATGAATTGTGTGCCACCACTTTGAGCTAGAAAAGATATTCTTTTCCCCCTTGTCTAAACTTGTCTTTGCGGTGGTGGTGGTGGCATATTTTTCATTTGAGAAGTGGGAAAAGGAACTACAAAATTAAAATGTGAAAAAAACAAGAATTCAATGTTTAGTAAATTTAGTAGAAAAGTTAAAGTTTGAAGTGATTATGATACTAATAATGTACATTATACCTACCTTGTAGAGTATGTCTAGGTGTAGTTTCTTCCATTGTCAATGGTTGAATCCTTGTGGATTCTATTGGTTCATGTTGATGTTGGGAAGTTTGATGAATACTATCAAAGGAATCTATGTAAATATGCAATAATGATTAAAAACAAGCATAGTTTGATTAATAAAAAAATTAAATAATGTATGTTCCATTATTCATAGCTTGACAAATTGATAGTAATACCTGGAATAATTGATGAAGTTTCTCAAAGCACTTGCAATTGAGTGGGTGTAATAGAACTCCTCATGCATTTTTGTCTCAAAATTTAGGAGTCAGAGATACTTGTACATCCATGTATGAATTTGCAGAATCCTCAGGAGGTTGATGACCTCTTACTACAACTTTTCTTCTTGCATGCGATGCAATTGCTTTCTTCTAAAAGAAAATTGAAAATTAGTTGTATTTTCCAAATAAATACATGAAAATATTTTGCAATAAATTAAAACTTTAAACTTACCTCTTTCTCATCATTTGAAAGATAATTTACTCTCATTTTTTCCATCAAGTGTAGTTGGAATATTAGCATTTTGTGAGTTCAAATCAAGAAAGGCTTCATAATATAATGCAATTATATAATTACAAGATGAAAATGTTGCAACCTCATTGCAAATAGTATATGTCAAATCATGTCATATCCTATTGGATATATTTGTACACCAATCAAATTGTTGGCAACTTAGGGAACGAAGGATGTAGACAAGAGCCCAGTACAGATGTCAGATTGTCTACCCTACAAGACTATCCTAGCTTGAAAAAAATTCAATCATGGCCTGTAAAAAATGTGTGTTGAACAACTTACACAGATAACCCCCTTCTTGATTTAGAGGTGTTAGCAATACTTGCACATTCAGAAAAGGAAAAATCATGTTATTAGCTTATTGTGATAATAAAAGAAAGAAAAAATGTAAAAAAATTAGATTATTACCTTCAACCTGATATGCCAAAGTGGGACTCCAGATACTTTTATCTGAGTCGAGAGTAAGGATTTTGTTGTCACATGGTTAACATTTATGTATGGAAGCCTGTTAAGTGGTGGATATCTTCTGAGATGTCCCAAAAGAAAATTCTTGTGATGGCAATTTGACTGTGAAGACATATGTGGATTTGTCAAAATTAGATAAAAGAAATTGCAGCAAACCATATCGATTGTGATATTGTGGCATGTAAATTATCCCTCAAAAACAAAATTTATCTACCCAGTCACTGAATGTGCCCTTTAGTTTGAGAAATGTGGAAATTTTTAGGAACATAAGGTTTTTGTATTGAATTTTGGGTTTATCCTGAGACCAAGTCTGAGAGGATGTCAAATGGCATGCCATTTTTGGATTTCCTATACTTTAGAGCCTGAGGTAGAGACTGGAGTGGAGCTTGGAGTTGGAGGAGAAAGTGAGGACAAATGAGAGAATGAATGAGGGCCCAAGGCTATATATAGGCAAGGGAGGGGTCAGGGCATGTGACGACAAATGGTTCGTATAACCAAGCGGCTAGGTATACATGGACTCTACCGTGTAACAAGTACATGAGAAACCAGAAGTTATAGACACGGTCTCCCGATTGTATACAAACCAGAGGCCGCATATGAAAGTGGGTGACCCCGTACGCAACTAGATGATTGTATACACAACAAGGCGATTCAAGTATAACCAGTATTTGTATATGTAACCAAACGGCTATTTATACAGCCGACTAGTTGTATATACTGATCACATAGTTGTATATACTGATCATATGGCTACATATGCAGCCACCCGATTACATATACAACTACTCAATTGCATATGCAGCCTTCTAGTTTCATATGCAGATGCTCAGTTGTATATGCATTGCTCGTTTGTATATATATATTCGTGCAGTTGCATATGCATCCACTCGCTTACATATGTATATGTCTAATTGCATATGCAAATGCACGGATGCATATGCATATGCCAATTGTATATACAAATGCTTGGTTACATATGCATCCACCTAGTTGCATACACTCACCCGGTTACACATGTAATTAGGTTCCCTAACAAGTAAATAGGGTTAGAAATAGCTTAGTTTATTTGAGGGTTGTTTTTGATCGTGTCGCAGAGTTAACCGGATGAACAGAATGTAGATGCACTCACACAGGAGCTCCAAAATGTACGCAATGCAGATCTATCTAGCTGGAATGGGGCACCTAGAGAGGAATAAAGGCATTTGGGGTTCCGTAGTCCGAGTTATGGGTACCATGGTCTGTACAAGAGGTCCAGAAACCAAACTTTTAGGGTCACTAGATGATCTGAGGTATTTTTTTCCTATCGTGTGTGTTTCGCTACACCGTGCCGATGTTGCTAGTAATCAATGATGAAGGAGAGACCTACAAAACCCTAAACTAAGTATCAAAACCATAAAAAAGAAAGATTCATATGAAGGGGTTAGATTTTCCTCAATGGCCACAATGGTGGACTTACTAACTAAGTGTCGCACTACATTTTAGACCCAAATATAGTTTTAGGTGAGTGTGTGAAAGTTTTTCCCTAGGTGCTCTTATGTCACGCACTTTGTGAAGTAAGTGAGAAATAGCTAGATGTAGAAAATGTAAATAAATTGTGGATGGAATAGAATAAACTTCCCTCATATACAGGTGTGATGCAAATGAACCAACCCTATCCCTTGTGATGGAGCTCGACGGATGAAAAATGGCGAATTTGATGTATGCAACCTTAGGTGGTAATAGTAGTTCCTAGTTCTTGGTCACTCATTATGGTCTCATAACATTATATTTATATGGTTCTCTTCATCTACTTTTGTAATTAGCCCAAACAGGCCGACCCCAAAAAATATAGAAGCTCAAACAACTAGAAAGTGCCCAAAAGATGGAAATAAAGTGGGAAAAGGATCAGGGTGCCCCAAATGGGACTAGGGCACTGGGTGCCCGAGTATTGGCTTCGATACCCTAGTTAGGGGTAAAATGACGAAAAAGGAAAAAAATTGACTATGCGAGTACATGTGGGAGATCAAAAATGATGAAAGAAAGCACGATGTAAAATGGCCAAAGGACAGGGGTTAATAAGTACTTTCTTCACTACAAAACCATATGAATAGTAGTATAAGACCTGAACTAAATAATACCCAAAGTGCGTGATTTTATGTCTATATTTTCCCCACTTTATGTTGGTGAGCGGAACACTCGGTAACATAAAGTAGATAAATATGCGTACTTGCTCTCCATGTAGAGTGATGTAGAAAGCGTTAGATGGAATAGAAAAAGTGTGGAGTGAAAAAAATATGGAGCATGAAATCTAAAGATGTAAAATAAAAAAAGTGATGAGAATGAACCTAGGGCGAAAAACGTGTGTGTAGTTCCCGATATGTGTGATTTACCTACATGTTAGTTTTAGGTGTGTGCTACTTGTAAAATGTTGTTGTTGTCTTGGCTCATGTGTATCTACATGCCATGGACATTGAGAAGTTGGAGTCATACCATGTGATTAAAGTTGTTTCCCATCTTCTCACTAAGCTAAATAACCAAGAGCGTTGGACTCAGGTAAACAAGAGATGGTTGCATATTGTTAAAAAGCTTTATTAGGGGGTGTATACTATGTATCTACTTTTATATCTGAAATAATCATTGAAGAATAAAATTAGGGGGATAAGATAAGCTTTGGTGCCATACTTTTGTCAATGATATTTATGGAGATTGGAGTGCCCGATGGGCCAAATGATAAAATCTGGCAATTCCCTAAGGAAAAGAAATCTCTTGCAGTAAGATTTGAGAAGTACACTTGTGAGGGATCCATGAGTGGCCCTTATAAACAAATACTGGAACTTTGGTATAAGTGCATGCATGAGGCCTTCGAGCATGAATGGAGAATACCTAAGGATCTTCCTTCGGTATTAGAAAATCAAGCTCAGTTTGCGGTGTTCCAACATTTTTGCATTGGAAGGTTTGGGATGAAGGATGGAAAGTGGAGCCCATGGTGCAAGCTCCCCTATGCCTTCACCACATGCTACTTTTAAGCTTCAGGTGAATAGGTTCTCCGACATGCACAAGTTGAAGTTTGATGTAGACAGTGTAGACTATGAGTACCATATGCTCAGGAAGAGATAAGTGTATCCAAGTAAGTATTCTTATATAGATAATTTAATATTTGATGATGTAAACATCACCTCCATGAGCTTGGTAATTTGGTACATAGACGTGGCTAAGGTATACATCTACCTTAAGCCCAAATTGGTGAGTGGGAAGTATATTGAAAAATATTTTAAGCTCCCTGAGTTACTAAAGGGGAAGCATACAGTGGGCAACTTGCAGGATGATGGGCCCACAATTTTAGATGAGGAATAACCTCATTAAGAGGAAGAATTGAAGGAATAAAATGGTGTCCTGGACCATGGCTCGTAGAGGTAGCCAATTGTAGGAGAAAAGAGAATGCATGAAGTTACTCATCCCGAGTTAGGAAGAAGGGGAGAAGTGAGAGAGGATACATGTACCAAGGAGATAGAGAAAGATGATGGCAATGGAGTGGATCAAGGGTTCAAAAGAGTGTTGATGAAGATAAGGACACAGGGCACCGGTGTGAGACCCTCATAGTCGGTAAGGAAATCACCTAGAACCTCTCCAGTAAATTCTGAACCAATGAAGAAAAGGCGCAAGTATGTGCTCAATAAGGAGAGCGAGGTGGAGGTGTCGGATGGTAGTGCACATATAGTCCATGATACAAATTTTATTGATGTAGAAGAAGAAGGTCCTTGAAATGAAGAAACACACCATGATACGAAGCGTATGAAGAGCATGAGGAAGTAGGAGGCACTGTAGGTGAAGAGAAAGAAAAGGATAAGATTGAACCGTCAGTGAGCCTACTACAGAATAAGCGGTCGTAATAGTGAACACCCAAGTCTGATATTGAAGCACATATTCCTAAGGGGCGTCATTCTAGGAGGAATAAGGGTGAAGATATGTACAAGATGCATGCACTCAAATACATTGATGACCCCTCTAAAATCATTCTCTCCAGGTTTAAGAGTATGCTAGAACCTGAGAAATTATTTGGGTGGGAGATGATGGATCCAAAGGCAACAAATATGCACACAAGGAAAAAATTGTCTTTGAGCATACAGACTCACGTGGATGAGCCTAAATTTGATGTGACAGAGTAAGCATGCATCAAAAGTAATATGAAGAAGAAATCTCAGTGCACTTAACAATAAGGCCGACAAAATTCATATATGAATAGGAAAGTAATGCCTTGACTAAGATGGCAGCTGAAGTGGCACGTAGAAATGTAGATAAAGAAGCCACACTTATGGCACTACTTTATAGGATAATAAGATCCTAAAGGAACAAGTAGAGAAATTGGCCGAGGGGTGAAGGAAAGATAAGGAGAGGAAGGAGAAAATTATGGGGTTTGCTATAGCTATTGGAGGAGAGATCATACAGGCATATCTAGAATTTGATGCACTTACAGATCAAACATACTCTTCCTCTTTACACTTTTTGCAGCACTATATTCAACTTCTACTTGAGTATACATTAAGTGCTCCATGGGAAACCAAGGAGATAACTACACATAGGGAGAAGGAAGTTGTAGCAGATAAGGAGAGAAAAAAGAAACAGTCGCGTGCAATTGTATAGTTGAATATGATGCCTTACTATAGACTATAAAAGATGAACTAAAAAGGGTGAATCTGGTGCTAATGGTGTGTGAAGATCCAAAGCCAATAATAAAAACAAGGAAATTGATAGAAGAAAACAAAGTCATTTTTGCCAAGAAAAATGACACTTTGGGGCGTGAGGAGAGGCTGGCATTACTGACAGAGAAGCGCGATGCGCTCAAATCAACTCGATATCCTCACGATGACCAAATAAAGGAGATAGGAAAGCTGATAGCATGGTGGATGGATGTAATGGATGGAATGGTTTCATGTTTAGCAAATGTAGTACAAGAATTAAAGCACAAGGGCGAGGATATGACCCTGGAAGAAATGGATGTAGTTCTTGGAGACATTCCCGCAAAGGCGAAGAAGGGGCTCAGCGATTGGAATGAGTTGGAGGCTAACATCAAGAATGAGTACCTTGAGCTATTGCTATCTGTTGAAGAATAGTGCACTGGTTGATGAACTGTTCTTTACATTCTTTCCTCTATTTATTCTCTAAAGTTATTTTTTGTTCATTATTTTTGGAGAGATAAGATGGGAATCTCCATTTCTAAGAGCGGTAATGACATTAGTATGGGGTAATGTTGGCCTGGTGAAATATTAATTAAGTATCAAACGCACATGAGAAAAGGGTGCGTAGGAAGGGGGGCGTGTAGGCATGCACGGATGTTTCTTTGAAAGCTTGGGACTTAGTTATTTTTGCATGTTGTGGAATAAAGATAGGTTAGAGTACATAGCATGCATTGGATCAAGGAAGAAGACTTTGAGGCTAAGAAAAGGCTATTTTGAGAACAAGTAGAATATCCAGATACATGTAGAGTTAGAGCTAATAATAAGATTAGATCAGGTTTTAAATATAGAGATAATCTATTATTAGTAATTATTGTGTGCTTCATAGTTATCTTTGTAGTGGCACATGACTATTTTGAGCATGCATCCTATTTAGAGAGTGCATGGGCAATGAAGGGAAAGTCCCCACCCTTGTGTGTGTGTGTGTGTGTTGGTTTTCACTTTGTTTAGGATCATGACTATGTCAGTAACAGAGTTATGTTCTTTGGTATGATTTGCGCAGATGAATTTACGATGGTATTTATGATGTATTCAACTATCGTTTGATAATGAATTATATAATGGATCATTGTGGATGGATATTAGTTGTTGATGTCTCTATTCATGGTACTTGTATGGTAAAACTGATATTAATCCTTATGTGATCTGTATGTTCTTTTATTACATGCGTTCCCAATTTGAGTTCATGGATCTAGTGCTTATGATGGAATATACACTTTGATTATGGTAATTATGAACATCCATGCTAACACCTTGGAAAAATAGTAACAATGAGGGACCTGGTAGCTTTGTGCAGTTAGGGTGAACGCTCGATCTATCTCGAGTGAAGTACCAACGCACCTAGGCAATTGAGTGGGAAAATAAAGACTACAAGATTTGATATAGAAATCATATGAAACTTACCAAATCAATCAATTAGTACAAATAAGCACACCAAAAATTTACTAACCTTGTAAATTTCCAATGTTCTTAAGATTGTATGGCCACTCAAATTATCAAAAATTGTTCTTTTGAACCTTATCTAGGGTGATAACTACAAGAACTTTGTATCCATGTCCTTTGCATGATATGACAACATTATAAATAATGAAAAACAAAGAAAACATCAAATTTTATTCATACTTCCTAGACTATCATGTTTTTCTTCTTGAGAGCACTATCTTTCTCGAGGTTGGTGTTGGGAACCATCTACAAAGGATCCAGACAAAGTGAAACTTGTTTTGACTACCATTTTGTCTCCCAAGCTCCATGCTAAATTTTATCCCTCTGTTCTCAATGTTTCTCCTTTATTCACACTTATCCTATTTCAACCAAGTCTACCTCTTTGTAGCCTCACACAAGGTATTTTCTAGCATAAATTGTGTTTTAGTGGGTTTCAAAAATAATTATAGGGATTTTAGGATACCCATTTCCATGTTTTTTTCTTACAAAGTTTCAAAGTCAAACTCCAAAAACAAACCTCTTTTTGCTAACTTGTATCCTCTAATCAGCCTCTTTTAGTAACAATCACACTAGAAAGCAAACTATTAGGAATTTTAAGAAAGTGGAGAATTTTTACCCTTATAACCTTCACCATTTGTACATAGGGGGTGCTCAAAAGTTTTCTAACCAACCTTACTCCTTGAATCAATGATACGGTCCTCCAAACAAGTAATCACCCTTAAACCCTAGTTAGGGTTTTACGACAACCCTAGCAAAGTCAAAAGTCCATAAAAATGCTAAAACACTAATTTACGACCTCAAAATTACCAAGTAAGTTTGTCTTACCCTCCTTTAAGTTCCTAGGTTGACGGTGAAGCTCAAATAGCCACTAAAATTTGAAAATGACTTATTCTTCACCTGTGTTGCATAGTGATAACATGGTTCAAGCATTCATAGATCCTTCATAACAAAAGAGAGTATGTATACCTTCATATATAAGCTTAGGAAATTCAAAAGAGCATTTTGGTAAGAAAATCCAAAATTTGAAATTACAAAATCTAAAGCTAAAATAACACCACCAAATGAATCCTAAGACCCTTATAATGCCTCTAGAACCCTCTATACCATCTTTTAAGCCAAAATTATGTTGAAAAACAAAAATTTAGATGAAGGAGTGATGCCCTTGCATCATACTCCCAAGGAAAAAAGAAAATTTTCCCCATAAACCTTTGTTTGGAAATATTTCCTTCTTTTTGTGCCTCTTGTGGTTTTCCTTGAATGTATACCATGAATACCATGAATCCAACATATGTACCATGTCTTTCTACAATATTCCTTTCCTTTTGAATGATCTTTTTCTTGTACAAGAAGGTGGTTCTAAGCTCGTTTGTTATCTTCTTCACCTTTTTCTTTAGAATGTACACCTACTATAACTTTATGTGAGATGCATCTTCATTTTTATGACTATTAATCCATATTTTCGACTCTCTTTTTCTTTTCTTGAGTCATTATGACCTTGAGGTATGAAATTAGAGTCTTTGGTATTAATAATTCTCCCTCCTTTGACTGCACTATCTCCATCTCAGTTGTTAGATCTGCACAAACAACACTCAAAGAAGAATTAGATTGATAAACCTAGGCCTTATTAGATCTCTTGATCATCTCTTCCATCTCATTATTTCTTTCTTCAACTATATTTTCTTCAGTTCCTTCTTGAACTTAAAGTTCCTTGTTCTCTTGGATGGTTTTGATCCACCTTCCATGACTATCATTCTCTTGCTCCAAGACTGATTTTTTCATAGTGTTTTCATGCTTTGAATCTTGCTTCTTCCCATCCATCTCTTGTGCTCATAATAGCTATAACTTTTCTTTACTCTCATGAGATTTGCAGATCCACTAGTATCATCTTCCTCACTCTTTCTCCTTTGAATACTTCCTTGGTATTCTTCTTCTCCACTTATCCATTGCCAAAGTTTCTTGATTGTGCTTACTTTGTTTTCCATCATACCATCTTTCCTATCAGTTGTAACTCTTGTTGATTTAAGAGCAACTTCCTTCTCCTGTTTTAAGTAAAATTTCATGCTCATTAACATGATTCTTGGATAGTTTTCATTCCATACATGCCTATCCTTGAGAGGATTCATTGTGTGTTTAACACCATTCTTCATAAGAGTGTAAGTATTTTCCCAACCATCATGAATAGATCTCCTATCAAACTAACAAGGCCTTCCTAGTAAGACATTACAAGCATCCATGGACATCACATCATAAAAAACTTCATCCTTATACCTACCAATTTGAAAATTAATAAGACACTTTGCTCACTAACCAACACTTGATGATTTCTTTGAACCCAATACACCTTGTATGGTTTAGGATGCACCAACCTTTGCAATTTTATCTTTTCAACTCAAGCTTGAAAAACAAAAACTTAAATGTCCTACCATTATCAACAATAAGCTTACAACAATTACCTTTAGCCTTGCACATTGTCCTAAATAAGGTTCTTCTTTGAGTTGGTTTGTCACTTTTCTTGCTTCATTTCATCATCACTCTTCTTATCATCAATGCCTCTCTTATTTCAGGTTCTTCTATATGTGTTTTTGAACATACACTCTCCTCTTCATCAACTTCCACAATCTGATTTCTTACTTCTCTTTTCCTACTACCACTTGCTTAAGAGTTCTCTAGACATTCATATGCTCTATGACTAGCATACTTGTTGCACTGAAAACACCTACCTTTAAACTCACCTCTTCCTCTTTCATAGTTACCTCTTCCTCTTGAATAACCACCTTGTACTTGTGAACTAGTTTCTCCTTCTACTTGTCCTTATTGTTATTGTTCTTTGCTTTCTTGTTTTCCTTTACCTCTAAAATATTTACATTTTTACTCTCTAAAATTATATATTATTCTTATATTTAACTTGTCTTCTATCTTTAAGGCCAGATGATAACACTCTTCAAGTGTCTTAGGACTAGCAAGACTCAACTCATCTTGCAAGTTGTACCTCAAACCATTAAGGTATCCAGCCATCTTATTTGTATCATCCTCTATGTTCACTGACCTAATACTCAGCTTGTAAAACTCCTCAAGTATATTCCTTGACTCCCATCTCTTTCTATTTTAAATTTTGAAGTTTCCTATACAAGTTTTTCATATAATCACTAGGAAAGAATTTGCCTTTCAATTTGGAAACCATTTTGTCCCAAGATTTAATCTTGGCCTTATTTTTCTTCCTCTTCTCATCTTGTATGTAATCCCACCATAGGGATGCATGACCTTTTAGCTTGGTCCTAGAAAACTTCACCTGTTGCTCTTTAGGTACATCTTCAAAGTAAAAATACTTGTCTAGCTCCCCTATCCAATCAAGGAGCTCTTCACCATTTAGGTTGCCTACATACACTGGAAGTTCTAACTTTGGCTTTGATCCTTCCCCTTTCACTACTTTCAAAAACATTTCAAACCTCTTTTCTTCAGTATCCCTCTCTTCTTCAACTTCTACCTGTGGCCTTTGAACTACTCATTCCCTTGATCACTTAAATCTCTTAAAATCACTCCTCTTCTTTGGTTACCTTCAGTTGTTATTGATTAAACTAAAGTGGAAATGTAATAGTCTAATCTAGTTTAATATGATGTTATGGAAATCAATAAATAATAGAGTAAATATACAAAGTAAATAACCTAAGAAAATAAGTAAATAAAATGTGAAACCCTAATGTCAAAGATGGGTTAGAAAATCCTTAATTGATTCGTCAAGCTTGTAGGATTGTATCGCATTGGAGACCGGCTAGACAGGAGGAAGAAATTGTTGCACAGGGGACTTAAGAAAATGTAGATCTGAGCTATCTAAGTAGACTAAGGTGCCTAAAGAATGATAGGGACACATTGGTTTGAGATCTAGGTGCCCTAGTATGCAAAAATGACCAAGAAACCTCCTCTAAGGTGTTGCTGAATGATTACATGTGTTCGCTTCCTTTCTCATGAATGTCGCTAAATTTCATTGGATGTTGTTGTAAATCGAGAGATGGAGGAAAAAATTGCAAAACCCCAAGAAAAGCATGAAAACCCTAAAAAAATAAATATGCATATGAAGGGGTCGGACTATCCTTAGTTGCCAAATGGATGGACTTATCACTGAGCGTTGCACTACATCTCATACCCGATGTAGTGCCCACTTCCCTTTGACACCTTTTTGATACTAATCATGATACTGCTGGTTATATTATGGACTTGATTATGGACCTTATTATAGTATGATGTTAGATGTTAGATCATGGATTATTATTGACTTGATTCAGTTATGATGCATGATGATTATTAGAGGCACTTTGGATATTGATGTTGATATATTGTTTGACATGGTTATACTATGGATGTTGTTCGGACATGTGATATTTAGATATTGTGAGTAGACCTAGAAATGAAAATTATTTGATGATGATATAGTGGTTGAGTAAAATTGCAAATGATCTTGTTGGTTGCTTGGATGTTGTTGTGATCCATATATCTAGATGATTTTGGAAATTTTAATTATATTATTTTGGATGTTCTGATATGGCCACGAGGTTGAAGGAGGTATTTGTGTTTTGTAGGTTAAAATATCACAACAAACATGGGGGATTGGAGACCAACCACATTGGAATTCTAGATGAATTCAATAAGGTCACCATGGCAACTAGTATTTGTTTATGCGTGTTTGTGTGTGTTAGGGATTCCCATGGGGGGATCACCTTTAAATGTGACCAAGGGGTTATGTGTTTTTTTAATTATTTGACCCTTTTGTTTAATGTTGCATGTGTTTATTTTGTGATGCATTTGCCCCTTTATTTATTTATTAAATGTTGTATTAATATTGTGGGTAAGCATGTTGTTAATATTAATTAATTAAAATATATCATGAGAAAGTAATTAATAGAGTTGTTGGCCTTGATTTAAAGTGTTGTAAGAGATGTGTAAGTTAACTTTTGAGTGTGAAACACTCCATCTTCTTGGAAATTTGAAATTGTCCTTGGAGGCTGATTTTGGAGGCTTGTGGGACAAGTTAAACTTGTCCCATACCTATGGTTGGAGAGTTGAAATTTGACTTTTATAATGCTTTTTGAGAAGGCAATTTGTAGGTTTTAATTGCACTTTTCTTACATGATTTAATTTTAGTCCTTTGGGGTGTGGGTTGGATTTGAGTGTGTAAGTAAACTGTCATTTTATTCACCCACCTATTTATTATGCATTGGAGAATGAAGTTGACTTTTGGGGTTGGGGTTGAGGATGTGTGATGTGGCATCCTACATGGATCCACCTCATCCTCTTCCCTTCCCTCTTCTATAAAATTTGAATCCTTGCCTTGTTTTGGGTTGCTTCACTTTGGAGACTCCATTCTTTTGTTGTTTTAGAGCTCTTTCTTTGAAGAAGTTTTTGGAATATTGTTGCATGCTTGTGCTTGGTTATTTTGGATTGCTTGCATTGGGATAAAGCTTGTTGTTTTGGAACTTGGAACAACTCCATCATGGAGAGGTAGGAGCTTGGATCTTGAAATGATTTTTGTTTATGAAAATGTTAATGTGTGAATATTTTGGCATGTTTGTGGGCTGTTGGGTAGATGGCCTAGGAATGGTGTAGGAGAAGACTATGGGGTTTATTTTGTGGGAGGCACAAGTGTGTTTTAGGGAGGTATAAGGAGGAGGGAGTTAGGATTTGGGTTCCACCTTACAAAGAAATAGCTTGCATTTCTTTACTCATTATGGGGTGCCATAAGAGGTTAGTGAGGCATAAGGAAATGTGAGGAATAAGGGGTACTTGGAGAGGCATAAGGAATGTCAGAGTTTTGATATACTATATTTTGGCGGTTTGTAATTCGGTGGTGATACTCATTTCCCCTTTTGGGAGGCATAAGAAGCATCCCCATAGTTTCTTGCTCCTTTGGCTTGTTGATGAAGCCTTAGTAATATTTTTCATGCTTTAATGTAGTTGTAAACTACATTCTATTTTGGACTGTGTTTTTGTTGTGAAAATGTTGCTTGTGTGTTTGTGGAAGCTTTGTTGTTGCCATGAGTTGGATCACATATTTTATTGCATTGTGGTTGGGGCTCAGGGCCAATGAAGAAGGATGGCTTCTCCTCTTCATTGGATGTCTTGGTTGGGTGGAGAGTGTTTCCTTTCCCCTACTCTTGTTGTGATCACAATTTGGAAGAATGAGAAATACGCATGTTGTTGTTCTGGAGTTGAGAAAAGATAGTTTGATAGTCCCTTGTGAAATGAAATCTTATTGTATCCCTTTCCCACTTTAAAGTGGATGATATATATATTCATTGTAATGGAAAGATACTTTGTATTGAAAATGAAAGTTGAAATTTGAAATGTAAAAGAGTTATACTCTGTATTCTGTTTTGGAAAGAATGTGAAAGAATGATATGTATGTTGAAATCAAATGGAAAGGAAGTTGTAAGAGTTTCATTTGAATTAATGGAAGTGTTTGCCTTGTTCATATGATATTATTTCCATTGGAAATCTATGTTTAACATGCACTATGAAATCCCTATTTGGAAAGTGGAAAAGTGAAACACGTGAGGAGAAAATGTATTATTCTGCCTTGTTTATAATATATGATTTTGGAAAGAATAGAAACTGCATTCTTGTTTTAATATTTGATTGAAAGAAAGAAAAATATTTATGACCAGCATGGAATGAATTTAATGTTTTATTTCATGGCAAAAGAGATAGTTAATTTATGTTCTGTAAATGTATACACTTCTTTCAATTCACTTGTATACTTTGTAAAATTCCTTTATCAAATGTTCAAATAACCCTGCAAATAGATAAGAGGCAAATGAAATAATCAATTGGACTTAACGAGGAAAAAATGATCCCAAACCAAACTAAAAACACTTAGGAAATGTCTTGAAAATCTTCCAATCGAGCCAAGGCAAATCTGCAGGCTTTTTGCTGTAAAAAAAGAAACTTGTAATTTCAAAATGCAGATCAAACCAACAATTTTACACTTGCTATATATCCTAACACTTTCTTAATGGAAACCTCCATGTCTGTTTGACACGTTGAAGGAGAAAGAATGACAAATTTGAACAAAATTTTATAAGTTAAAATTACCAGTTTGCACTGTAAAATCCTGCAAAACGTTTTCATGAAATTGACCCATAAAATCTATCAAAATAAAAATTTAATGAATCTTGTGTAAAGAGGACGTCGATAGATTTCGTAAAGTCCTCATTTTCCCAAAACTGAGCTCTCTATCAAAATTTATGGCCTTCTGAATTTTCTCTTCACTTGGCGTCAAAAAAATAATTTTGGGAAAAATTTCCTTGGTGGGCCCACGGGCCCGAATTTTTCCCTTAGAGCTTTGGAAAAATTTTGGGAAAATTTTCCCCGCCGGCCCATAGCCAATCAGGAGCTGCCACATGGCATTGTGAGGCAATGGTGGAGGAGTGGGTCCCTTTTAGCCTTTTTGCGTTTGAAAAATTTTGGGAAAATTTTCCAAATTTTCCCCCCGGCCCATAACTTGAAAAATATGAGGAGTTAGGAGGACTTCTTTATATCACTGGAAAGGTGAGGAAATTTCCTATCCAATGGGAATGATTTAGGGAAATTTTGAATGTGTTAATTTTGGGTAAAATCAAGTTGAATATTTAAATCCTGTTAGAGAGTGGGTATGGTGAGGAATTACCCTCTTAACCTAATTGAATCTTCTAACCCTAGATTTTGGACCTTGTAACCTCTAATAATTGTTAATTAAAGAAAGAATATTCTAGTGGATTAGAATTGATCTAGAACTTGTTAGTGGTAACTGTTGTTTTGTAACCTGGTTGTAGACTCTTTTAAACAAAAAAATTATTCCATAATTTTTCCTAACTAATCCTAGGTTGTTCTTGAGTCTCAAGTGGGTTGTTTTAGCGGGCATCACACTCGATGTAATTCTAGGTGTGTGTGGATGTGTGTGTGAATCGTTCCTCAGGTGCTCTTGTGTCACGCATTTTGTGAGTAGCAAGAAATAATTCGATGTAGAATGTAAATAGATGGTGCATGGAATAGAATTAACTCCCCTCCTATGAAGTGTGATACAAAATAACTATCCTTTTCCCCTTGTGATGGAACTCGATGGATACAACTCGGAGGAATAGATTCCTTGGATGAATGCAACCTTAGGTGGATATACTAGTGCTTAGTGCTCGGTCCCTCATTATGGTCTCATAACTTTATATTTATATGGTTCTCTTGATATAATTTCGTAATTAACCCCGAAAAGGCCAACCACCAAAAGATAGAAATCTCAAATGGCTAGAAAGTGCCCAAAAGGTAAGAGTAAAGTGCAAAGAGGATCAAGGCACCCTAGAGGGGATCGAGCACAGGGCATCCCAGTCAGTGGGAAAAACACATTGTGACATAATCGACTAGGCAAATACAAGTGCATTATCAAAAATAATGACAACAAGCAAAGTAAAATGGCCAAAGACATGGGTTAATTAGTACTCTTTTTAACTCAAAAACCATATGAATAGTAGTATGAGACCGAGACTAAATATTTACCCAAAGTGTGTGATTTAGTGACTACGGTTTTGATTCTTGAATCAAATTTGAATATGAGGTTTCTCAATTCCTATAGAATAACTTCTCCCATTTGTAAGGCTATTGCCCTTTCTCCTGGTGCATTCCTCCTAGGTGGCATTTTGTCTTTCCTAGACAATCTATCTCAGTAACTTATGTCTTTTGCAATGAATCACACTTCTTCCAATTTCCTTAGGTATCTTACAATGCCTAGATACCAAATGGTGTAGATCTCGTAGGAAATTTACCAAATCAACCAATTAGTGAAAACAAACACACCAAAATTGTCATAATATTGCAAGTTACTAATGCTTCTTGAGATTATATGGCCACTCATATTATCAAAAATGTTCTTTTGAACCTTATCTATGGTTGGAACTTCAAGAAATGTGTATCCATGTTCTTTTCATGCTACGAAAACATTCCAAATAATGAAAAAAAGAAAGCATCAAAGTTCATTCATCCTTCCTAAACTTTCATGTTTTACTTCTTAAGAGCATTATCTTTCAAAGCTTGGTGTTGGGAACCATCAACAAAGACTCCAGACAAAGTGAAACCTATTTTGACTACCATTTTGGCTCCCAAAGCTCCATGAATATTTTTATCTCTCAACTCGTAATACTTCTCCTTCATTCATAGCTATCCTTTTTCAACCAAGCCTACCTCCTTGTAGCCATGTCACAAGGGATTTTCTAGCATAAATTGTGTTTAAGTGGGTTTCAAGACTAATTATGTGTATTTTAGGATACCCATTTCCATGTTTTTTTGCCTACAAAGTTTAAAAGTTAAACTCAAAAAAAAAAACCTTTTTTTCGCTAACTTGTATCCTCTAATTAGGCCCCTTTTAGTGACAATCACACTAGAAAACAAACTATTAGGAATTTTAAGCAAGTGGAGGCTTTTAGACCTTATAACCTTCACCATTTGTATATAGGGGGTGCTCATAAGTTTTCTAACCATACTTGCTCCTTGAATCAATGATATAGTCCTCCCAACAAGTAATCACCCCTAAACCCTAGCTAGGCATCGCATGATGTACCCGTGA
The DNA here is from genome assembly GCA_018340775.1 of Taxus wallichiana var. yunnanensis. Classification (NCBI taxonomy): domain Eukaryota; kingdom Viridiplantae; phylum Streptophyta; class Pinopsida; order Cupressales; family Taxaceae; genus Taxus; species Taxus wallichiana. The sequence continues at coordinate 1,018,164,397 of CM031239.1, read as the reverse complement.
GATTTCAAAAGTCCATAAAAATTCCAAAACACTAGTTTAAGATCTAAAATTTACCGAGTAATTTTGTCTTACCCTTCTCCAAGTTCATGGGTTGACAATGAAGCCCAAATAGTCACCAAACTTTGAAAATGACTTATTCCTCACCTGTGTTGCATAATGATAATAGGGTTCAAGCATTCATAGATCCTCCATAACAAAAAAAAGTATGTATACCTTCGTATATGGATGAAAGACCACTTTAAAAATATTTCCTCATCATCTATAAATAATTCAACCTAGCAAGCATCTTAGTATACCATTCTCAATATATTTCATAAGCTCTTTATGTAAGAAAACAATCAAGAACACAACTTTTCAAAGAAAAAAATAGTCTTTTCAATATCTTTTCTTATGTTTTATTCCCACTCTCATTTTTTAGAGTTCTCTTTATGAGAATACCATGAGTAACCACCTCCCATGAGTTCTTTCTTCTCTTTTTTTCTAGTTCCTAAAACCTAATTGTTTCATGATGTGTATGTTATTTCCAAACATAGGTAAATGATTATTTTTCACCTTTTAGAACATTTATTCACATTTCCTCCTCTAGAAGTCACTTGTATCATGATAAGACCCCTAACATGCTCACCCTAACCACCTATACTCCTTAACACATGCTAACAAACCAAAACTCCACAATACAAGCATAGGAAATTAAAAGAGTATTTTGGCGGGAAAAGCCAAAATTTGAAATTACAAAGACGTGGAGCTAAACTAACACCACCAAATGAATCTTAAGATCCTTATAATTCATCTAGGACCCTCTATACTATATTTCAAGTCAAAATTATGCTGAAAAACCAAAATTTAGACTAAGGAGTGATGCCACTACATCTAGATTTTTTTTTAAATATAAATAATGTAGTTCATAGAATGAGGGTTCATAGATAAACTATATAAGATAAGGAAATTTTAAGGATGAAATGAGATTATATGCAAGCTATTCAAGATACATACTTATGAACGAGATACATAAATGAAAAATTATTCTAAGGAAAAGATCAAGCTAGTTTCACAATTAAAGGTAAGAAAAACCTTATTTTTCATTATTGTAAAAAACTAGGACATTTGATCAAAGACTGTAGGATGTTGACAACTAAAAATCAAGCTAATCGAAAGGGTGAAAAGAAGGATTTCCAACCTGAATAAAGTGAGGATCCAAAGAGCTTAGATGATTCATATAATTATTTCTTATGAACTATAGGAATAGATTATGGAGATAATTTTTGGTTTGTTTATTTTTGTTTCTCAAATCACATGATAGGTCGAAGAGATGGTTTCAACAAGTTAGATGATTCCTTCAAAAGACACATGAAATTAGGAGGTGGAAATTCCATCCAAGTTTAAGGAAAGGGAAACATGAAACTTACCACAAATCAAGGTATGATAATAGGTATTCCCAAATTATATCCTAAGATTGTGTCTCACACTTTCACAGGATATTCTAGTGAAAGCAAGGCATGTGCGATTTATAATCCTAGTAGTATAATTACACTTATTTATAGGTTTTGTAAATTTTTTTGAAAATGAGATGTATGTTTGCCATGATCAAATTTATAAAAGGGTCATGACCGAAGGTGGAAATGAATAATATTTTGAGGGCTTATTAATTCCCACATAGGTTTCTAGTTCAACAAGAAGTAATACTAGGTCTTCCCAAGAGATTAGTCGTCCATTTTCATCAATACCGAGTAAGCACAAGTGTTTTTTGAAACAACGTCCATCAAATCAAATATTGGATAATAATTATGATATGAGAATAAAATTTTTCCAAGATAATGAAAGTAATTTATTTTATGATGCTTACAATGAAAATACTAAGATGCATGATAGGTGTGCATGTGTCACTTAAACTAATTATGGCTTCTTGTATGTTGAGAATATATTATAAGTTGATGTTATTTGTCATCTTGAGCCTATTTTTAGTCTTATTTACTTTACATTTGTTCACTTAGAGGTGTAGTATTTATTATTATTCTTTTACTTTTAAATGCAAGTTGAGACAAATATTATTGTAATGGTTATATTAGCCTTGTTTATTGTTTAATTGTTTTAATGCAAAGTGGGGTGCATTTTTGCAATTGATTTATATTTGTGTAATGTGTTTAGTTTGATTTAGTTTACATGTACATTTAATTATACATACTAGTAAGACTTGGATTCATTATGTGGAGTTACATAGTGCATATTTTATCATCAATCTCACTTACAAATAAACTAATTTAATTTATAGTTATTCTAGGAAAGATTGGATGACCACTTACTTCATTTAAAGAGTATTTTAGATCTGATTTTCATTCCTTCCACATAAAAACCTTCAAATCATAGTGAAACATTTTTCATAATTTGTAAATACATTTGATCACACATTTGGACATTCTATATCATTTTAAGGGGGAAATGATCATATGAGGCATGGATTTTATCCATCTTGAGGTATTATACTCACATCTAGATAACTTATATATGTGTATTTTGAAAAATTTTATCATATGGGGCTTGGGTTTTATCCATGTAAACACTTTTATTTATGATTTTGGTTTCATAGAGAACAATGGTATTTGTTGAACAAAATGAGCTCACACTTCCCTATACAATGATATTAAATTCCACATTTGAGAGCATTTAATCTCAAATTTTCAATTCTTTTAAACCTATAATATTCAAGCTTGTAAAATTAAATTACAAAAATAATATTTGGGATCACACAATTTTATTTAGAAGAAAATTTGATCGAGATAACTCTTTTTGGGGCTCAAACGGGTTTGTGATGTTCAAACAATTCACTTCATGAAGGATATGGGCCATCAAATTTAATTAGAAAAAAAGGTTCACAACTGATATAGGAAAGTTGATTATCTAGTTAGATCATGAGTTAGGGCACTATTGATTTGAGCTAAGTGAATTGATGAGACAAAAAGTTGGCTAAGGCATTGAGGTGGACATGTGGCGACCTATCGGTAATATGGGGTTTCATGATCTCAAAGAAGGCAATCAAAGGATTTGAAAGCCCAAGAAATATAAGTGTTTTCATTAGTCCACACGGACCAATGATAGGGAGGTCAAAAATTTCATGAGTCACGGTGGTAAAATTCCCTCGGATTCTTGGAAATTTGGCGGTGAAGGTGAAAATGGTTAAGGAAAAGGGAATGGATCTCGAGAACTCAAGAAATCAAAGTGGCTTGAGTATGATAACACTTAAAGTGTCCCCTCCTTAAGTGGAACCCCCTTTTGTGACCCTTGTGAATATACTGGGTTCTAATTGGTCCATAATGACCAATCACGGCCATTTCAAAACTATGAGGACTCAAAGCAATCTTTCGTGACCTCAAGAGCTCGAAACCCGAGAATACATGAGGAAATCTTGAGTCCAATTAGAAGGTGGCATGTGGAAACTAGATTGTGTGGGAAGAAAATATCTAATAAGGCCAATCAGGGTGAGACACATCAATATTGATCCCGAGCTACAAATTGGTGACCTTGTGGATGTCATCTGCACTAACAACATTACAAAATTTAAATGATCATAAATTTTTATTAAAAGCTCAAAATAATGAAAAATTGGTACCATTGGAAATATATTGGAGAGGGAATCATGATGGGAATAGTTGTGGGTCCTAAAAAAGTGTACTATGTGATCAAAAATCAAGTTGAAGGTCCCATAAAAGTTTTAGTCTAAGTTGTGTGGACATATTTTAGGTACGATTCAGATTGATCACATATTTTAACCTAGAGCACATGTTCAACTGCACAAGTACACCATTAGAAAGGTATTTATTAGATCTTCATTCTAGGTTTGATTTCATAGGTAATGTTGGAGAAATTAGAGAGAACTTTGTGATAGAATTTGGGGCCATTTTCAATTGTTTTCCCAATCAAATGGAACCTAAATCAGATCAAATGAACTCTAATCATCAGCATTTAATGATCCATGACAAGAACACAATGATCTAATTTGATTTTACATCACCCAAGGTAATAAATGACACCCATGCTTAATCTGAGCATTGGTTGATGTTGATTGGTCCTTGGTGGGTAAAGAAGTGGGTGATCTTTTAATTTATGATATCCATTATCTTCTCTTATTTCTCTATATAGTGCAACTCAAATTTAATTGTAAAATATCCTCTCTCGAATGTAAAGTTACCATGTCAAAATGGTGAGTGAGCTTTCATAAGTTATAGACCTCTGATTTGGTCACATGTAATGCACTCAGTTCCTTCCCCCATTGATGTAATGGACTGTGTATACTTTTATCAATAAAATCTTATTATTGTGGCTCATCTCTGCCCTTTACTTGTGTTTTCATGTCTCGTGTCTCTCTTTTAATTGATGGTATGATGTGTGTGAGCTATACTTGCATGTATTCTTTCTCTATGTCTAAAATGTGTGGAATGGAATGGCTCTTCATAGTTGATTTGTGGCATGTATCTTCCCTCTCATCATTACTTTTTCCTTCCCATTATTCCCCTTAGGGAGATATATTCCATTTCTATTTCGGTGTAGTCACCACTTTTTTAGCTTATTTTGTTTCATATATTCCTCCTTCACCCTTTTTCCCTGTAATAAGTATCTTAGCTTAGGACTAACATTAGTATTAGGATAGATAGGTAGAGTAATTTGACCTTATATGGAGGCATTTCTCAAGGAGCAAGGTCCCACACCTTGGGGCCCTTCCCATTGTTTCATTGAGGTGTTGATCCATTGAGGATTAACAAAGGGTGTGACAATAGTACCATGTAAGAACATTATTTGAGTCTATATATGCCAGTAGTAAGTGATATATTGATACATACACATATAGTTTGGGGTCCCAAAAAGGATAGGTTTTTATTGATACACCATTTTCCCATTCTTTGGTTAAGAAGATAGCAAGGCTAGATAGGTTATTCTCCATTTAAAATTAGGTTATTTAAATACCGAGGTAGAGTGGTTAGGACTACTACATCATTCAAATTATAGCACCTCCTTCTTCATTATAAATTGGGGTATTTACAACCTTCAACTAATTGGTTTAGTAATACATATTCTTGGGAATATTCACCCCAAAAATATCCAACCAAGTTCAACAAGTGGCATGTTAGTTTACATATCATCGTGTGTATTCATTATTTAGCTTTAGAATTTTTAATATTTTTGATGGTTTAATTATTTTAGTTTTATTATCATTATGATACATTAATATTCATGTGGTACCTTATAAATTTTCACAGAGAAAATGTAACATTCCAGTTTATGTGTCAACACCCATTGCCTTCAAAGATGGGTACCAAATTTCATTTATCCTTTGAATATAGAATTTTTCAAATACTAAAATAAAAGAAAGGGTAGATGTAGACACCTAAAAAAAAATCACACTTTGACAATATCAATTTTTACACTCTTTGAAACACTTAGGAATTTAACATATATCCAAATCTTGAGCACATTTTTTTCTTAGTTTATCCATCCACTATCTTAGCCATGGTTATGTGATATCCATACTAATGTAGGATCATATCAGTTTATACAAGAGAACCTTCATAATCCTAAAAAAAATCCACTTACTAGATATTTTTTCATCTCCTAAACAAGTACTAATAGCCTTGAAAACTATCATTTTTAGCAGTGTCAAGGAGTCTACGATAACTAGATTTTAAATCTAGGTAATCAATTAGGTAGGCCTAGAAATGTTTTACAAGTCCTTTATTGTAAGAAGTTTTAGAAGAGTCACCTATATATACAAATGATCCATGATTTATTTCCTTACCTCTCACTCTCTTAGAGGACCCTCACATAATTATAAATCATTATACAAAGGAATAGGCATATTTGAAATATTCAAATATCATCTTTCAAGTAATCCATTAAACCAAATATCAAAAAAGTGGTCAAATATACATGGTGCCAAGTGTCACAAAGTATAAAGGAAGGACCACATATAGACTACATATTGTACACCTAGATATTGAATAACCTTGTAAAATGTTAGATATATAAAAAAATCAACTCAAAATCAAGTAACTAAATTAAAGGGGCTTATGATGTTGTCGTTGAATAAGTGAGGGACTTCGTAAGGCTCTTGTAGTGAATAAATTGGGTTCAAATATCTAAATCCGAATCTAAATTAAAAAATCACACACTAGAGGAAAATGTTAGTTTTTATTGGTTAGGATATCTACCTTGTTAAATCCCTAACCTTTTCAAGGTTGATATAAGAACATGTAAGACATGTAACTGATAAATGAAAATAAATGAAATAATATACATAATTAGATCCCAAGAGTCACGGTGCGAGGTTTATTTTTAGATAGTTGTTTATTTTTATGGTCTCTTGGCTACTTATATTTTGTTAGTAGTCGCATTACGATTCCCAAAAATTACATGGTGGTTACAAGCCATTCGCAGCGTGTGAGAATTGTGTTGGAAATTCTAAAACTTTATTATTCTATGATATTTTTGGTGTCCAAATGGCCTTGTTTCTTAATCGACAATACCTGCAAACATTAAGTGTGTGCACAAGAGAAAATGGTCTTCCAAATCCAAGTGATTAAGTGGGGAAATGAGGAGGGTGAGTGTTATTTTTAGTTATTGAGGGCATAGAATATTTTGATGGATATGGGTGTAATGTGCATAAAGAGGTGAGATTATAAGGGTCCATGGTTCATGGAAAGTGTAAATAGGTAGGTGGAGTGTATATAGGGATGTGACAACATTGAATGTGAGTGGGTGAGGATAAGGTAGTGGGTAACATGTCTTAAATCAACCTTTTTTATGTGTATTGTGGAATTATTTTATTTTATATTTTTAGCTTGGGAGAGCTTATGTGAAAGTTGAATTTTCTAGTGTCTATACATATGCTTATTTATATTCATACACATACATATGTGGGAGAACTTCACATAGTTTGAGCCCTCTTTGAAGTATTAGTATGTAGGTGACGCCGGCTATCACATGTGAGATGAGGTCGTTCCAATCCAAAATTCTAACCAATTTTAAGGTCTCTTGTGACCAAGTATGAGCATTTATGGTCTAGAAAAGGATATATAAAATAGGCATCATTCCAAATGATTAAAAAAATCATACACACTATAAACTAGATTACGACATAGGTGAATGAATTCTAGAATTTTCAAGCCATAAATCCCTCATAGATACTACTTATAGAACCATATTGTTCCATCTATCACATGGGTCCTGCTTTACAATGAACATTATAGAAGGTTTTCTACATCCATGTTGTATCTAAGCCCTTGAAAAAACATTTCTAAATAGTTTGTTATCTTGTAGTAGCCTTTGAGATCCATAAAAATCATCATTAGCTAAGTATCTTATCCTTATATTGTCTTGTCCATTCTAAATTGATTAATTACAATAACAATCATACCTTAACAATTTATGTTTACTATAATTATGCCATTATTTATGTTATTTGAGTTAGCACATGTTTTAACATTTACATTTCATACCATTGTTTGGAAAAAAAAATTTAAAAAATGTATATGTAGAGAAATATCGTGGAATTTAAACTACAAAGTCTAATCAATATAAAAATATCTACAAAAAAATCCATTCAATAGGTCCATTAGTCAAGGACATGTTTCCAAAAATATCAAGAAATTATTATGTTTTTGACAAAGTATGTTAGTGGCCAAACTCCTCCACATAAATTTGTATACAAAAACAAATACCATGTGAAAAAATGTGATGATTTGTATTCAAAAGGTTAAAAAGTAGACACTATTATGCTTTGACCAATAACCCATTATTTAGTGATGGTTATTACTAGTCACAAGTGATTAATTTTATATATCATGCGTATATCTACACATTCTAGAATGGTCTATCTCATTGATTATTGTATAATACACATTTATTTTCAATGATATAGTTTAATTAGAAATGATCTAAAAATATTATTTTAATACTTGTTTCTAGCCTAATTTATATATATTAAAAATAGGCACACATGCACACACAGACATGCACAATTAGAGGTAAAATAAGGGTTTTGAAGGGGACTCCTTTGTTTTACAATAAGCCATAAGATATTCAAAAAGATCACTAAGCAAAAATAGGACATATCCAAAAGGAAAAAATGCAAACCTTCCAATATGGTTAGGAATAGATAGGACAACAAGTAGTGAACATCGACAATACCAAACCAAGGATAGACCGACTCAATATGAGGATAAACAACATGATCATGAGTCAGCATGAAAAAGGACTTTGATTGTCAAAACACGAAATAAAAAATAAAAATATAAGCTAACAAAACCAATAACCAAAAAATTAGTCAATGAGATAATGTCTTGAAGATATAGCCTTGAAATGCCTTGATATTTAAACAAACAATGGAACTCAAGCTCCAATAGAATTCTCATTGATAGGGGAAACCATTTTCCTCAAGCTATTATAGGTAATCTATAGTAGAACACCTTGACCCCACTATTTGGAACACATGAACTCCATCCATTTGGAAAACAGAAATGATTCGATCCCCCACCCAAAACACTCCTAAACACAATCGGGATTTGAATGAAACCACATTGTAATAACCTCCCACAATGCCCAAAAATATAACCTATCAAAATATTTGAATGTAGATTAATACCAATAAGAGCCATAAAAATTAAACAACACATCGAGCGGTGTTTCCACACACATACAACAAAAACATTTGAATGTGCTCACAAAAAAATCATGCCTCGAGTAATATATACAATAATGAATTGAAACTAATCACTTGAATCAAGCTCCCTAAAAATTTAAGACCTTGAGTTCCACAATCTTCACTTAAAACATGTGATGACATAAACACACCATTTGGATGGGTCTTCTCAACCCATTCTTCACCACAAAATAGAGAAACAACAACTTTGTGCATGAGGCTACAATATGCATTCCTTCTAACACACTAGCCACACTAGTTAATATACCTCCATATTGTCTAGACATTCCTTCTAACACACACTGGCCACACTAGTTAGTCCACCTCCATATCATCCAAGCGGCTAAGCGTAACTTGTTAGTATGTTCTGTCTCAATGAGTATAAAAAGAATCAAACCACGAACTTCTCAATTTCAAATGCAAAGCCTTGGCCGATTGCTCCCAAAATGCCCAATTTCTAAATATGAATCCCGACTATATATTTGTACTTGCTTCAAAATTTTCCCAAAATGAAATGTATCGGCAAGATAGGGGCATTTGTTGAGACAAGGTCATAAACCACATAAGGCAAGCAATCACACCCCACTCTATGAATCTTATGTATGCACCAAAAGAAATTGATTTCCACCCATCGGGCCACAGGATATAAGCGTCAATAAATAGTGGAGACAGACAAAGAACTATCGCTCTCAAAACCAAAACTAAGAGCCACATAAGCTCATCAAAGAAACTTAAACCAGGCCCTCTAACATGCTACCAATTTCCCATAATGGCTTTATCAAACACATCTCACAATTTGAAAAAATATGACCCCACCGACCCTTAAGTCTTTTTGACAACCCACATAAGGTCTCGTAGAAGAATACTTTCAGCATGGCGATCTGTATCCACAAGCAACAAGAACCACCATGAATAACCACTAGCCAAACACTCCACCCTCAAGAATATGCTCAAAATAACCAACTTCATACCATTATAGGAAAACAAGACACAACCCCGGAACAAGGGACCTATGTCCACTTAATAAAGAAGCATCCAACAATCGACATACAAATGAACTATCCAATACGACAAGCCTAAAACATATCACCAAACCCACAAAGTAAAAAAACCGTCAGAACCATCTAGACATTCCAAAAGGGTCACACTGAGCCTTGAACCAAGATTCGTGCCTCATGTCGATCTAAAGTATCCACTTATCCAATGCATTTCAAACAAGGTAGAGAGCAAGAAGGGGCACTCCCTTATTAGATTAAATGATGGTGATAATGGAACATGGAGATGGATTTGAATCCTTAAAGTCCATAGAATCAACTACATTTGGAACACCCCACTATATTCTACTTAAATATATGAAAAATTATTATTGTGAAAACTTAAATTTTAAATTAAAATTAAATAATATGAAAAAAATCTAAAATATTTATGACTATACAAATAAATTGAATAAAATTAAAGAAAATATTATTACCGAGTTCAATCAAGTAAATAACCCTATATACATCCGTAAAAGACCACCATTCTCACTCATCTAAATAGTGGCCATAAATCCAACACTAAATTTCAGCATTAATATTTAAATTAAAATAATATAAAATATAACATCATATAGTTGATCCTATAGAATATAAGATGGAGCCATTAAAAACTATCCTTTACATTCACAAGTGACATAAATTACTTAAAATAAAAAAGCAAATAAAAGCAATAATAAACTCTCTAAATCACTTACAAATAATAGCTCTCCTTTGCCCCTAAAACCTTTCCTTCGCATCCACGGAGGATGATAAATGTAATTAATGTTTTATGCTTATTTATTTAATTTACATCTAGGCATTATGATATTACTCGTAATATCATTAAATTAATATTGGAATAGAGACATTAATTAAATATTAAGAGATACTAATTGAGACTATCTATGTAAATGTCTTATTTTACGACGTTATTATGTATTTTGAGGTGCCTTATACTTAGGTGTTTAATACTCGATTTACATTAATTTTATTCACGATTTATTAAAAGTTTCTTTTCAAATAGTAATTTTTCATGCAATTGTTTTTGGAAAATAAAGGGTTATAAGGGAAACGAGCTAGTTATCGTGAATCTTAACTTAAGGGGTTAGAGCAAATTAATTTTTGTTTTTGATGAAATAGTCTATATTACTTTATAAAATATTACAGCCTATCCACAAAAAAATTGGGTGGTAAAGGGCACACCCCACGAACAAACTAGCCGTGATGGCTAGGAGACTAAAGTATCAAGCCCAAAGGGCAACAACAAACATAGCAACAATGCCGAAAACGAAAGGAAAAAACTAGGCCGCCGTAGCAAACATAGAGGCAGGGGGCGGTGGAGGCCCCTTATCCTCCCGCATTCTACCAGAAGATCGTTGTCATCCTAAAGTGGTGGCCACCACCAAGCAACATCTTTGTCTTTATCTTCCTGCTGATTAGGAGAAATGGCAAGAGCCAACTTGGGAAATTTTCTAGAATCCCACCCATCCCTCTACACAGGAGGTGGGAGTGGTGGTGGGAACCCCACCACCGTGGCTTTGCAGCAGTGAGGGACCCCAACCACCATGGTTGACAAGGCTACGCCGATGCTCAGGCTACCGCCTGGAGAGTGATGATGATGAGCTTGGTCAACCGAACGGCCACGGCCACGACGCCCTCTTGAACAAACACTCCTAGAAGGGGAGGTAGGGGTTCCCGCGCCACAGTGCAAGGAGCGTTGGCCCAATGATCCAGAAGGGTCTAAAGGTGTCGTACCTCCAGCTCCACCTTTCGGGCCGATCCTGGATTTGTAAGAACACATTTGAGATAAGCATGGCCTTATCATAATGCGAAAGAATGCAAGAAACTACGGAATTAGCAAAAACAGCAGAATTGCGTTCTTTCCATATAAAAAAGGGATCTCCACTCTAAAAGTATGCCACACTTGCGCATAAGCATGGGGATGGAAATAGAATCCCCCAACAAAGCATGTTGCCAAAGAAATTGAGCTGGTCTAAACGGCCGAAAGAAATCATGGATCCAAGCCCAAATAGCTTGAGCTTTTGGGCAGTACCACTAGAACAGATGTATGAGCGTCTCAATGTGCCCACAAAAAGGGCATAGCCGAGGAGCAATCCTGTAATGAGCTAATATGCACCCAAGAGGGAGACCTTGATAAAGTAGACACCAAGCAAAATAGGCTAGCTTGGGCTGAATGATGGCTTTCCAAATAGTATGAAATCTAGCTTCCCAAGATGACCATCCAAAATTGATGGACCATCTGGAGTTAAGCAAGGCCACCATTGGCAACCTGGGGGTGAGCAGAGCATACCCTTTGCCTGGGGAGTAATTTAAGAAAGGGGTATCTGGAAACCATTTCCAATCCTTCCACCAAGGCCTGAGAGAGACAACACCAACTTTGTGAAGCATCTCGGCAGGAATGGAGTCAAGAACTTCCTGATAAGACTCTCTCACACCGGAGCAAGCCGAAACTTGGTTTTAGCTTGAGGCCAAGTGAGAAGCAATTTGGTCTGCCTACAAAAGATGTCTTTAACAGTGCACAAGCCTCGTTGATACAGCTTAAGAGCATGAACCCAGGGCACTTAGGCAAGCGGCACATCATGAAAATTGATGAGAGGAGACCACCAAATGTAGCAAATTAATTAGCATAAAAATTTTATAAAAAAAAAAAAAAACCTTTAATAGATCATGATTTTTTCAATATAGAGATTTTCTTTTGATATTTTTAAGAGATTTAAATTAAGTATTTTTTAATACAAAGAAATTTAAGGTGACCCATTACTTGGGACTAAAGTCACCATTTATGGACTACCTATGTGTCACCATTTCATTGGTTAATGACTTGATGTGACTTGTTGTATTGGCTAGTTTATATTTAATTTTAAATTTTAAATTTGACATGTGCTCACTTTAATTGAAACAACTAATGGTACTTTATTTTACATATGCACTCACGGTCATTAGCCCATGCATGGCTCCTTTCCCCTAAATTTTTTCTTATGTTCAAAATATTCAATTATTCGATTATTTTTTTGAAATAAAACAAAAATATTTTATGACAATCAAATGAATGTTGAATTTAAGGTTGTCAATTCGAGACATTCTATAATAACATCTAGACGAGGGAGGGTAGTGGTTGACCATAATGTTCATGAGCTCATTTTTAATTTTGACCTCAAATTTAATGTTCATTTCTCTCATTAAGAAGTTTTTCTTTTTTTAAGAGAAATTAATCAAAAAATGTTATATCTTAGTCATATATTAAAATTTGAAACTTATTTTAGTCTCTAGAAATATGTTTTAAGCCTTAACATATAAATGTAACTAGATTGACACTATTTCTCATTATTTAGTGAGAAATTTAAGAAGAAAGTAATGAAGTTATTAAGAATTGTGGATTGCTAAAAATTCTAGATAAGAATCTTCATATTCATATTTATTGGTATTTTGTAGACAAATGTATTTAAGATATATGCACTAGTTATTAATCTACAAACATTAATAACCCCCATGCTAGATAGGATTTAAATTTGATGGCTGCTTGTACTTGTCAAATGATTTTTCGGTGATGGTAATTTTTCAATGTTATCCTTCAAAAATATGGAAAAACAATTATTCCTAATATATATAGGAAAGCCCACAAAACAAAAACGAAACAAGGATTACAACTCAAAACATGCTTACAAAAATATCTTATTTGTGCGTTTTCTATATAGACAAAGAGTATTGTGATTGTGATATCCATTTAGTGCAATTACTTTCTTGGATAGACATAAGTGTGTTGTGCTAGGATGGTGATATCCATTCTTCTCTATGCATGGCTGTCTTATTCAATTTTGTTATTCCTCTTAAAAAGGGGGAAAATAATTTATGTTAAGATTAACCATCTCGCCTTATGAAGGTGGATGAATGAGGTGGCAAAGATGATATTTGATTTATATACCAACCTTATAAAGTGGATCATCCCTCTTTTAATGGAAAACAAATTTGAAATATGAAACACACCATCATTCTCCCTTTAGAAAATCAGTCTCTAGAGCAATGTTTGGACATCTGCCATTATAATTGCCCTCCTGAAATACCAAATCTTTAGATTTAAGAAAAAGCTACTTCTTTTAATGAAAAGTTGCTTTCAAATCACTTCAATCTTTTTACTGTTTTTAAGATTCATAAAATTGGGTAGAATATTATGGGTTTTAAAATGCGTGTTCATATCTCAATATAATTATGTAGTATAGCAATGTTTTTATGGTAGTATTTATGTATTTTAAAAAAGAAAATGATTTCGGTATAATTTGGGGATATAATGGTTAAAGAGCGGTATTATATTGTTAATATTTTATGTGTGTAAAATATTTAACAATGTTTCAAAATATTCATTAATCATTAAATTGTATGTATATTTATTAAGTTTTGGTTTTTTAATTTAATTGGATGTTCTTGGCATAATTACTTACTTTCAATTGGTATTGTTGTTCTCTTAATTTTTGTTAGATGTCACCACCCAATTTAATAAGATTTATTAATGTGGGCCTTTTTTAGAATAAGTATTGCACATTTCTAGCATGCTAAAAATCTTGAGTGTACAATCTTTATTATTCTTCTCTTTTTTAATAGTCGATGTCAGTTTACGCACCAATCATGTCCTAATTCGAATTCAAATTCTTTATAAATACACATATATATCGTAATTCATTTATGCATATAAACATTCATTATTTATCTAAGATATACAAGAGATATCATGTGAAAGTTAGAGTAGCATCCATCAGTAGCATTGAATTTCATTTTTAAAGACATTGCAATTTATTGCTTTGTCAAATTGATGAGTTTTTGCAATTATATGGCGTGATGTTTTTAATATTGTACAAACATTGAAGGATTTAGCTATTCCCTAGAATAACAAAGACCTCAAAACACTTTTTTCCCGTTATAGTTCATATTTGACCACAAACCAAGGCACACAAAATAAGTAAAATTTCTTGATGATCGGAATGAAGTTTCAAAAATGAGCAGGTTTTGGAGTCCAAAATCCAATTGTCAAAAAAAAATCTATTTTGATTAGCTAGAACTCGAGAACATTATCTTCATGGATTAGACAATGCATTTTCTCATCACTCTAAAAAGTTTAGAGAAGCCAAAATTTCACCTTCTCATCTTGCTTTGGGTTTTAATTATTAATTTTGTTTGATTTGTTGTTTTAGATTAATATTAGGCCTAGAATAAAATTAAAAAGTGTAACATGGGTATTGTTTCATATTTATTACAAATTTATTTTTCATAAAATATTTTAGTGAACAAACATCTTCTTACACCTAGATTTTAGGCTTGTATATTTCTTTAAATTGTGATGAATATAAATTTTAGTAAAGCTTATTATCATGAGAAGTATTTTTAGAGTCTCATGGAGTTAATTGATATGTGTTCTCCCTAGGGTTACATCTACGTTTCAAATAATGTCAAATATAAATTTATCTACTTTTAGATAAAAATTGGTTTGTATTTATCGTCTTGTTTAAGGTAGGTATTATTGTTTTCCCATAATCAATTTTTTTTTATGATTTATGTTGCACACCTAAGTTTTACCTCTTGAGCTATTCTTACACAAGCGAGTCTTGTCCATTGATGCATGCTACAAGTTCTTACAACATCACATGCTGGCCTATCATGCCGAGTATGCTCTTAGTGCACTCACCCAACCAAAACAAGGAAAGGACTGCTCCTGCCGATTTTGGAATGAATGATGAAGTGCCAACAAGTACCCACTTATCAAGGTAGCAATTTCATTAGTGAAAAAGTAATATTAACGCGCATAGAACCACATATTTATATAATTAACCCAATTATTCACTCAATACATGTACATAGAGTAGTCATAAGAATTATGCATCTAATTGATATTATGTTTCAATGTTCTCTATTACAATGAACACCATCAAAGTAGTATCTTTGCATTCATACAACAAGCATTTTTGCACTATAGGACTATTAACTAGAAACTAAATAAGGCTCAATCAATCATCATAAAATTGGATAACTTATTTAAATAGTAACTCAACATCCTCTTTACAATAACCCTACATGGGATATATACTGATGTGTTCTTTCCCTTCATGTCATATTGGCTCTTGATCCACGTTTATAAAGTCTTAACACTAAGTCAAAAGGGTGGAGCACATGACAAATGGTGCCACACCTCATCCTTTTGTGTAACTTGAGGGTTCTAATTCTCTGGGATGTCAAATTTGAAATTATAAGAAGGAAAATAAAGTATATTATTCAGGTTTGTGTTACACTAGGGAATAACTAAGCTATCTTGATCTATTTTTCAAACCCTTCAATTTTTATAATATCTAAAACAACGTGTTAATAAATGTAGTAATTCTTTATCAAAACAAACAAGTGCAATGCAATGTGTCTTTAGTATGAAATTTAATGTTTCAAATAATTGCTACATGATTGCATGATTCTTTAGAATTATTATAAATACTTAATAATTACCTTCTCTATACAACCTCCAATGATTAAAAAGGTGAAAATTGAGAGATAAGGGTCATATGGGATCAACTTTGAAAGGGCTCGTGCCAAACTCTTAGAACATGAACTTTACATTCCATTTATGCAATGATTGTGAAGTTCATGTTCTTAAGAAAGGGACCGATAAACATTGTGAAACAAAGCAAGGGGATAAGGTGTTAGGTAGAAAGTATTTGAAAGATGTGCACTCAAGAAATTGCACTAATAAAAATCATAACATAAATTTAAAATTGTCAAATTTACAAACACCTTAAAAAGACAATTTAACAACTATTAAATACTTACATATCATTTCAAAATGCTACACAAATTTATATAATGCTCTCAACAATTCCATCTAATTTGCTCCTTACATTTATGTTAAACATTATCTTTCAAATCTTCGTATATAGAAACTTGAACCACAAACAATGAACTCCATAATGAGACCGTTGGTGTGTCGAAACGCAAAGCACCCACAGGACTCCGCAACGCGATCGTTTGAGACTCCCAGTGCGATTGCACAACATGGAGCTTTTCCCAAGTGTGGGACCTCGCGAAATCGGAAAAGCTCTCCGGATGAAGGCCGGCTCCTATTCCTCTGTTCAGATGCACCAATGAAACGCAGAGGTTTACCCAAAAAACCTAATCTAACTACCAAGGAGACAGGGAGAGAGAAATGCATAAAAATAAACCTAAGCTAAGGAGGTGATGCACCGAGGAATGAAGAACACATGTTTTGCCAATTAAACACAGACCACAGAAATGGAATGCAATATTATGCACAGATAAACATATTCACAGTGAAAGATCAGGAGGATGCAAAATGAAACACATAGAGGGTTGAGAAACATCCACAGTCATGCATTTATTTGCTCCGAAGGTTGATACAATACACTGCAAAAAATGCCCAGAGGCAAAGGTGCATTACAGTTTCAAATGGGAGGTTTGAGCTCCACAACTCCACCTGCCAAAGAGAAGAAGGGAGGAGGCACAAAACAAAAATGTTCGACCTTTTAAAAACAGCCCCCTCCTTACATTTTATATGGAGGAAAAGAGAGGGAGAAGAGAGGAATTCGAACTGCCCCAACCACCTCCAAAACTGCATTCAATTCTTCAACAACCATGGTGGCAGATGAGATCCCCAACGCCTGTCGGGTTCGGAACTCCCTCGTGCATTTGCATCGGGCTTGGAAACTGGCTCGACATGCTTCCTTTTCATGCTCTTCCGACGTGTTTTCCCGATTTGCTTTTGCGTCGGGTTTTGGCGACCCGAAAACATATTTTCTTGTGTCGGGTTCTTTAGAGCTCCCGACATGCTTTTTGACCATGCGAACCCGACTTGTTTTCCCGCCCCGGAAACCCGATTTCCTTGTGCGTCGGATTTTTTAACCCTTCCGGCATGTCCTTTGGTGTCGGGTTTTGGTGGGCTCCCGACATGCTCTTTCATCATGCGTTTCCGACCCGAAAACCCGATTTGCTTCGTTAGCTTGCCCACACCATTTAACCCGCGTTTGCATTCGCGTCGGGTTTTTCGGCCTTCGCGACATATTTCCTGGGCGTCGGATTTTGAAAGCCCGCATACATATTTTTTGTTGTCGGGATTCTCTGCCCCTCCGACATGTTTCTTTTCCCGTGCCCTGTTTTCTTCGTCGGGTTTTTTAGACCCCCCGACATGCATTCGCGCCATGGAAACCCGAAATGCTTGCCCGACCCGGAAACCCGAATCCTTTGCTGTCGGGTTTTAAAAAACCTTCGACATGTATTCGTTCCTTGTTTATCCGACTCCTCCTTCCGCATGGTTTCCGCGATTTTTCCCTGGTGTCGGGCTTCTCAACCCTTCCGCCATGCCTGGCTTCCTGCTGTCTCTCGCGCCGTGTTCTTCCTCCCGGTGTCGCAAAAAGGGGGAATATATACAACAGAGACCTTTATTGGAATAAAACTACTAATTAACAAGTGGGCTACTCTTATTAAAATCTTATGATAAAATTATTAGTAAATACATGATTCATGTTATTATATATAAATTATTAAATATATTTATCTCAAAAAATATTGATAGATATCAATCTTATGACTTTTAATGTTAGATTTTTCATATATCACATTGATTACTAATTTAATTTTTTTAACAAATTACATATATTTGTGATAAACAATGTCAATTTAATGAAATTATTGTGTTTGGTTCGAAAATTCCATTCAAAGAAAAAGAGCTCCAAACTCTTTATGATCAAGATTTTGACCTCTATAGACAAAAGAAAAAAACTTATATATAATGATTAAATAGATAAAATTTTAAGTTTGAAATCATCAAATGTGCTTCAAATTAATATTGAAAATTATTTTTTAACTTCTTACATTATAATCTACCACCAAACTCACTTCCTTCTCTCTCCCCACCTCTCTTTGCTATCTTCCATCTCTTATCTCTCTTACAATTACCATTATAAAAACCTATCAACATAAAAATAAACAATTTTAACAAAATATTAATAACCATCTCTATAAAATATTAATAATGAAATAAATTGTATGGGACCCAAGAAGCGAGGTTACTGCAATATTGAAAATAAGGTATTTTGGAAGTGTGATACTCAACCCTACTTGCAAGGCTTCATTAAGTTCTTAAAATTAAATTTTCTTCAAAATAAACATTAGTAAAATGGATATCCCTCACGACTTTTAAGTTTAATGGGCTAGCAGAAAATGCAGCCACAAAGTGTTTACATGCATTCTTGATATGAACCGTTTGGAAGCTTGTGTTGACATGGACGAGAGCAAAGAATTGTTGCGACTTTTCACTATCAGCATGTTAATGTAAGGATATATATGACAAACCGATCGTGTGACATGTTTTGTTTCACACATCAAAGTTTTATTTTTAATTGAAAAATGCAAAAGAATTATATCAGATGACAATGTTTAAAAAACAAATACAATGATCTAAATATATCTCATAAGTTTTTCAACTTTTTATTTAATCTCTTTTGTGAATGTTAGGTAGGTGCATCAATTGAATATGAACCTCTCTCTCACTTGTTTGTCTGTGTCCTTTTTGTCAAGCAACTTATCTTTCATGGTCTTATACAAAAGCACAAATTGTAATATTATGTCACAATGAAATTTTAACTTATCTATTCATCTATTGTTGAGGACCAAGGTGGAGTTTCTTAAGGACTAAGGTAGAGTTTTTTAAAAAATGGATTTCATATATCGTAATTATAATTGTGAGGATTTTAGAGTCATAAAAGTAATTATTGGTTGTTGTTATTGTGGCATAAGGATGATATTGTATTGAAGTTTATGTATTATTTAGGATCAAACTAATGATTTAATATGAGATTAAATTGTAAATTTAATGAGTATTTTTAAGGTCGTAGAAGCAATTTTAAAAGTTATTGAAGATGTTGAATCTTGATTCCCGTGGTGTGTCGACGTTGATCATTACGGTTTTAACACCAATGCACATGCAAAAGGGCTAAATGTGCACCCTTATTTAAGAGCCAATAGTGGAAAAGGTTCTCAAGGTCTTTGAAGATATGATTTTTCCATTAAAGATGTGACTTGGGATAGTAAGACTTGTATTTAGAGACAATTTTGTAGATATTTTTGAAATTATGAAACTATAGAATAAGAGAAGGGAGGTCGAGCAAACAATACTCCTACAACCAATCAACTGTTATATTAGCAAGAGAGCAAATTCTATTATAATATCACCCTTATTGTGAAAAAACATATTTAATTTAAAAATTAATAAATTTAAAATAGGATACCAAACATCCTATTGTGAAGCAAAACTCATTTAATATAAAAATTAAAATAAAGATACCAAACAACTTTTGTTTATGAAAGATATAAGTGATTTGAAGGAAAAATAAAAATAAAGAAAAAAATCAAATAATAATAACAAAATGGAAAATATATATACACGTTTTCAAATAAACTTGTGAAAATGTCTTTCTATATATATAACATGTTTTTATTTGTGTGAGAATTGTCAAAAACTTTTTTTTTTAAAAAGAAGAGAAATCATCGAAAAATATTACACGTTTCTATTTGCGTAAGAATTGTCAAAAACTTTTTATTAAAAAAAAGAGAAATGTTACATTTGTCAAAACTTAAAAAACATTGAAAAATATTACATGTTTCTATTTGTGTGAGAATTGTCAAAACTTAACAAAAATGTTACATGTTTCTATTTGTTTGTTAATGTACTCATTATTGAAGAAAGGAGACTTTATTTATTTATTTATATAAATAAATAAAATTAATAAGAGCACTTTATTAATTTGTTCATTATTTTTATTTACATATTGTTCTTCACATTTTTGACAATAACAACCCAAAATGAAATAATAATTTCAAAAATTATAAATGTATATTAGGGAAGGGGACTAATTATTTATACCCTTAACTTTATGTTTAGTGAATGTCAATTGCAATGTGTTTTTTCATAAAAATGACTTCTTTGCATAGTTTAACAAGTCAATATGTTGTAGAGGTATTTTGTGCAACTTTTTAAGCAATGTTTATCCTCATAAATTGTGTTTTTATACAAACTCTCTATTTTTCTTGCTTGACCCAATAGTTGTGCATAAAATACCTTATATGTACAATTAATCTATCCAAAAAAATCTATATTTGACGCCTAAAAATGCAAAAAAACAACATATTGAGAACATTTAAGGGCTTTAATTGTTGCATGTAATGCCTTTCATATGGCTACCACAAGTAGCGATTACATTCTATCACCGATAATTGTGAAGCAAATATCATAATACACCATTTCAATATTATGTTACCTACACCTACGCACCGACTTTTGTTTCATTCTTACTTGTTGCAAATTCATTATGGAGGCTCTACGGGTTCGTTATAGAGGTGGTGTTGAGCAATAAAGATCTCACAACGACGTGTTTTCACATCATCACTATGTTTTGTTTTACACTATTTATTTGTTTATTTGTGTTGATTGTTTTTGGGTACCCATTTCTTTGTTAGCTCACATATTTGGTTAGGTGGTAAAAGCACAATAAAATGTCCCACTTTTTGGTATGTTTTGTACCTTTATAAACATGAATTTTTAGTTTCATTGATTTTCTAAAGGTAATAGCCACAAAATCTGTACACATTCATGAAATTCCACAAACTAATGAAATGTTGTGTTTAGAGTGTAGAATACATGTAAATTTGTTTTTTAAAAATGGCAAAAAAATGGTCTTTTTCTTAATTTTATTCATACGTTGTTTCTTATGTTATAAAAGAGGAATGATTGTCCCCGGATGGTTTTTTAAATGAAATTTTATTTTTCACAATGAAATTTTAGATATATGTTCAAGATTTGAATTTTGAGGTGCTGTCAAATTTTCATATTTTTTTGACTTATATATCTTTTTAAATTAATTATTTAGTAAAAAAAATTCAAATAAATGGCATACAAATGTTTATGCCAATAAATTTTAAGATTTATATCGAAATTGAAGTTTTTTCACAGGTAAGAAGAAGAATTCAACAAATAGTAAGTTTATTTTTTCAAAAAAATTGATATATTTTGCTATTTTTCAAATTGGGTTGATTGTGTACGATTGATTTTCCTAAAATACCATATGTTAGCAAAATATAAAAATAAATAGTAAAACAAATTTTTTTAAAAATGAAAATTATATTTTTAGAAAGCTAATAAAATTATGTATTTTGTGTTAAAATTTTGTAATTTTATTCATTCGTTAACCCTAATTATGTGGCACCTAAGTGGCACATTTTGGCATAAAATTATCCTCCAAATGGATTTGGTGCCAAAATGTGCCACATAGGGGGTTCGCATGAAGGGGGTTCACGCAAAGGGGGTTCGTGTGAACCCCCTTCACCCAAACCCCCTAAACCCTAAATCGCCACCCAAAACTATATAAATATCTATATATAACTTTGTCTTTGCCAAATTATTTGAACCCAAAGGGGTTCATGCGAAGGGGTGTTCGGCGACAACCCCCATTCGCGTGAACCACTTTCTTTGGCCTACGTGGTAGTTCGGGTGAAGAGGGTTCACGCAAAGGGGTGTTCGTGTGCACACCCTTGATTTCCAATCCCACCCAACCTCTTACTCGTATTTTTGGGACACGAAGTGGGACACAACATTGTGCTTTGAACTCTTTGTTAATTTTTCGGAATAACATGGACATATTTAAGTTGCATGCTTGGAATATAATGTTTAAAATGAGGTTTGTTATCTTGGGGATAAAACCCACAATTGTGAAGGGAATGCATTGTCCTTCCATTTCAATATATTCCTTTCTTCTTCACACCCACTTTGTTTTCATTGTGGATTTGTTCGTTCTCACACCGATTGCAAGCCTTTGAATATGTTATATTAACTTGAATCTTGCAACTCTTTCCACTTTACTAGTTTTGTTTATAGATATCAGTGCAAGGATATTTTTGTACTGTTCTAATTGAGGAGTAATGGCTATTTTGCATAGCTTGTGTGAACTTATACATTGCATAAACTTTGAAATGAACAATCTTGCATAATTTCCTAAAAGCTTATACAAATTGTATAAACTTTGAACCGTGCACATTATGTTAAGCGGAATTAATTAAAAACCCATATATCATATTTCTTTGTTGGGTTATTGTATTTTTTCAGTTTTCTAGAATATTGGGGTATATTTGAGTTGCATGATTGAAATAAAAAGTTTGAAATGAGGTATGTTATCTCAAAGATAAAACCAATAAATGTTTCATGATATTGCCTTCATCAATCGGCCACCTTCTTTCACTAATGTTTTTGAAGAAAATGTTGTAACACACCATTTCAATATTACTCTACAAAATCTTTATATTGACTTTTATTTCATTCTTACATGATGTTGGTTTGTTCTAGAGGTGTTGGTTGTTTTGAGTTTCATGATTGAAATACAATGTTAGAAATGAGGTCTATTATCTCAGGGATAAAAACTCACAACTATGAAGTAATTTCCTTGTCATGCCAAATCAGTATTTCTTTACCTTTTGTAAAGAAACCTCCTTGTCGTGCCATTAAATATTTCACACCACCAAAACGTTTACATATTATTATTTACACTTGAGATTTATTTGTGTGTTTTGACTATTTTTCTGGCCTATTGGAGTGGAAAGAGATCGTCTTATATAAAATACACCTCACAGTTGAAAGTTTCCAGCTACATAAATACACCTCATAATTGAAAGTTTCCCTACAGAGATGATAAACTAGTAATACTTTGAAAAATATAATAGTCATATTTATGAACTTCAACATTATAATTGTTTATTCCTATGCAACCTATTTAACCCATACCTTATTGATTTGATTATGCACTTGAATCATCTACCATAAAGATTTTTATTTTTCACTCAATATTTTTCAAGTGTACTCTTTGTTGAAGTAATTGAATTTGTTGGGTGAGGTCAATAGTAAATGACCTGAGACATAATCACCCATGCTACACAAAGTACTTGGTGTTTGGAATCAAATACCAGTAATGTTTATAATTTAAACTACACCAAAACAGAAAACATGAATCAACTTAAATAAGTTTAAAAGGTTCTATATTATATAATAGTATTACAAGATTTGAAAGCATGCTTTCATTCCATTTGTTCCAAATGTTGGATCCATCACTAATAACCTATCATTGTCAAATATCAACAACCAATCCAACTAGTGTGGGAGTTGGATGTCCAATATGAAGGTTATTTCCTATCCTCATCAATGCCTTGGTTATTGTATCCCTAATTCAAAAACCACTTGTCAATATTTTTGACACCCACTCCATAACAGCTTTCTACACCATTGGGACTAAATGCATAGTTTAGCTCCTTTATTCAGTGTTCTCTATTAAATATGTCATTTATTCTTAACAAATCATCCCATTCTATTTCACCATTCAACATTGTAACTTTCTCTTGCACCATCTCACAAAGGTTTGATATGGATAGCATCAACAAACATACCTAACAAAAGTAACATATGAACCTACTCCTTCAATTGCAGGATGATAAAGGGGGTGAAAAATATTTTTTCCTTTGAACTATACATATTCCTATTAATGGAAATGATTTCCTTCACTATCAAATTTTTTATTTGATTACATGTCGAAACACTTGATCGTGTCTCCTAATCATTCTATGAGTGCTTTAAATGACACTAAAACCACATCTAATATGTTTTCATCTTGTTCGGATACCTTTTCCCTTATTCATTAGTACGGACTTGTTTTTTGGCATGACATCAATTTCTATAAGTCCTCAGGATCATATGAACACTAATATCTATTCATAAATATTAAAATTATCATTTGTTCCCAAATT